>CAHIKZ030000270.1:1065000-1307500 GCA_903632075.3 Acanthosepion pharaonis
TATTTTCTATGACAAATAGTTTAGCTTTTCGCGTTTTTTTATCTAACGTGACGTTTGTAACAAATTCTCCAATAAATTGTATATTTTCTCCCGTCACTGACCTCGTGATTTTATTTGTTTTCATTAAAGTTGGTTTCCCCAACTTCTTCCACGTATTCAAATTTATGATAGATAGGTCGGAATCAGTGTCGAGTTGCATTTTTATTTTTTTTATTACTTATTTCGACGGTAACAAATTTTCTAGTTATTCCGTCGTTCACTTCCTCGGACTTTAATTTTCTGATTTTATTGTCTTTATTTCTTGACCTGCAGTGCGAGCTTTTATGTCCCACTCTTTCACAGTTGAAACATTTTTTATTCCTAAAATTGCAATATCTGTACCAGTGAAGTTCACCGTAAGCAAAACATGGCTTCGGGAGTTTTTGTTTATTTTTCATTGGTATTTCACTTTTTGTTTGATAATCCGCAATTTTAGAATTCTTTTTGGTAGACTGACTTTCTTTTTTGTAGCGTATTTTCCTTACATGCGAAACGCCAGACTGTTCTATCTTTTTCGAGTCTTTCTTTACACTAACATATCTTGTGCAGTCTTCTGCCAAACTCTGTACCGAAATTCTCGGTTCGTTTTCCAATTTTGAAAGTACCAATTTCCTCAATTCTGCGTCTCTTTCTGATACCAGGCCTTGAACAAATACTAAGCACTTAAAATTGTCCGCGCTTAATTCTGCTAGTTTGAATTCTTCACAATGCTTGTTCACATTAGCTGCATACGTTATATAGTCTTGTTCTTCCTCTTTCATCCGATTCAAACATTTCCACCTCTTGTGAAACAAAGATGTCTTTTTACTAAATAATTCACTTAATATATTTACCGCCTCGGTAAAAGTCAACTCGCTAGTTTTTTTCGGTAAAATGTAGTTTACCAGTTTGTTATGCTCAGCAGTTCCTAACTTGCTTAAAAGAAGTCTTACCTTCTTTCCTTCAGACCATGTGTGGCTGTCCTCGTTACACACGCCCGTATATTTTTTAAAATACACTTCAATAGTTATTTCTTCGTTTGGACTGTACGTGAATATTTCAGTCGAATTCTATATTGTATTCTCTGGGAAAGAATCATTTCGTAGATTTTTCTCTTTCCTCTTCTCAGTTATTTCCAGAATTTTGTTTTGAAACTCCTTATGCATCAGTTCCATGTCTCGTTGAAATTGAATCTGTCTATTAAAAGTTTCCTCCTGAAGTTGTATCTGGAATGTTTTCTGTTGCTCCAATATTGTCTGTTGTTGTTCCGTCTGGAACTTAAAAAATTCCTGGAATATATTTTTACATTCCTCCATCTTCGCAAAAAAGTTTACACAATGCTTAAATATTGTAGAGGGTGTCCAAAACGAATTTGTAATTCGTGACCTATTTGAGCAACCTGTCTTATCGAGAAAAAAAATAAAATTCTTTTCTCAGTTGAGAATACGACTGATTTTTCCCCGTCACTGAGTTGACGTCTTGTCTTTCGAAAAAACTTTTTTTTTTTTTTATGTGAATCCGAGATGTTGTCGCCGAAAATTTGACGAGCAAATTTTTCTTTCTTTTTCCTCCGTATAAAAAACGAATTTCGTCACTAAATAACGTGGCGAGCTAATTTTTTTTTTCTTCACTGTATGAAACCGAACCCGTCGTACGCCACGTTTGTTATGGCGGGTGGATTTTTTTTCCTCTTCTGTATGAGTTATGAATCCACGTCGACAAGTGTTGTACAGAGAACGAAAAGTTTTTTTTTTTTTTTTTCGTATGAATCCAAAATACGTTCGTCGCCAAGTGTTGTATATGGCGAAACGATTTTTTTTTTTTCTCTCTTTAATTCTTTCTTTTTTTTTTTTTCGTATGAATTTCGAATTCTGGTCGCCAATGTGTTGTTATAGAATGAACGAAAACTTTTTCTTCCGTATGAATTACGAATTCCTCGTCGTCAATGTGTTGTAAAGTAAACGCAAAGTTTTTCTTTTCCCGCGTGAGAAACGAATCCCTCGTCGCCAATGTGTTGTAGAGTAGTTTTCGCAGTGGAGGCTTGTATTTCGCTAAGTCGGTCCTATAAGGGTCCGACGTAAAACGTTAGAACTTGCACAAGAGTTAATGACGCAGCAATCTAGTTGTGATGGTTGATACTTCAATGTCCAACATCGACTGACTCACTCAACACCACTGAGCTCAACTGGCCACTGCTACTACTACTTATTATCTGTGGGAGAGTCTATTACAATAGAATACATATTATGGTATAACACATAGATTTGCTCAAAGTTTCCAAATTTGTAGACTTGTGTCCTGCTCGGCTAAAATTAATAAATATTCCAATGGAACTTCACTGTCTATCAATAGTTAACAAGATAATTTTGTTGACAATTACGACTGGAAAATGTTCGATCGTCATTGGGTTCCTCAAAATCATATTGGGCCAAATTAAGATAAACGTATTACATAACACGGGGAGTTTCGTTCTAGAGCAAAAGTTATCAAAATCGCTTTGTGGACCGTTGGGATTGTAGTGAGCTCGATTTTCATTGGGTACCCTATGCCCGTGTCTTCGAGTCATTCAAATCTATCTTATGTACACGATACGTGGTGACTCGTTGTCATTCTTGCTAACTGTTGCATTATAAAGCAACACTTAGCAAGGGATGTCCAATTGGCCATCAGTATTGTAGTGATTTCAATTCTTAGTTGGTACCCCACGTCTATGTTCTTGGGCCATTCAAAGACATGCGTTGTAATACTAGGCAACTCGCCAGTTAGCAAACATGTATCGACGCCTATTAATGCTGTCGTGTTTTCGATCCTCATTGGGTACCCCTACCTGCGTGTCCGTGAACCATTCAAATTTATGCTTTGTGTAAAATGCAAGTTGGTTCGTCATTAAATAACAACTACTAATCACGTTTCGAGAACGATTACTATTGGAGTGAGTTTGATCCTCATTGGGGACCCTACATTCGTATGTGTGTGAACGATTCAAATTTGTGCAAAATATGAGGTAATTCGCCATTTAGTAGCATTTAACAAGCATGTTTCGTTAATCATCACTTTTGTATTGAGTACTTTCTGTACGTCTCCTTGTGACATTCAGAGCCACCCTTTGCACATAATACCAGGTGCCTCGCCATTGATCGATCACTGCAATTAAGCAGGGTCGTGTTCTGTCATTATTTAGGCAGGAGATCGCTTGGGAAAACCGGGTACTATAAGCTACCCCCAACGCCCTGAAATATGTTTCCACTTTAACACGTAAAAAGTTGATAAACCGTAAAAAATCAATCGTCGCCATTGAGCAGTAGTTAGCAAACTTGTCTCATGTTGCATTGAGTATAATTCTCATGGAGCGTGCCTTTTCAGTAGGTACTGAACAGATGAACAAAGCGTGAAAGCCTTACACTCAAATCCTTCACAGCAGGTGATCGAACTTCATCTCGACAATTGTGATGCTGCCGTGTCGAAACGTGTTTCATTAGTCTTAACAATAAGCGTGAAAAATAATTTAAAATGTCAGAAGATTTTGAATGCAAAGGAAAAACTGAAACGTAATTTTTCAAACGAATATTTGAGATTAAATTTAAAAAATAAAGTTAGTACGTTCTGTAGGCGTCTTCTGATTGTTTTTTAATAATAATAATAATAATAATAATATTAATGATAATAATAATAATAATAATAATAATCTTTTATAAATGAAAACTAAATGAATCCATATAATGAAGAGAATTTCGCATTGAACAGTTAATTTAAATCCGCCTACATAAGACTTCAGTTTTATTTCCGGTTTAAACCTTATTACATTTGTAAAAAAAAAAAATGGCATTATTTATATTCAAAGACTATTTAAACACTTTCACCAACATTTGGGTGTGTACGTATATGTATATGTGAATGCTCTAGTATGTTTAAGTTGGCATGTGTGTATATGTATGTGTATGGATGTGTGTGCACGTATGCGTGTCTGAGTGTGTGTGCACTTACATGTGTATGTGCGTCTGTGTGTGTACAGGCATATTACTTGCACTTGATTTGCATTTTACCTTCATTTCGACCGTCTATTTTCCGACCTTCCTCGAGAATCTATTATTCTTACATTTCTTCGAATCTCATTCGAGGAAGTATATTATGGACAGTAAACACATAAGCAACAGGAAAGTTCTAAAGAGAATGTCAACGACAGATTGCACAAAAAAAACAGGAAATTTTAGATTAATTATTTCATAAAAAAATTAACTAACATATAAAAGAAATAACTATATATTTTACTATATGAATGAAATAACTATATATTTTACTAAAAAATAACAAAAATAATAACCTCTATGAATGTATTTTATTATATGAATGAATTTTTACTATATGAATGAAGTTAAAAACTAAATCCACAAAAAAAATAATAAAAAAAGATAAAATATAAAAAATAACTATATATTTTACTATATATGAATAAAAAATAACAAAAAAAAAATAACTAACATAAAAATAATAACTATATATTTTATTATATGAAAAAAATAATAACTATATATTTTATTATATGAATAAAAAAAAACTCACATATGTACTTATATTTTACTATATGAATATAAAAAAAGTACTATATATTTTACTATATGAATGAAGTCAAAAAAAATTAATATAAAAAAATAACTATATTTTACTATATGAATGAAGTCAAAAAATTAATATATAAAAAATAACTATATACTTTACTATATGAATGAAGTAAGAAAATTAATTAAAAATATTTTTTTTAACCATTTGTTGTTCCAGGCTGGCGTGGTTAACAGATTTTCAACACGTGATGATTATTCTCTTTAAGAAAGAACATCTAAGTTGGGGTCAGAAAAAATGCAAGTTAACAGAGTTCTTTAGTTTGAACGCATCTAGAATTCATGTTTTTCTTGTTTTAAGCTAACTAAATTTATGTCTTTTGCTTTTGTTTCAAATAACTGTAACAAAAATTCCAATAATTAAATAAAATGTTTCCTGTTTTTTTTTTTTTTTATGGTGTAGCCTGTAGAAGAACAATTATGCTAAAAACTGGAGAGTTGAAATTTCTAAGACACATAGCAAAGGAAAGAAGAACAGAATATTTAACACTAACAGAACACATTGAACAAAGGGGAACAAAACAGACCGAAACTTATTTAATAGGTTTCGGCGAATGATGGCATTTCGGGGACAAAGGGAGATAATAAAGAGTAAATATTGCCTTTTTAATCATTTAAAGAATTGAAGAAAGGGTAAAAGATGAAAGGGTAAAAGATGAAAGAGGTTCGAGACAACAGAAGATGGCGATTGACGTTAAATTTGAGTTTTTGACGACTGTAGTTATCAGGAATGCAAGTAAGCGGAAGGGAGTTCCACAGGCGGGAAGTGCGAAAAAAGAAACTATTGGAGTAGAAGTGGCGGTTGTATTTATCTATTTCAACAGTAAATGTGTGAGACCTAGATGGTAATCTAGTAGTACGCTTAAATTCATGTAGTCAGGAGAAAAGCTTGTCAGTGCAGTTGCCATGAAAATATTTTTTAAAACGACAGAGGGAAGCCACATCTCGTCTGTGAGAAAGTGACTGGAGCCGAGATGCCAAGATACATTGCAGATCCTTCTTTGGATTATGTCAAGAAACTCAAGATGAACATCAGGGGCACCAGACCAGATATGGCAACAGTATTCAATGCATGGACGAAAAGTAAATTTATAAATGTGCAAGATGGACTGACAAGAAAACCTTCTGGTACGAAATAATGAACCAACTTTCCCTGCAGTAGATGCAGCTATTGATTCAATGTAGCTTTTCCACTTTAAGTCAATTGAAAGCGTGAGGCCAAGAAGGAGCAGTGATACGGTCTCCTAGATTCGAGCATCAGGCATACTGATAGCGGACAGGGAAGTTTCTCTATGGTGGTTAAATGAGAGCAGTTTAGTTTTGGAGGCATTCAAATTTACAAGCCATTTCCTGCCCCAGTTAACCACTGATTGGAGGTCCTTTACAAGAGCAGCGAGCAAGTTAATTTTGTCAGCTCTAATGGATGTGCTATTGAGACAGGAGTAAATGGTAGTGACATCTGCATAAATGCCTACTTGGAAAGTGATGACATCTGAAATATCATTGATGAAGATCAGAAACAGCGTAAGATCCAGGATATAGCTTTGTAGGATACCTGCGTTCGTGTGAAGGGATATGGAAGTGAGCCCGTTTAGAAAGACCCTTATTTCACGATTTGATAGAAACGACTTGATTAAATCCAGTAATACCAGCAGTCGTCCTAAAGAAGTGTCCTCCTGATCTGGCTCCTGTTCTCTCCAAACTATACAACTATTGCCTCGCTGCTTCCTGCTTTCCAGCTTGTTGGTAGTTCTCTTCTGTAGTCCCTATTTTTAAAAACTCTGGATAACCTTCTGACCCCTCTAACTATTGCCTTATTAGTCTCCTACTGCTTTTCGGCAAAGTATTCGAGGCTTTAATCAATGCCGAAGTGTTTAAGCATCTTACCTCCAACGATCTACTTCTCTGACAAACAATATGGATTCCGTTTTGCCCGGTCTACTGCTGATGTGCTTACGGCCATCACTGAATATGTATATTAAGCGCTTGATAATAACGGCGAAGCTTCATATCTCAAAGGCGTTTGACAGGATTTGACCTGATGGTCTTCTACTTAAGCTTTGGGGCTGTGGTATTACTGGAACAAGTACTGGAAAATGGTTATGAGAAATTATTGCCAAAAGACAAGAAACTGTGGAGAGCCATGAGCATCCACTGCTCATAGAATGAGAGATATTTCGATTTTATTTGTTTTTGTGTGGCCTATCAACCATGTGCGGGTCATTTAAGAGGAAAGTATATTTTTTGAAATACATTAAAAATTCTTTTTTTTTTTTTTTTTTGCTTCATGAAGAAATTATTTTGAGAATAAAAATATTTTCTCAAAATACTAATGTTTAACCCATAGATGGAGGAAAGAGATAGATTCATAACTTTTCAGAGCCTTTTTCAGCTACACCACCCTCACATCCACCGAGAGAGATGGGTGGGGAGAGAACCTAGTTGATAAATTTGAGCAAAAGTATAGAACAAGTACAGTAAAGAAAAAGAAGGTTCATAAAGGAGCAAGTTTTGCTGAAAAACACCAAATGACAGGAAGCTGTAGAGAGCCATGTTTGCCAATGCCCATGGGAAAGAGAAAGACAGAGAGAGAGAGAGACGGAGAGAGAGAGAGAGAGAGAGACGGAGAGAGAGAGCTTAGGTTTAATCGTAAAACATAATATCTGATAAGGAAAAAAGAACCCGTAAAGTCCTGATTATTTGTTGGTACTTTTGCTAACCAAAAGAGAAACGAAGAAATAAATATTGATTAACGGTAAATCCTGCTCTGCACCAAGCCGCAAGGAATGCAACGCTGCATTGGCTGTTTATAGACGAGCTTAATCATTACGCTGCGTCGAGATGATGAATACATTCCAAAATTGATGCACTAAATTTCATTGAACTCTGTTATTTGGATCTTGAATTTATCAAAAAAAAAAAAAAAAGGGAGATAAGTGAGTTTTCAGTTATTTTACGAAGTCATACGAATGGCGGTGGTCAAGGAATTACTCCGCCTGGATCAATTCATTAAAATTATTATAAGAAACAGTACTTTAAACGTCATCTTCAGCAGTCTACGCCTAGTATCGAGTTATTTCGTATTTATACTGCTTAAAATTAATTTATTGTCAGTATGATTGCGACTTCATTGGTACAACAGCCAGTCAAGGATTCGCCGCTGCTTATTGCTACCATTTCTTCATATTATTCAGTATTAGGTTGACTTTATTTTTAAAACAATCAAATCAAGGATTCGCCGCTGATTATTTGCTATCATTTTCTTAAAAGGAAACTCAGGGAATTTTATTTATAGGCTTACCATCCTAATTATATGTAAATGTTAGTGATCACTTCCATTATCTTTCTTCTTCGCGGTTTCCATATTCACACGGAGATCTTTCATTATGAAAATCGTCCCTAGAGAGGGGGCACCTTTCTCAAAATATTTACAGTACTAAGTAACGCAGACTTCTCAATCGATGGAAGACTTGGCTTTATCTCGAATCATTGTAGGACTTTTATTTCGGTCGTATCGACTAACTGGAATGCCCTAATGATAACTAGAACATTAATGACCTCTAATTCCTACATCCTGGCAACTTATTATTTTTAATCTTTCCGCCTCCAGCAAGGCAATAAAGCAACTAAGACACAAGGGGTTATTAGAGAATATAAAGGAAAAAACGCTATTAAAGTGAAATAACAATAAAAGAACAAGAATTAAGAAGATAGACGATGACATTGCATTTAAATTCTTGGTGATCAAAGTTGACTGGAAAGCAAGAAACCGGAAGAGAGTTCCACAAGTGAGAAGTGTGATAGAAGAGACTGTTTGCATAAAATTTACGATTACATCTCGCCATTTCAACTGTAGAAAGATGAGATCTTGCCACCAACCTAGTACTGAGTTTATAAGTTCATAAAGTTCAGGTACCAAAGGTGAAAGTTCATCAGAACAATTATCCGTATTAAAGCATTAGGTCAGTACAAATGTTCGCATCCGATTTTCATTGTTAATGTAAACCAGTGTTTCCCAATCGATTTGGGGGCCATACCCTCTTTGGTATTTCTAAAATTCTGCTACCCCCGCCACCTGTAATGTGAAATTCTTACATATTCAAAATTTTACTGCAATTCACGTGAAGGAATCTCAGAAGGCCATTAACTTGGTCTCTAAACAAGCCTCCAAAGACCATGGCGTCCATGAAAGAGAAAAATTTACAAATAAAAAGACAGATGCAGATGTGGAGCTTCCATTGATGAGTTTGGTTTGCATCCTCTCTCCTGTCGTCATAGTGCCTGCTGATTTTCCACGGCATGCAGCAATAAACGACATCATTAGAAGAGGTCTGGATGCAGCTGGGTTCCCTTCCCAAATCGAACCCGTAGGAATCGACCGTGGTGATGGAAAGCGGCCGGATGGCATTACCATTTTCCCTTTTAAAATGAGGAAGTCGTTGATTTGGGATGCGACCTGTGCGGATACATTTTCGGTCGGTAATTTGATCAGGTCCGCGGTTGAGCCAGGATCCGTCGCCCGGGACGCAGAGATGAAAAAAAAATAGTTAAATATTCTTCTCTTGCTGATAGATTTTTTTTTTTTACTCCTGTGGCAGTAGAAACTTCTGGGGTTATTGACCCTCGTTCGATGGTGTTCCTTCGGAGGATTGGCGCGATTGCTTCTCGATTAAAGGACGAGCCTCGCGAAACGGAGTGGCTCTTGCAGCGTGTCTTACTGGCGATGGTTCTAGGTAATGCTTTCTCAATCATTGCGGCTGGCAGAGGATAGCAAAAAAAATTGTTTATACTTACTTTGTTAAAAAAAATGTTTATAGCTACTTTGTTCAAACTTTTTTTCAACAAATTTATCTATAAAAATTATCTATAAGTTAACAGTAAAAGACAGTTTAAATATATATATATATATATATATATATATATATATATATATATATATATATATAGTTTCATAACGTGTAACAAAGAACTGAAAGGCAGAAATATAAATATTTGAATGAAAACTTATTCTGTAATATACTTTGATTATTTTAATCATGAAATAATAATGCAAAATGAAATTTGAGTTCATCACAAAATGACTGTTAGTGAGATCCTTGTGCGTCATGTCTGCTACAGATAGATTTTATATTAGGCACCAATTTAGTCAGCTTAAGCCTCAAGTCTTCTCGTTTCGTGATATCCAGTCGATTTCTTTTCTTCAATAACAAATCATTTACAGCACTAAAGCCACATTCAGCTATGAAGATGGAAATGGTAACAACAAATTTCTTGTGACGGTGGTTGAATTTTTATGTTTGCATAACTATATGCATCGTATGTGTTAACATGCATTAATATTAACACTCTCACTCAGACTGACAATCCATTGTTAATAACTCAAATATGAGTATCCACTAAAGTAAGGTTTAAGTGATAATATATATATATATATATATATATAAAGGTAAAATATTCTTTCCTTCCATTTCGTGGGTAAATTCTATTTTATGGATTTTACCTTTTTTAACATAATGCTGCACCGCGTTGACAGTAGTTTAAACTTAGTTTCCACCGGAAATCAACTATTTAATAAATTTTTATTCCCACCATAACATCAAAATAAAATCCACAATAATCATTAAATTCTTGTTTTTTTTTTTTTGTTTTTTTTTTAAGCATTTCACCCCAAGCAAGGCGGGGAGCCACTAGGACGCAAGGGGTTACAGAAAATAGGAAGATCAGATAGGAGTGATAGAAGAAAGGATGAGGGTAGTAGACAGATTAAGGCAACTGGAGATGTCGATTGACATTACACTTGAATAGCTGGAGATTATAACTCTCAGGGAAACAGGAGAATGGAAGAGAGTTCCACAGGCGAGAGGTGTGAGACATGAAGCTATTAGAGTAGAAGAGACGGCTACATTTATGAGTTTCGACAGTGAAGGGGTGAGAGCGGGATGCCAGCCTCGTAGGGCGCTTGAACTCATGAAGTTTGGGGAACCAGCGAATGCAGTTCCTCGGAGCAATTTCCATGAAAGTATTTGTAGAACAGACAGAGGGAGGCGACGGTGCGTCTGTGAGAAAGTGACTGTAGACGAGACGCCAGGGCAGGGCCAACCATATTACATATCCGCTTCTGGAGCCTATCAAGAACCCCGAGGCAAACAGAAGGGCGCCAGACCATATATGGCAGCAATACTCCATGCAAGGGCGAATTGTGGATTTGTATATATGGAGGATCGACTCAGGGGAAAAACTTCCTAGCACGGCTCAGGGAGCCAACTTTCCTCGCAGTGGACGAGGCAATTGACTCGATGTATTTATTCCATCTCAGGTCAGCAGTCAACGTGAGACCGAGAAGCCGCAGAGAGTTGCTCTCAGGAAGTTGAGCGTCAGACATTATAATGGAGGAAGGAAGGCTCTCTGTGGTGATTAATAGAGAGCAGTTTTGTCTTCGAAGCGTTGAAGTTGACAGCCAAACCATGCCCCAGTTCACAATCGATTGGAGGTCCTTTTCGAGGCGCACGGCAAGGTGAGTTTTGTCAGCGAGACTGGATTTGTTTTTGAGGCAGGAATAAATTGTGGTGTCATCCGCGTAGATGCCGACTTGAGAAGTTACGGCGTCAGGAAGGTCATTTATATAGATAAGGAATAGAGTGGGGCCTCGGATGGAGCCTTGAGGAACACCTGCGTTCGTGGGGTAGGAACTGGAGGAGAATCCGTTGTGAACGACCTTCAATTCACGGTTTGACAGGAATGATTGTATTACGTTATATAATTGACCCGTAATGCCATAACCGTGGATCTTGCGGAGAAGGCCGGCGTGCCAAACCCTATCAAATGCTTTGGAGATATCTAGTGCCACGGCTCGGGCTTCCCGTTATTTTGGAGAGTTCGGTAGACTGTTTCCGTGATGGCTGTGAGCACATCGGCTGTAGATCTGGCAAAGCGGAAACCATATTGCTTGTCTGAGAGCAGATTATTGGATGTGAGGTGGTTAACCACCCCGGTATTGATTAGAGCTTCGAAGATTTTGCCGAAGAGGGGAAGGAGACTGATAGGACGGTAGTTGGAAGGGTCAGAAAGGGTCGCCGGAGTTCTTGAAGACAGGAACGATCGAAGAGGACTTCCAGCAGTCAGGAAAACAAGATTCCTTGAGGCAGTAGTTGTATAGTTTCGAAAGGGCGGGCGCCAGTTCAGGCGCGCATTTCTTTAAGACAATGGCTGGTATCCCATCTCCACCACTCGCCTTGTTGGGATCTAAATTGGAGATAACGCCCAGTACCAAGGTTGGGGTTATGTTTAACCCACTCAATAATAGGCCTCAGTTCTAAGAGGGAAGTCGGGTATGGGTAGAAGAAGAGTCGAGCGTCGAGTTGGATGAAAATTTCCGAGCAAGCATTCAGCCTTGTCGGTAGAGGAGGTCAAGACTTCGAACTGGTTGAATAGAGGAGGTATAGAGGGTTTGCAATTATTCAATACACTCTTGCAGAGACGCCAATAATCTTTGGAGCCAAATTTGCGAGATGCAATACGTTCCTTCATTCGAGCCGCAAATAGTGACTTAGCATCATTTAGGATACGCTTACAATCGTTACGGGCGGCGGCAAAGAGACGTCTATTGCAGCCAGACATGTCGCTATGGTATAGGTGGAAGTAGTGGTTCCTATGGGCGATGGCGGCTGAGCAAGCAGCCGAAAACCAGGGGCAGGAGCGCGACATAACCCTATATTTCCTTGATGGGATGAAAGCGTCGATTCCAGCTTTAACCCAGGAAGAGACCTCAGAAGCACATTCTTGGACGGGGGAGCTTAAAGACACCATCCCAGGGGGACATCGCGGAGGAAATCACGGAACGCGTCCCAGTCAGCTCGTTGATAATAGAACGAAGTTCTAGTGGTAGGAGGTTCTTTATAGGGGGAGGAGTTAAAGGAGATGTTAACCGATACTTGATAGCTTACCGCATTGAGGAGAGAGAGACGGAGACACATGTATGACTGGTCAGGCGATTCAAGAGAGGACTCTCTGGCCAGGGGGAGATGTTCCTTGACGTAGACACCAAGACCGTGCATAATGGGTTAGGGAGTTTTTTCTGAGGAGAGGAAGATAGCCGGGGATCGAGAGATCAGAAGAGGGGATAGATGAGACAAGGTTTGTCTCGCAGAGAGCCAGTACATCCGGGCCGTTTGCAGTGAGGAAAGATTCCAGACTGTAGAAGTTTGTTCTAATGCCCCGGATGTTGGAGAATAAATGTTGAGGGGTTTAGGTGGTTTCTGAGATGCTGGTTTAGGGTAAATCTTTCGGTTTTTGTAACTCATGTTGGATTTATTTGCAAAGATGAGAAGGCCGAGGTAAGAGAAAACAGACAGTTTCAACCGTGACGCGGGCAGAGAGGAGTTGGCAAAATCCGCATCATTATGTGGCCTCAGGGCTGCCCACCGGAGGTGACTGCAGGGACACCTTTCCACGCGCGACATGGCACTACAAACACCCGGTATTATACAACTGTTGATCAGAGCAGCCGCTCAAGACGCTACGCAAGAGTTAGGGGCTCCTAACTACCAGTCGGAAACAACAACCAGAGAACTGTCAGCCGTGTACCCTCAGAATGAAGAGATGTTGCCACAGACTGCACGTATCACGGGAGAAACAGACCTGCACTAATACAGAGGCCGGAGAGAGAAGACAGTACCGGAAACCCCATCCTAGACAAGAAACAAGATTAAGAAAGCCTCTACTCATGTCCAATGGAGGGGGAGGTTTGTTGACCGGGCGGTAGAAGGGACTACCTACTCCTATTACAGATAACACAAAAAGGACGACACAAAACAGAGGGAAGGATTGGAGGGGAGATAACAGGTAAGGAGTCCTGGTTCACAATTGGCTATACTCTATCATATTAAGTTTTAACTTAGTATAAGTCCCATTGTCTATTCTAAAAAGAAATTGAAAATACGGTTACCCGGATTTATTATCACGTCCAGTAGAAGACATTCAATTTTCCATTTTTCTAGTTTTTTACTTTGTTAACATTTCGGATCGGGATTCCTTACTAAATTATCAAATAAGTAGCATCATTGGGACAAAGTGCCTTTCAGTAGGGAGGGAGGGGGTGGGAAAAATAAAAAATTTAAAAAACGAAAAAACGAAAAAAAAAATAAAAAAAAATGAAAAATGTAAATGCAGTCAGCTAGAGCGAAACGATACTCACATGGGCCAACAAGTGGGTGACTGCCTACATCGTCATGATGAATGGTGACTGAATATACGGCTTTACCTTGTGTCCAAGCGTCGACCTGGTGGTGGGGGAGGAATCATCGGCCAATCCTCGGCCCCCACCAAGTACTGGGCTAGGGAGATATGATTTCTTTCAATAAAATTTCAAAACTGAGGAGAGCACTTCTAGTTTTTTACTTTGTTAAATTTGCAGTAGCATCATTGGGCCCTCAATATTTACATAAAAAAAAATAAATATTGAAAAAAATTTCAAGACCCTTCAATACCCTATTTCATATTCAGTGTTAAACAAAAAGGCTCATAAAATATTACAAAAGAAAAAAACTGTCCCCTACAAACCCAACGTATCAATCAATCATGCATATATATATATATATATATATATATATATATATGCTTATAAAATATTCCTTGTCCATCACATTCATGGAAACACGCAACCAACACACACACACACACACACACACACACACACATATATATATATATATATATATATATATATATATATATATATATATATATACCTGAGTTGATATGCATACACATACTTACATGTGTTTATATATATATTTATTTTTCTTACACTATAGAGCGTTTATATATATTTGTATACGATCGCTCGCTCGTACATTTACCTATATTTAGCCATTCGGTTACACACACACACACACACACATATATATATATATATATACACACATATATATATAAACACTCTATAGTGTAAGAAAAATAAATATATATATAAGCACATGTAAGTATGTGTATGCATATCAACTCGGGCGTACATATATATGTGTGTGGTGTGTGTGTGCATGTTTCCATGAATGTGATGGACAAGGAATATTTTATAAGTTCTTTATACCATTTTGGTTTTTGTTTTCCTTCGTGGAAAGGAAGAGAGCTATATTTATGAGTAAAAATTCTCAATTAGAACGTATGTAAATATAAAAGTAGACACTGAGGCTAACACCGAGCGACGCGAGTCTGTTTCACGTTTCGACGCAATCTTCAGGCCATGTGTTTTATATATATATATATATATATATATATGCTATTCAGTGGTGTATTATGGGTAAAAGATCTTCTGTATTTACCCTGGCGGTTAGTGGGTGGACAGTTGTTTCAAATAATTTTAGAGACTCTATTCAGGAGAAATAACCGTGAATCCGAAATCTCTTACATCATTTATATTATTCGAACTGTTATCCTCATCTTCATTGCCATACTCACAACGTTTCGGCCGTTGTACGCTTCGGCCTTCATGTTTTTTACCTGTCTATATCTCTGAGATGAGGTATTATGATTACTTGCATTATTTACATTATGCGAACTGCTATCTTCATTTTCATTGCCATATTCACAACGTTTCGATCGTTGTACGCACCGGCCTTCTTTAGGTGATTGAAATTTCAAACCGAACCTCTTTATTTCGTTCACCAAATCGATTGTTCTAGATGTCTCAGTTATTTCCCTTTAACTGAACTCTCCAGGTTTTGGTTCATCTCTGATGTGGCCTGGTATTAGACTCTTTTGGGTCTAGTCACTGGATCTAACCTACGTCTTTATCCCCTGGGTCATGTGTTCTTGAGGACATCTGGTATGAATTATAAACCTAATGTCTCAGCAACCGTTTTTTACCAGTGCTCATATTGCAATTTTTGCTGTTATTTTTGCATTTTTTTTACCAGAACGTTATTTATAATAGATTACTTAATGATTTGTTATTGATTATTGTTATTACATTTAGGTGTGAATATACTTTCATTCATAGTTTGTTTATTATTTGTTTGATTTTTTATTTATTTAGATTTTTTGTTTATTCTATTTTATTTTGGGATGTATCATATTTGTTGAGTTTTATACTTCTATTGTATAAAGTATGTTACATTATCTGCGTTGTATATAGCGCTTATATTTTCATTTTTCATGCTCGTACCGTATTTTCAGGCTTGCAAGACGCACCTTTTTCCTAAAAAAAAACCCCGGAAATACGTGTGTGTCTTCGAAGGTGAATGTCAAGCAACGCCCAGGCTCAAGTAAGCTTGGGCGGTCACCTAATTGGCTTGACTGATAGTGACGTGCATTTGTATGTTGAGTCATTATACTATAATGTTAGCTCTCTATCTAATTCAGCCATTTATATGATGTAACCTCAAGTACTTAGCTGTTACAAGTATTTCCAAGACTATAAACCTTCCTGGAGCCAAGCCACAAGCTTAAACATGCTCTGTTACTAGCAGCGGCGACACCCTTTCTGCTCTTGACTAGTATGTCATTGCCATACAAAAAATCAGATGAGTGATTAATGTAAACAATACTTGACGTCAATATGTGACGAACGCATAGTGCATGACTATTGTTTTCTTAGAAATTTATTTCCAGTATTAGGGTGCGTCTTGGAAGCCGCAGCGTCTTGGAAGCCGGAAAATAAGATATTTTACAAGGCATTCCTTTTTTGTTTTCGATTTTTAAGTAACGTAGTAAAACTATGTTTTCGTAATTGCATTTTTATAAATGTGATGAACATTCACGTCGATTTCGACGAATGATGAAAGATAACCTCATTCCGTTTTTCTGTTTGTGCCAAATGTGAAAATTCAATCCTGATAGTGACCTGCATAGGTCCCCATATTATGCAACAGCCAAGGTCTCGGGACATAACCACATGTATATTCTCTGACACTTTTCGCCATTGTCCTTCCTCTATTAACCAGTCAATACGATTGATTTTGAAATTTCTAATACCACTCTGGCACTAATATCTTCAGTTATTTCTATCCAGGTAACTCACTCGAAATTAGTATGAGGCATATTGACAGCTAAGTGGTTACTTTTTAGGCTCTAACAGTCCTTTCTCCATTGTCAAGCTGGCTAAACATAAGGACCTTAGGTATTCTGTTGTCATTCATACTTGCAACATGACCAGCCCAGCAAAGTTGTGACTGTATCAGGAAAGTCTCAATTTCACCAATGTTACATTTTGTGAGATCAACACTGGACACCCTATCGCCAATAGAGCCTGACGTGCTTTAACCGATTAAGCCACAGAGGGTCTTTCGGTTAGCAAGGTCGCTTTTACTGCTTTTAAACTACAATCTTCCATGAATCTCTCACGTGCATTCATATTTGCTCAATGCGTATCCAAATGTAAACAAATGACGTCAGACATTATGAAATGGAAAAAGTCCGACAATTATTTTGAGACATTTTTTATGTTTATACTATCTTTTTAAAAATGTCTTAAAATAATTCCGTAGAGGATACAGGTTCGATTCCCGTCGGAGGAAGAATATTTTCTATGAAAATTTCTTGGATATTCAGTTCGGTAAATGTTATTAATACTGTTTATTATAAACAGTGCATTTACTTTTTATATGTGTATCTATAAAAAGAATGTATAAGCATAAAAAATATACAAGCCTTCCATATATATATATATATATATATATATAGATTCACGTTTATAGTCACTTGTATATGTATATACATATGTATATGAACAGATGTGCATACATACATATATATATATATATATAAGCATCTATATATATATATATATATATATATATATATATATATATATATATATATATATATATATATATATATATATTATATATTGTTTCATCCAAGAAAGTAATTATTTACCAAAATATGCTAATCATACCACAAATTTTTTTTCTGCTTTAAACAAAATTTATACAACATTTTTTCGCATATGATTGTACGTATATATATATATATATATATATATATATATATATATATATATAGTTGGATTGATGTGAGTTTGTGACCGTGAGTTTCACGCTATTTGCGATCGTCAGACAAACTGATTAATTTTTAAATTTTGGCTCTATATATGGTAGCGTATATCGGTGTTTTTATGATAGTGGGAGGGGAAAGTTGTATATCAACGCCACTCATACGTACGCCGACATACATACACGCACGCCCACGCATTGCAACTCAAACAAATATAAACATATATGAACAATGTGGGACTGGGCGTATATGCGCATCCATATGTCGTTGCGTACATACGTACGCTGTTGGTTGTTCTATTCAATGTTGGATTGTGTAGCGAATTTCTTTCGTCAGTCGTCGTGTCAACACGCAGACCGTTTGTCTATTTTGTTCGCGGAATAATGTTTTCTCGCACACACATCAGACAAATACCCATATTAATCAGCTGCAGGCTATCTAAAACTCATCAAACATAGACATTTTCAATGACAAGAAAACGCCACATGACTACGATACAAACCTCCAGAACCGAAACAGAACAAGAAGCATTATCTGGTTCAACACACCATACAACATAACCGTCAAAACAAATATAGAATGGAGATTACTAAACTTAATTGAAAAGCACTTCACTGCAACAAACCGCTTAGCAAAAATAATCAACAAAAATAACGATAAAAATACTTACAGCTTCACAAAATATATAACACAAATAATAAAAAGCCACAACAAAAAAGTAAAAACCTGCAATAACGCAACCAAGGAACCTCAATGCAACTGCAGAAATAAAACAACATGTCCATTCTAAGGAAACTTCGAGGAAACGAATATAATATATAAAGCCAAGGTAAGTGCAAAAAACAGCACAATCTATTATATCGGTGTCACTGAGGGAGCATTCAAGAAAAGAAAAAAACGACTACGACCTTTCATTCTCCGACAGAAAATACTCAAATAGCATTACACTATCTACATACATATATCATCTAAAAGACAAAAATATTACACCAAGAATAAGCTGGGAAATATTGAAAACGCACCTTCCTACAACAACATTACAAAGAAATGCCTACTTTGCCTACACGAAAAGGTAGCAATAATTTCTCATAGCCAACAAAAGAATTTACTAAACATAAGATCGGAAATAATTTTTAAATGCAGACATGAAAACAATACCTGTTATCACAATTTATACAAAATGGATGTACGCAACGACATATGGATGCGCATATACGCCCAGTCTCACATTGTTCATATATGTTTATGTTTGTGTGAGCTGCAATGCGTGACCTTGCGTATATGCATGTCTGCGTACGTATTAGTGGCGTTCCAACGAATTTTTTGCCTCCCACTAAAAACACCGATAAAGGCAACCATATATAAATCCAACATTTAAAAATGAATCACTTTGTCTATCACAAACAGCGTGAAAACCAGGATCACAAACTCACATCAACCCAACTGAATATATTAGCTCTATCACTGATATTGAGCACTGTCCAATAGGTAACGCACATATATAATATATTAATAATATATATAAAAATTGCATATATATATATATATATATATATATATATATATATATATATATATATATATAAAATTTACAAACATTATAATAGTGTACATAAAATTTATATATATTTATCGCATGTGATTATACGTATATATATATATATATATATATATATATATATATATATATATATATATATATATATATATATATATATATATATATATATATATATATACGTATATATATATATATATATATATATATATATATACGTATATTATATATATATATATATATATATATATATATATATATATACATATTATATATATATATATATATATATATATACAATACAATCATAAAAATGTTATATAAATTTTGTTTTAAAACAGAAAAAAGTATTTGTGGAATGATAAGCATATTTCGGTAAATAATTGCTTTCTTCTGTCAGTAGAATCAATTAAAACCTGTTCACTATGAGGTAGGTTTGTTTTTCTGGGATTTCTAACGACTCCGCCATCTGTTGGTCAGTCTGGATAGTAAACAAAATGGTGGACCGAATGTAAACATCTGCGCTCCTCGATATAAAGTAGACTAGATCTTTTTTTTTTTCAATTATATTCACCCTGTACAAGGCACGGAAGCCACTCGTGGTAGATGGCTACAGTTTAAGAAGTACACTTTATGCGGATATGTCGGGAAAAATAATAGTTAATCCTGTACTTGAATAGGTTAAGATTGTAGTGATCTGTAAGCATCATTTTGGGAGTCCATTACACAGAGCAGTGGATCGTGTAAAAGACGCTGCTTGACTGGAACCTACATCTTAGCAAAGGGATACGAACCGAGTGAGGGTTGTTCGCTACAATGTGCCTGGTATGGCGAGTGAAAGTAAGAACTGTGGGCATAAGGAATGTGTTTCACCTGAACACATTCCATGGAAATAGCCATAGAGCAGCGAGACTCTCGCGATGTTTCGTCTGTGAGAAAAGGGTTGTAGGGTTGTGATGTAATAGTATAACCCGTTACTCCCATGAGTAACTAAACTATAGGTAATAACTACCTATAAGTATCTGTAAGTCAACGGACAACAGAGACTAGCTAGGATCTGTTCCAGCTGAACAGTCAAACTCTCTGCCTCTGAGCAGAGAGGAACCTGGACGAGGTTCCGCCGAAGGGCAGAGTCTCGTTCGAGGAGGTAGACTGTCCCTGAACCCGTTTATACGGGTTCAAAAGGGAATATTTTGGCCGAGCCTACAGACTCGGAGAATCCACGTTAAACCAGCCTTGTGCCACATGCAACCCTCGTGGGTGGGTGTAGCTAAATATGCTAGCTGGGATCTGTTACTCAGCGTTTAGCTGTTGTCGAACAGTCTGTCTTCGGGCAGAGATGAAACTCGGACGAGACTCTGCCGAAGAGCAGAGTCTTGTCTGGGGAGGTAAACAGACCCGAACCCGTTTATGCGGGTTTTACGGGGAATTTTTGGTCGAGCCTACGGGATCAGATTTCCCCACATTACATTCGGCTTTGTACCACATCTTACTTCGTGGGGAGGCTGGTAAATATTGCCAGCTGGGATCTGTTGAGTACGACTCAGATTTATGCAAGAACTACCAACCTTCCACTAGTAGCACTCACTGCTGGATTGACTTGCGACGACCTTGTGCATAACTGTTACCTTTATTCTTATTGTACTATTTTTTTTACAATAAACCTTTACTTATTTTATCCACCTTGTTTTTCAAGTATATATTCTTATTAGCACGTAATACAACAGGTGGAAAATAGTTTATCACTCACAAGAATGCGAAGATGCGTTTGGACTCTATCAAGCCTCGAAAGGGAAGACTGGCAGCAGTACTTCATTTACAACCTGATCTGGCTCTTGTAAAGGTAGAAGAGAGCGCGAGGGGTCATGTACTTACTGGGGCGGTACAAAGAAGTGACCATTTTCCCAGTATCTTTGTGATGGATCGTATTTACGTGTTCCACTTAAGGTCTGGGTTGAGTTTGAGTCTCAATAGTCACTCAAGGCACAGGACCACCCTAAGGAAACATCCGTTCATTATGATTGGTGATAATTCTGGGTCCGATTGGCGATGATGGAAGATTACTAATTTGGTTTTCTAGGTCTTGAATGTGGACTGCCATTTTTTCCCCTTTGATCTGTTAGTGCTAGATCAGAGGAGAGATCAGCTGCCAAACTCTGGTGTTCTACAGTTTTGAAGATGCGCCTCTATACCGTTGTATCATCAACATAGATATTCACATATGATTAGAGTATACTCCTAGGCAGATCATCTATCTAAAGTAGATATCCGTAGGTGAATAAACAGTAAATTCACTTCTATCTGATATGCTACTTCAGGACGTTGGCGTCCATGCTTTCCGCATTATTCTGTCCTTTAGAACTCTTACTAAATTTTCTCTTTTTTTATCCCTTCTAAATATTGGTCCGCAGTCTATCTACACACAATATCGCAAGGTGGGTTATGCGTCGTTTTCCTCTGTCCGCCTTGCATTCAATCTTTTTGTGAGTATGAAGTTTTATATGTTCCCCTTGAGGTCTGGGTTGAGTTTAAGACTCAAGAGACACTCAAGGCCCGGCTAGCCTGAGGTAATATGATAGGTGAAGGTTCTGGGTCCATTTGGCAATGATGGAACCTCACTATTTTACTTTTTGAGTTATTGAACCAGCGAGTTTTCCCCCACTGAGCTAGATCAGAGGAGAAGAACAGCTGTCAAGCTCTGGCTATCGGGAGTTTTGAAGATGCACCCATGTACTGTACATCAGCATAGATATTCACAAATGATCGGAGTATACTTTTAGATCATTTAAGAAAAGCAGAAAGAGGGTTGGACCGAAAACTGAACACTGGGGGGGACGTCTGCGTTGATCCTCTTAGGGCATCGAAGGACTGGTCGTTAACAAATACCTTCAGGGAGATAACCTTTAGGAAGGACTTTTATAATAGAAAAAACTCTTACAATGATTCTATAGCTAGAGAGCTTGTGCTGTAACCCTCTATACCACACCTTGTCAAAGGCCTTTGAAATATCTAATACGATCGTCCTTGAGATGTATTTGTTGTTTAGTGCATCACTGATTCGGTGAGTAACGGCAGTTAGGATATTAGCAATGAATCGGCACGATTGAAACCCGTACTGATTGTTTCTTTAGAAGTTGTTCCTATTGAGGTACCCAACAAGCTACTTGTTGATTATAGCATCAAAAAATTTGCTGATGACACTGAGGAGACTGTTGGATCTATAGTGAAAGGGGAATGAGTGCTTAACCGCGTTCTAAAAAACTGGGCATAAACTTGACAGCTTCCAGTCTTGGGAATGGTTTCTCCTTCAAGCAGCGGTTAAATATGTTCGCTAATATCAGTGTTCAGAATTGATATTCTTAAGGACAACCATTGGGTTTTTTGCCTGAAGCAGTAACCTTCTTAGGTTCAAGAATTTTGATACCTCTTTAGACTTCCCGGGCTGTAATAAAAATAACTGAGAAGATCCTTCCAATGATTCCATAGGAGATGATATATGAAGTAACCCTCTATGCCACATCTTAACAAAGGAGATTTCTCAGACTGTAATAAAAGAAATATTATTGAGATTGTGCTCAGTGAAAGGGGAAGAGCCGAGAAGGAGATGGGCTTTGTCATCTAACGTTGAGTTAAAGGCAAAGCAAAGACGAGGATGAGATTACGTCCGGGCCATTTAATAGTAAGCACTGACGATTCGCTTGACCAGAGAGTTTTTGCCCCCACGAGGAGTTAAGTCCGAAGAGAGATCAACTGCCAAGATCTATTCATCTAGATTGTGTAAGTGCACCTATCCATATACACCGTTTTATCATCAGTGTAGATATTAAAAAACGATTGTGGTATATTCTTAGGCACATCATTTATGTAAACCTTGCTCGCTTGGGCATCGGCGGATTGGCCTTTAACAACTACCTTCAGAAACCTACCCGTTAGGAAGAACTTGATAATTGAAAAGACCCTTCCAGTGATTTTATAGCTAGAAGTTGCGTGAAATAACACTCTATGCCACACCTTGGCAAAGGCCTGTAAAATATCTAATGCAATAGTTATTGAGATGTATTTGTTATTAACACCCTTGTCAATTGATTAAAACTTTAAAAAGTTTCCTAATGATACTGAGAAGGACTACGGTTAAATATTTTCGTTAAGATTTGGAATAACTCCGGACTCATATTCTTAATGAGGGATTTTATCTGTACCAGTTGCCTTCTCAGGGTCAAGACTATTGATATTTTTTAAGATTTCTCAGGTTGTAATAAAAAAAAATATATAACTGAGATTCTGCTCGAGAAAGGGGGAATCAGGAAGGGGACGGGATTTGTTATCTAACGTTGAATTAAAAGCAAAGATAGTAGCGAAAGGCTTCGCATTATCTGACGAGGATAAAATGACCTCGGGGTTATTTGTAATAGTAGGCACTAACGATTTGTCTCTATTTAAAATTTCGTTGCAAATCTTCCAGAACTTAGCTGATCCAATTTGTTTGCTTTCCACCATAACTTGAACCGCTTGTGCATAGCAACACTTTCAATTTTCTAGAACTTTCTTGCAGTGATTGCGGCCAGATGTGGATGATGCAGTAAGTGTCCAAATAGACCGATCCCTATGATAGATATTGTAGTAGTGGTTACGGTAGGCTATGGATGCAGTACACTCAGGAGTGAACGAGGTCTCGCTGTTCTGCTGGATATTTTCTGGGATATAAAACTATCCATTGATACTTTAAAAAAAAATGGACACAGAATGCAGACCCTAACAGAAGGTATGACATACATGAACTATAAATAGTCATTATTTACATTATTCGGACTATTGTCCTCATCTTTGTCGCCATATTTATTACAACGTTTCAGCCGTTCTACGCCCCGGCCTTCTTCAGGTGGTTGGAATGTCGAACTGAACACTTTATTTCGCTCACTGGGGTAGACATATCGCGACAAAGATGAGGACAATAGTCAGAATAATGTAAATAATGTATATGATACCTCATCTCAGAAATATAGACAGATACTGAAAGGCCGAAACGTTATAATAAATATGGCGACAAAGATGAGGAGAATGGTCCGAATAATGTAAATAGTGTACATAATACCTCATCGCAGAATTATAGACAGATACTGAAGGGCCGAAACGTTGTAATAAATATGGCGATAAAGATGAGGACAATAGTCCGAATAATGTAAATAGTGTACATAATACCTCATCTCAGAAATATAGACAGATATAAATAGTCAATTAGGTATGAGGTTACAAATAAAAATCATACTCACTATGTCAAATATATGTTTTGCAGAATTCACTTGTTAGAAGCTGAAAACTATCCGTTGATATTTTTAAAAGGACACAGAATACAAACCCCAACAACAAGTATGACATACATACTCACTATGTCAAATATATGTTTTGTGGAATTCACTTGTTAAAACCTGAAAAACAGCAATTTCTCACCTGCCCTTTATGATGAAATAAAGTGCTGGTTTCTTTTCAATTTTTCTTTTACGAAATTACAAATTGTTTCTTTATCAGATTTTGTGTCAGTTAAATTCCCTCCTACTGACAAAGCCTGATCTGAACATATACGGTTCGCCGTCCAATAATCAGCCAATCTTAGGCTTCCTTTCTTTAGCTAGGACCCAACATACTGTGTTTCCTTTATGTTCCACTCAAACAGTTTCTTTCCGATTATCTCTGCTCTATGAAACAGACTCCCAAGTGGATGCTTCCCCAACCACTACACTGTTAACCTCTTCAAATATAAGGTCAACCGTTATCTATCCTACATATCCTCATAATATGCACATGCATATTTCTCTTCCGTTCATACAGCAACCTTACTTATTAACTCTCTACTTTGAGTGGCTTTTTAGGCCTTGCACTGGGTAAATTTCTGCTATCATCTCTAAACTTCATTTCCACGAAGCATGTCGACTTGATGGTATACATATCAGTTATCTCCTGTTAATTCCCCTCTCCAAGTTCTCCACCGCCTTAACCGGGTACTGAACTCACACTCTTTGGGTCCTATCACTGGATCTAACGCCTTTATCCAACGTGCCATGTGTCCTTCAGTGTGAGTTCAATACCTGGTTAAGGCAGTGAAGAACTTTCAGAGGGCAATTAACAGGAGATAACTGACATCCATTAGACATGGCACGTGGAACTAGAACAGTCTACCCCAATGAGCGAAATAAAGGGTTCAGCTCGACATCCCAACCACCTGAAGAAGGCCGGAGCGTACAACGGCTGAAACGTTGTAATAAATATGGCGACAAAGATGAGGACAATAGTCCGAATAATGTAAATAGTGTATATAATATTTATTCTCAGAAATATTGACACATACTGAAGCAATTTGGCTTTCACTTCTCTAAGTTAGGTGCTGGTCAAGCTTTAGATAAGAACAGCGAAGCTCGGGCAACTGCTTCAGATATTTCGGAGGCATTTGACAGGGTTTGATACGCTGGTCTAGTTCACAAGTTGAAATATATAGAGAGATTTTCTTTTATTTAATTAAATCTTTCGTATCAAATCACGAAATGAACGTTACTTGAATGGCCACTCTTCTAGATTTCTTTGCAATAATTTAGTAGTTAATTTTTTATAGTTATTTACGGTTTGTTTTTTTTACTTAGATTAGGCCATCGAATTATTTTAATCGATAGATCACAAAATTTCAACTTATCGATACGAGTTAATTTTGCAATGAATAGTTTCCTAAAAGTAAATTAATGTA
Source organism: Acanthosepion pharaonis (assembly GCA_903632075.3). Lineage (NCBI taxonomy): Eukaryota > Metazoa > Mollusca > Cephalopoda > Sepiida > Sepiidae > Acanthosepion > Acanthosepion pharaonis. The sequence goes on from CAHIKZ030000270.1 coordinate 1,090,916, forward strand.
AATGGAAGATAGAATTTATGTGTGTGTCTGTGCATGTGCGTGTGAGTACATTTACTACATTTTTATCTAGAGGCGTTAACGTATATATGTTTTTTGTTGAATTTCGTTTGATTAAGAGTATAAGGTTAGACTTAAAGATTTATATAATAGTAAGAATAATGAATTTATTTTTTAGAAACAGTAATATAAGTAGTAAGGTTTAGTTAACGAGTTATGGGATTAGTATTTAAAACGTATAAACATTGGATTAAACTATGCAAGAACTATCTCGAATCAAAGCCGGATGGAGGAAAAAGATAACATTATATAGGAGGAAAGTGTGAAAAGCCTTTATTTCATTGGCTGACGTTGACTGACGTATGTCAATAAGAATGGTCAGACTCCTAGCCATACCTGAATTTTTCTTTGCAATGTCGAGGTGCGTAGCACGACGCTATCAAGGAGGCGGCCTGACCCTTCTGGAATCAGGGCGGTGTTACTGTTTGAGACGATATGATGCAAAACCCAAAATCAACGATGAGGACAGTGCAGCACTGAAGACCACTCTTGATGCATCTGAAATGTATTATGCAACTATATATATATATATATATATATATATATATATATATATGATGAAAATATTATGGCAGTTTCGGAATTATAATGGAATATGAAATAGTTGTTTCTCTAGGGTTTTCGAATTCAATGTTTGTTTGTTTTTTTTAGATTCGATGTACAGTTAAATCTACCCAAGTAATTCTTCCAGATTTGGCAAGAAGAATATGCGAATTTATGCCATTTCCAAAGGCTACAGTGTGAAAGTGAACGCAGCAGACCAGATAAGAATTTGAACTCGAGTGGGTGTTTCTTTTGGGATATTTTTTTTATTATTCGCGCCGATAATGGCTGTTCCCCACCTTATAAATGGCAGTTAATACAGCTGAAAGCTAAACAAAGCCTAACCTTTTTTGCTGGAATTTTATTCTTTGAATATTATCACAAGCACCAGGGGACTTTCCCCCTAGGCAGTACCTCTCCCTTAGGGTGGAGGTGACGTTGACTGACATATGTCAATGAGAAAGGTCGAAATCCAAGCAAGGACGCAAAGTGATTTTTTGCAATGTCGCGGTGCGTAGCATGACGCTTTCAAGGAAGCGATCTGACCAGATTTGAATCAGATCGGTGTTGCTGTTTGAGCCGATGAGGACAGTGCATCACTGAAGACCATCCTTGATGCATCGGAAATGTATTATGCAACTAGGCGACCCCAGGGCTATAATCTTGAACCTAAGTTGTTCTTAATTTTAATCAGTGACCTTTGTAATGTCATCAGTTGTCAACTCGCTATCGATGCAAATGACTCATACTCTTAACAGTAAGTCCGATCGGTTCGATAAAATCATATTAATAGCTGAGCTAAAAAATGACCTACCATCTGTTGTTAACTGGGGCAAGAAATGAATTGCTAATTTTAACACTTCTAAAATAAAATTTTTCTTTTTGATCGTCTGAAAGAAATCTTTTGGCCTTCAATCAGCATGGCTGATGTTAACTTACAGAAGAGAGACTCCTTGTCACTTATCGGGCTAACGTTTTTCGCTGACCTGAAATGGAAAGATTATATTGAATCAATTGCTAAGTCTGCTGATAAGAAAGTTAGATCACTGTATTGGGCTAAACAATATTTTTGCACCAGAATCGATCTTTCATACGTCTTTACTTTGCCGTATCCAGTTATTGAACTCAAAACTCTTTGGATTCAACCAATGCTTTTATCCACAGGGCCATCAATGACATCAGTGTTTGAATTTTTGGGAACATATAAACTTAATGTCGCAGCAACTATTCAACTATTTTTCATATTATAATATGAGCTCTGGGTAAAAAAAATGGTTACTGAGACAATGTAAATAATGTAAACATATTGTTCCGTATGGAAAGAAAGCCCACTGTCTTTCCTTGGAATGATGCACCTTAATGTGGTGCGGGGCTGATTATCAATACGTATATTTACCTGTCGCCACCGCCTCCGGGTATGTACCAATAGGCAGTCTATGTAAGAAAGGTCATGTAACCACATCCCTGTGTAGTTATGGGTAAATAACAGCGCAGTCGAAGCCCTGTTAAAAGAAGTCTATCTAAGGAAAGGCATGAATCCACTTCTCCTTCCAGTTATGCGTAAATAGCGAGACAGTTGGTGCATTTTAACTTTTTAAAGGCAGTCTATCTAATGAAAGGCGTGAATCCACCTTTCCCTTCAGTTATGGGTAAATAGCACGACAGTCGGTGTCATTTAGGCTATTAAAGACAGTTCATCTAAGGAAAGGCTTGAATCCAATTTTCCCTCCAGTTATGAGTAAATATCAGGAGAATTGGTGCCCGTTAGTCTTTTAAAGGTGATCCAGGTAAGGAAAGGCATGAACCCATTTCTTCCTCCAGATATGAACAAATAACAGGCAGGTGAGGCCTTTTTAGCATCATAAAGGCAGTCTATCTAAGAGAAGGCATGGAATCCACTTCTTCCAATTATGTACAAATATCGGGCTTTTGGATTCCTTCGGCCTTGTAAGACATTTCACACAAAAAACGAGAGAGTAAGTATTAATAGTATCTTTCCAGCTATGGATTAATATCAAACTAAGCAGTCCAGATAAGAGAAGGCATGAATGTACTTCTCCCTGCATCTCCGGGAAAATATCAAGTCATTTGGATCTCTTCAACCTTGTAAAACAGTCACGTTTATAGAAAGCATGAATCCAATTTTCACTCCAGCACTAACGAAAGGCTTCTTCTTTTATGTGCCGTATCCATTCAGGACGTAGGTGACCATGGCCCTCCACATCTTCCTGTTTTTTGCAGCTCTTAATAAGTTTTGTCTTTTTGTTATTTCTTCCAAAACCTGTTCTACGATCCATTTGCTCAAGCCCATCAAGTATTTTGCGCGTTGTTTTCCTCTGTTCCTCTTTCCCTATGTCCTGTGAGTATCAGATTTTCCAAGCCCTCCTTCCTCAGAAATTTCACATGTTCAGTCCATGTTATCCCCAGCATCTTTCTGCAGAACCATATTTTTGTTCTTTCATGTCTTCTTCACCTTTGCGGAGATTATTCAGCATTCGCTGCCATACAGGAGGATAGGCATCGCGTAATAGTTCAGCAATCTGTGTCTCAATAAAGCAACGTGGAGAAGGCAACAGGAAACCACTCCACTATCAATCCTAAGAAATATGTCATTTATCAAGAGGAGGCTACTCTTACCGAAAATACCTAAAACTTGACAGTCGTCTTTCAGCTTTCCACTTTATTGAGCTACCGAAGAAAGCAACTAAACTGAAATACTGCTCTCGAGGAGGAAATGGTGCAATAAACAAACAGGCCGTTGTTTCTTCGTATTCTGTTGTGAGGGAGAATATTTTCGCTACAAGTTTCAACTCGGCTGTCAGATGAAAGACATAAAATGTTCCTACATCAAGAGGAGTAGAAGGAGGAGCAGCAGTAGTATTGAGAAATAATGACAAGGAAACACACATGTTACATTTAACGAAAAAAGATAAGGAATTTATTTACGCATTTGAAGTTATCAGTAGCTTGTTTCAGGAAAAGGAATCAATTATTTAAAGTTCGTATTTTCAATGAATTGTCAAAAAAAGAAAATGTTCAGATTAAATCATCAGACACAAAGTAATATTCCAAAATGTTTAAAACAAATTGAGAGAGTTCGTTTTTCACATAAAAGTTATACGGATGTAATCAACATAAATGAAAAGATATATTTTAAGGTACTTAGCTTTGGAGTTGTATAGAGTGCTTTGAAATTGCCCTGCTCTCATTAGAGGCTGATAATGTATAAGCGTGTAATTTGACATCAGCGTTATTCAGACGCGTGAAACTCTGGCTATCTGCTTCTTGCTTCTTTCTGCCTCTCTCTCTCTCTCTCTCTCTCTCTCTCTCTCTCTCTCTCTGCCTATTCATATCAAAAAGTGATTTCACATTGGCTCGTTACTTTTTACTGAGTTTGTAAGCCTATGTGAAAATTTATTTTAACCAATGGAAAAGGCTCCTTTTCCATTGGTCAAAATAATTTCTCACATAGGCTCGTTAAACTTTGCCTTCGTCTTTTCTTCAGCCCGGCGCCAATCCCTTTTTCTATTGGTCAAAATAAATTTTCGTATAGGCTCGCGAATTTGAAAGCAGTGGAAAAAAAAGATTTATTTTTATTTCGTATTCACTACACATTCACGGCTAAACATCCCCTCCCCTAGTTTCTGTTCTACATTATGTTTCCCTGTATCAAATGGTAATAAGTTTGTTGTCAAACCAATTCCGGTTTTCTACTGTTGTTTTTGATAGCTCAGTTACAACATATTCAAAAACGTTAAAACTGTCAATAACAACAATACATACTACACAATAAACGTTTCAGAATGGATCGACCGAAACATTGTTGTAACAGAAAATGTACAAAGAAAACTGATAAAAAAAATTTATATTGTGTTTGTTATCCTAACGTTCGTTTATCTAAATAAGAAGGCATTGATATGAAGACGAGTGTTTACAAAAGTGTCCCGCAACGTTGAGGAAACAGATTAGAAGAAGGTTGTTGGCCAAGCAACTGAACCTTCTCGATCGATCAATAAAGGTTTTAAAAGATCATGAAAACGTAAAGGAAAGACAGATTTAGTGTCGTTGTAATTATTAGGGATAAGCAATGTCTTACATGAACACCAATAAAAAGCAAAAGAATCTACGAATGTTAAACATTTTCTATACATGTCGTTTGCACAGTAAAGCTCGCGTTTGGAACCAAACACACGACTCTCTCAATCACAAAGTGGAAAAAATCATACACACAGACTGAAATAGATAGATAGATAGATAGATAGATAGATAGATAGATAAGAAGATAGATAGATAGATAGATAGATAGATGATAGAAGATAGAAACAGGCATAGATAGATGGATAGATAGATATAAGAGACAGGACATAGATAGATAGAAGATAGATAGAGATAGATAGATAGATAGATAGATAGATGAAACATAGATAGATAGATAGATAGATATGATAGATAGAAGATAGATAGATAGATATAGATAGATGATATGATAGATATGAACAGGCTGAGATAGATAGATAGATAGATAGATAGATAGATAGATAGATAGATAGATAGATAGATGAATAGGCATAGATAGAATAAGAAGATAGATAGATGAGATAGATAGATAGATAGATAGATAGATAGATAGAGAAATGAACAGGTTGGTATAGAGAGAAAGGCTGAGATAGATAGATAGATGATAGATAGATAGATAGAATGATAGATAGATAGATAGATAGATATGAACAGACATAGATAGATAGATAGATAGATAGATAGATAGATGAACAGGTTGGTATAGATAAGAACAGGGCTGAGATAGATGATGATAGATGAGATAGATAGATAGATAGATAGATAGATAGATAGATTGCTGGTATAGATAGAATAGATGAGATAGATAGATAGATAGATAGATAGATAGATAGATATAGATGAACAGGTTGGTATAGATAAGAACAGGCTGAGATAGATAGATAGATAGATAGAAACAGGCATAGATAGATAGATAGATAGATAGATAGATAGATAGATAGAGATGAAGGATGGATAGATAAGATAGATAGATAGATAGATAGATAGATAGATAGATAGATAGATATGAACAGGTTGGTATATAGATAAGAACAGATAGATAGATAGATAGATAGATAGATAGATAGATAGAAACAGGCATAGATAGATAGATAGATAGATAGATAGATAGATAGATAGATAGATAGATATGAACAGGTTGGTATAGATAAGAACAGGCTGAGATAGATAGATAGATAGATAGATAGATAGATAGATAGATAGATATGAATAGAATGCGATAGATACATAATAGCTGGCCACTCGTATTCGAGGATACCCGTCTACTAGCCAATCCCTACTGCAGATGATCGATCAGCCACATTTGTGTTTGCTCAAACCCCACAGAGCCCACCTGTGGTTTATACTGCAACTATGCTGTTACAGTTTCATGATCAACAATTTGAACAAGGCCAGTACGCTCAAGCGCTCGGCCACGATGACGTTTGCCTTTGTGTTAGCACAGCTATCAACGGCCCCCAAGAATTACGTCTACCCAATTTCACTCATAAGGCTTGGGTCAACCCGAAGTTTCAGGCACTTTCCAAAGGTGCCGCACGCTGGGATCGACCTCGATCCATTCCGATAACATCAGGAAGTCTCCTTCCTGACAAATCGACCATGGTGTCTCATGGTCAGAAAACGAACGTTCTAACCACTCGGCCACGCGCCCATAGATAGATAGATAGATAGATAGATAGATAGATAGATAGATAGATAGATAGATAGATAGATAGATATGAATAGAATGAGAGATAAATGGATATAAATAGGATTAGATAGATAGATAGATAGATAGATAGATAGATATCTGTTTGTCTGTATGATCTTTTCCAATCTGTTTGTTTCCTTTTTGATTGAATGTCGTTTGTTTTCTTCCAATCGACTGTTTTAGTGTGCAAACGATATCCACAGAAAAATGTATCAATTTTTGTAGATAGATAGATAGATATGAACAGACATAGATAGATAGATAGATAGATAGATAGATAGATAGATAGATAGATAGACAGATTCGTCATTCTTTGTCTATCCAGAAAAGTAAAATTCGAGATTCATACAAAAAAAAACTAAAATTCTTTACAACTAATTATGATGCCATTGTTTTTCTTCGATGTCATAACAACGGTGCCATATAAGTTTATGCCAGCAGATATTCTAAAGAAAAATTTATCAAAAACACTAAATGGTTTAATAGAGTTCTACATCTTTTATTTATTTATTTTTTTAACCGATCTTTTCTCAAATAACGAGAAGCCAACCTACAACGTGATATCTGTTTAAGAAAATAATACTGAACATTTTTACTTAGTTCATTTTTTTTTATTCAAGATTTTAGCGTAAAAAGAAATTCTGCAATGTGATTTTTTTTCTCATGTTGTTTCACTGGACAAAAATTATAGAGAAAGAAAGTAAATGCTGACAATATGTCCTCGAGTTCCAAAAGGCAATGTTTCAAAGCAGACGACTGGAATATTAACTATCATGTCAAGGAGGAGGAGGAGAAGGTGAATAAATTCAACGGCTCTTAACTTTCTTGAACAATGTCTACGCACTGAGTGACATGATCCTTGAGAATTTTAAGGATCATAGGAAATATAAGGATCAACTCAATTAAATAAAGTTTGGAAAATAGAGGCGCCATTTGCAACCGGAAATGGCTTCGCCAAAAATTGAATATTATTCCCTTTCACGGCTATCGGATTTCTATTTATTTATTTATTTTTTTTTTTTTTTAATAAACTGCACTTTGCTGTATGTATTGGAAATGCGGTATATAATTCAAGAATTTGTATTTGAAGAAATAACCTCACATTGAATTAAGTACAGATTAAAAACTTTCTAGTTATTAGATAATATTCGATTCGATTGATCTGTTTTCATGGCTTATCAACTTTTTTTTCTTTTTTTAACCATTTCACCTCCAAGCAATGCAATAAAGCCACTAAGACACAAGGAGGTTATTGAGTGCTTCGGAATATGAGGACAACCTTTATTAGGAAGAGAGAACAATTAAAAGAAAAGTGATTTAGAAGACAGTAGTTAATGATTGACATTGCATTTAAATTTTCGAGATCGACTGGGATGCAGGAAGAGAGTCCCACAAGTGACAAATGTGATAGAAGAAACTGTTAGCATAGAACTTACGGTTACATCTTGCTATTTTGTGCATTTACCTGTAAAATGAGGAGTCCTTTTTGTCAATCTAGTACTGTGCTTAAATTCATAAAGTCAGGATACCATTCAGTGTCGGTACCATATTTTGAATGTTATTTAAAGCCAGAAAATAGTTTTAGAATTTTAAGAATTTTTTTTTAGACAATAATGATTTAGTGAGATATGTCTTATTGTTTAACCCATAGCTGGAAGGAGATTTGCGCGAAAGTGAATAAAAGAACCCGACTAGAATTAGAACGGCTCTCCGATTAACAACTTCGACTTGTTATCCATTACATTACTCGAACATCCAAACTTACAGCCCCTGATATTCCCAAGCGGTCACCCATCTAGTTACTCACCAGCCCCGATATTGCTTAACTTCGGTGACTGTACCGAAACCAAAGTTTCAACGTGATGTGGCCGTAAGCACTGGATACTTAAAGACGTTCGACTTGGATTGTGGATATCGTAAATTTTATAAGTACACAAAAAGTAAAATGGAATTTAATATATTATGTATATATGTAAGCAAATATATGGATATAGATCCGACAGTATGGAGAAAAATATACGGAAAAAACAAACAAAAATCTTAATATGCGATTATGCTGTTTTAATATTTAATGTCAACGTCGGACGTTTCGTTCTAATAGACCATCTTCAGGACATATTCATAAAACATAATTAACATAGACCATATACAATTCAACATGAAAAAGACGATGGACATAAAAGCAATACCAATCCAAACAGATAACAGAAATCTTTTATAAGATCAGCGTTCCGTTTAAATATGATCACGTCGTCGTCACGTGGGCGATGTTGTGAAAACGTATTCCTAAAATTTGAATATTTTGAATGAAAAACAGCATAATTGCATATTAGGATTTTTGTTTGTTTTTTCAGTATATTTTTTTTCATTATGTATATATGTATGACAAAAAAATGCTATATTACACGTTTCATCAGATTAAATATTTTTATCGATTGAATCATATATATATATATATATATATATATATATATATATATAGTCATCCACAGACAGACTGTTTCGCTGTATCACAGCTCATCAGTGTGGCTAGATGTCCGGTTGCTTCTTAGCTAGGATCGCAACCCGACTGAATTGGCGTCAGTCGGGGATTCTTCCACTAAGTGATTAGCGCACGGTAGGGATGATGGTGAATTTATGCGTATTTATTTTTAGATAAACACACGGTGACTGAGAGAACTCAATTCGATTTAACGAAAAGTCTTGCATTATTAGCCGTAATAGTTACTGTTTACAAACCCACATTTCCTCCCCAGTGAGCTCAACCGAAATAAATTCTTCAGAAGCATATATTGTCATCCACAGGCAGACTGTTTCGCTGTATCACAGCTCATCAGTGTGGCTAGACATCCGGTTGCCTCTAGCTAGGATCGAAACCCGACTGAAAGTGAATAAAGGAATTGGCATCAGTCGGGGATTCTACCATTAAGCCGAGGGATGAAGGTGAATTTAAGCGTATTTATTTTTATTTAGAGGGTAGAGATGAAATACAACAAATGTCGGTTACATTTTGCATCAAAAAAATGCTGAAGATATGGAAACTTTTAAAAAAAAACTTCCGTCCTATCTATCTAGATTCATAACTCAGCAAATCCCATTCAGATTTCTAACTTTTTTTATTCTATCTTTTTGTTTCCTTACTTTCATCGCTAATGCTTTTAAATATCTTACGTTGGAATAATTTTCATTATTCGGACTATTGTCCTCATCTTTGTCGCCATATTTATTACAACGTTTCAGTCGTTGTACGCTCCGGCCTTCTTCTTGAACCCTTTATTTCGTTTAATGTTCTAGTTCCACGTTCTTTCTTCTTTTTTTTTCTTTCTTGAAACCTAACACCGTCTCTGATGTCTGATTCGTATTTCCTTGCTATCAAAATTGAATAATCTATTATTATCCAAGTGGCATTAGTAAGGCATCCTTTCTTTCTTATCAGTTATCTCCCGTTAATTTCCCCCTGAAAGTTCTCCACTGCTTTAACGGGTATTGAACTCACACTCTTTAGGACCTGTCACTGGATCTGACTAACGCCTTTATCCACTGTGCCATCTGGGTATGAATTTCTGGGTATTATAAACCTAATGTCTTCAGCAACCATTTTTACCAGGGCTCATATTGCAATTTTTGCTGTTATCATTTCATATTTTCACCAGAGCTCATATTGCAACTTATGTTGTTATTATTGCTTTTCTCTGGCACTCCTTATTACTTCCTTATTAGTTCCCATATTGTATTCATTTCTATGCTTGGTCGGCTCAGGAGATTTTTGTGGCCTAGCATATGGCGACAAAGATGAGGACAATAGTCCGAATAATGTAAATAATGTACATAATACCTCATCTCAGAAATATAGACAGATACTAGCAGTAATTTTGTTAGGAAAAGTGACACGTTGAATTAACCTGGACGTAAATTTACTGAGGAAGCTTACGAAATCAGTGCACTTTCCATACTTTTAAATAAAGTTGAATTCTTCAGTGTTTTCGCGATATAGAATTGTAACCGACGTTTTTATTTTATTTTATTTTTTTTTTTTTGTTTTTTCTATTTTGTTCTCTCCTCATTATCATCATCAGTACCTTGTCTGGCGGGACCTAAGGACAGAAGAAACAGATAGAGTACTCCAGTATAATCTGCTTGCGGTGGCTCTCAGGAGTTCCGGCATTGCCATGTCGGTCCGCTCTTTGATGTTGCCTGACCAACTCTTACGTTGCCATCCCCGTTTGCGTCCGCCTTCAACAGTGTCTTGCATGATGGTCTTGCAGGGGCTGTTATGCCGTGTGATATGGCCAAACCATGTCATTTTCCGACGCTTAATAGTTATTACATATTTATATTTCAGTGAAAGAAAGAAAGAAAGAAAGAAAGAAAGAAAGAAAGAATGCCTTACTAATACCACTTGGATAATAATAGATTATTCAATTTTGATAGCAAGGAAATACGAATCAGGCATCAGAGACAGTGTTAGGTTTCAGGAATGAAAGAAAGAAAGAAAGAAAGAAAGAAAGAAATAAAGAAAGAAAGAAATAAAAGAAAGAAAGAAAGAAAGAAAGAAAGAAAAAAGAAAAGTCCTACCAACACTTCCTAAATAATGGACTATCCTGTTTTGGTTACAAGAAAATACAGAAAGACATATTTTGACAGTGTTTGATTTCAGTGAGAAAAAGAAAAGAAAGAAACAAGATAAAGGTGTCGATAACACTCTGGGGTGTTTAATGTTTGCTTCCGTGAAATAAAAAATCTTGTCAATTCCAAATCTTTTCATTTGTACTCTCTCTTATTTCTTTAGATAGTGACCTGTATTCATATTTAAGATTTGTTATTTCTGAGCTCAAATTCTTGATTTGAATTCTAACTCTTATTTTATAGTTGTGGAACTGGCAAGGTGCCAATTCGATCATTAACTTAAGAATCGGAAAATTCAAATAGGAAAACCATGAAATTTTCTCGGGTATCTGAAGTTGTATTTATTCTTAATGAAATTAATTTGTTGGCAGTGAAAGTGCAGAAAGATTATGCAAATGAATTTGAACACAAAATTCTCGGACATAAGCCACTTATCTGTAGACCCTTAATTTTTTTAGTAAATGAGTCATTAATTTCTCCTCTGTATATAAAGGTCAATCTTTTTTGTCCAGATTAATTGAAAAACTAATTATGGTAAGAAATATATATATTTATTGACAATAAAACTCATGTTAGAAAGCAAAAGCACAGCCAAATTCTATAAACACTTTCTCAGTGAACACCAATACCAACCTACATATTAACCTCTGTAATATTATTCGTGAAGATAGGGTGAATTTATTTACGCATGCATAAATCATATATATATATATATATATATATATATATATATATATATATTAAAAAAAAAAAGAAAGAACAGTAAGATATATAATCCGGTGTTTTTATTGATATTTTTATTTTTACAAAACAGTGCTCAATGTAAATTTACAGAGCATAAATATTATAAATTAACTGATTTAAAAATATGGTTCCATTGCTACACAGGAATTGCTATGTTTCAAAAACAGAAACTAAACACTTCAAATTCAAATATATAATTAAATTAAATTAAAAGCTGAAGATGAAAACAGAACTAATGCTTTTAATTTAATTTAATTATATAATTGAATTTGAAGTGTTTCGTTTCTGTTTTTGAAACATGGTTGTAAGCGTTCTGAAAGCAAAGGAAATGTTTGTCGCAGATTACTTCTACAACGCAAAGAACAAATCACTGTATGTTCAGGCTCGAATATCGGGGGCAGAAAGAAATTCCGAAAACTCGATTCGCAGGTACTATCTCACAAATCCCAATGCACGTAACCAGTCAGAAAAAAACACTCTCCGACGAACGCGGTAGGCAAAATATATCAATTTCCCCCGCCTCGATTTGAGAACACCAACTGCTTTTAGCGGCCGAGCATTTTTTTCATTCGTCGACAACTGGGAGAGGACGCTCAATTTTTGCATATCAAAATACTTTTATAGCGACGGACCTATATTTTAATTTACATATTCCGTCTTCAGCATGTCATGCGGAAACGTGCCCATTTTTTTGGTAAGTAATGTTCTTTTTCGCTACATTTTCCGTCATAGGATACACGCGACGCGCTGTCGCTTGGTTTGACGAGGTAAGTCGCCGTTTTCTTCGCTATAATGGTAATTCCTGTGTAGCGATGGATTCATATTTTTAAATGAGTTTATAATATATATATATATATATATATATATATATATATATATATATATATATATCCCCTCACTGCTAGTACGACTCGGAGTTTCATGCTCAACGTAATCTTTAGGTGCTGAGTATGGACTGACCGTTAAGTAATTTGAATTTTGATATATCTGCTTATCACAATGTTGGCGTAGTTATATATAAAGTTGAGATTAAATTTTTGGTTTTATAAAATATATTTGGCAGTTAAAATAAGCAGTATTTATATATGAATATAAGGGAAAAAAAAGAAGTTTTAAAATATATTTTTGAGTGGGGAATATGCATTTTTTAATTTTTTTTTTAATCTTTTAATTAAACGGAGATTATTTTTTCTTATTTAAAAAAATTGCATACTAAATTACATTAAAAATACACATAATTTCCATTAGAAATTAAAAATTAATCTGGATCAACGTATTTAAGCAGATATTTATTTTTATGCCTACGTATAACTATCAATTCATTTTTCATGTTTAATAATATAGGGTTATTAAGTATTTTAAGACAACCAATTTTTCAACAAGACACAAGATACATTTATTTATTTTTCCGTTATAAGATTTAGCTATAGATATATACTTTCCCAGTTGATGATGGTGAGATGGCATCATTCTTTAATTACCAGAATGTTATTTAATTAATAATTTAATCTTAATTAATCTATGTTATTAACGCAGCTATAGCTGAATTTAACATTATTTTTGCTAAAAATCTGTTTTAGTGTTGACTAGCAGCATGGCCCGGCGTTGCCCGTGCTTGATTCAAAAATCGTACGACTCATACAGCAATCGCTATCACTTAACTTAAAATATTTTTGCCCTTCCTTGCCTTTAAAGGAGTGCCCTTTGCCGTGCTGATGTTGCTACATGCCTTACTTCTTGCCTATCTCACACTGCGAATTTTTTCTAAGCTCTATACTAAACATTAAATCTGTTAAGAAAAAAGAACTAAACAAAATGAACACAAAACGATCAGCTTTAAAAAAGGACTCGTAACTGGAAAAACCGAATGAAAAAAGAATGTTAACAACAAATACTTTTTCACACCCAACCCAGTTCTGCGGAATCAGAATCAACATTGAGTTTAAGCAAGCAAATGAGCTAAATGGAGTAAAGTGCCATGCAGATTTAAATTTTTCCCATTTGTGACGAATGCAGCTATCAATTTTTTTGCATGCTAGTTAACATTCGTGTCATTCAGCTGTTGGCTCTCACACTGGTCAATAGAATCTTCCTGCTTATTCGTGGCAGCCAGTTATTGGCCTTCACTCTGGTCAGTAGAAAATGGCCGCAAACTACATGAAAACTGCTGTAGAAGCATGAAAAAATCGATTATTTCCACTATCGATGGGAGTTGGGAAATGCAAAGTCGGTCTTGGCCTTCCCACTAACATGGAGCATGTGCATGTAAATTTTGGTGCAAATCCGTCGAAAATTGCGGCCGTGCATTCGTTATACACACACAAACACACAGACACATGCACACACACATCCTGCCTTTTATAGATAGAGATGAATGGTTAAAATGTTTATAAATTAAATTTAGGAAAATTCTTCCGATATTAGTTTGAACATTATGGTTAATAGATGGATTAAACCATATAATTTTTTTAAAACCATATAATGCATTTTTAAAAATTTTTTTACTTTATTTTGTTTCGGATCTGTTAGATTATTGTGTAAATTTAAATTTTCCACATATGCGCATATATATATATCGTGTGTAGATTGGCTTACTTCGGGGTTTTCGTAACTAGTGTAACTCTAAAGTATTTCCTCGATAAAAGCCAAGAAAATAAAGAAAAAAACATTTCTTTTTGTCTTTTAATTTATTAGAATCGCAAAATCGCCATTTTCAAGGGTTTAAAAGAGGGTTGGTCACCCTAGCATCTCACTGAAGTTCAGCAACCCCCCACCCCCATCCGCCACTTACACACACACATATCAAGAGACTTCTTTGCTTGCCCCACCTCACATCTCTCTAAACAATCCAACCCAGCGCATTTGGTTCCTGAAATTAAGATGTATTTAGAATCTGCCACACTTTTCACTAAATGACCATTAATTCGAGGTTAACAAGTATTTTTGATTTTATTTTGTTTCGGACCTGTTAGGTTAATGTGAAAATTTAAATGTTATATATATATATATATATATATATATATATATATATATATATATATATATATATAGTGGCCTGAGAAAAAGGTTTTAGCCAGGAGAAATAAACTACATCCAATTTTAAAATTTAATTACGTAATCCCTATTCAACATAAATAAACAGTATTTGGAACTAGTATGGAGTAGGTCATCTATTTGTTAGTTTCAGTACTTGTATTCGATTTTTCATGGATTTGAACAAGTTATCAACAATCGTCTGAGCCATACTTTGCCACTCCTTTAACAATGTTCCTTTCAGGGTTGCCATGGACGTGATTTTGGCTGCACGCTCTCGAGGTTTTCGGTGAAGATGCTCCCAAATGTGCTCTATTGGATTCATGTCGGGACTTTAAGCTACCCATCGCAGTGACTTGATTCCTTGAGATTCCTTCAAGGCCTTTGCTACTTTGCTTGTATTACATGGTGCTCCATCTTCTTGAAAAAGATAGACATTCATTGTCAATCTGATTGGTTTCAAATAGTGGGAGTAGTCCTTTCTCTAATATTTGACAGTATTTTGTACCATTCAACCGCTCGTCAACAAGAATCAGCTAAGATTTCCCTCCAGACCAAACAGCGCACCACGCCATTACTCCAGTCTCCCCATGTTTAACGGTTGCCTGCAGATATTCAGTGTTCTAAGTCTCATTCTGATTTTTCCAAACATAAACCTGTCTTGAATTAGAATATTGGCAGAATTTGCTTTCATGTGTCCAAATTACAGACTGCCAAAATTTATAATCTTTGCTCTCGAATTCTTTCGCCCAGTCCATGCGCCTGTTCCTGTTAACTTCTGAAATCAAGGGCTTCTTTCTTGCAATTCCTCTTTGATAGCCTAGCTCTTTCAGAGTCTCTCTCACCGCATATGGCGCCATTTCCATGCTGTTGGCGACATCTTTGACGCTCTGACGACAGTTTCTGATGACTTTCTTTTTCAACGCCCTTTTCGTTCGCTCAGACACGATGCTTGGTCTTCCTGAACGTTGTTCCACACGACAATGGCCTTTTTTATTAAATTTTAAATATTAATGATAATTAACCTGGAAAAACCAAGCAATTTCTCTATTTGACTTGGAACACTGATGCCATCCTATTATTTGCCCTCGTTGAAATTTACCAATTTCCTTACTTCCGTGAACTTTCATTGCAAAATATAAGTCATCTATCGTTCAAAGATTAGAATAACTTCATACTAACATGTTATTCTCTAAAGAAAAGGAGAGACGTTAATAAACAAACCAAAATTGCTGTAATTAAGTGTGGCTAAAACTTATCTTAGCCCACAATATATATATATATATATATATATATATATATATATATATATATATATACTCCGTCACCTATATTTTTTCTTCTCAAACAAATGGAAAAAAAAAAGTGCCGTTTCACATACGGCTTGCCTACAAACAGGATTGTTCATAACCATTTTCGATTCTCACCCGTCGAAGTGCAGTTGAAATGCACTGAAACCAAGTTACATCTTTGTAGTGAATAAAATGGTTTTGTCTGTATGATAAATAATTATCGCTCTACTATCGGTATCGAGCCCTCTTTTGGATTAATGTTGTGAACGTTGGAATTTATATATTACTTTCGTTCTCATCGCATCGTAAGCCAGACTACATACGATATATATATATATATATATATATATATATATATATATATATATATATATATATATATATATATATAAATTAATTGATTTAAAATATGGTTTATATTTTAAATCAATTAATTTATAATATTAATGCTCTGTAAATTTACATTGAGCACTATTTTGTAAAATAAAAATATCTATAAGAACACCGGATTATATAGCTTGCTGTTCTTTTTTTTATATATATATATATATATATATATATATATATATATATATATATATATATATATATCGTATGTAGTCTGGCTTACTTTGGGTTTTTGGTAACTAGTGTGGCTCTAATGTATTTCCTTGATAATCGTATATTGTTTTAATTGTGGATAATCGGACTTACACTTAAGTTAAACAATAATTAGCTTAACTGAAGAAGCCTAACGCATCACCCAAATTGCAATACAACAAACTCCTGGGCGACATGAACCTGAAAGAAAATATATGGACAGTGTGAAAAGAAGATACGAGAGATACAATAGAAATGGAGCTTCGAAATGGGACACATTAAGAGAAGCTTTAGTGACATCAGCAAACGATATCATCCCAAAGGAGAATGGACGATGAAGAAAAAACGAATGGATCACTGATGAGATTCTCGACATGACGCAAAGGAGACAGAAAAACCTGTCAAGATACGGAACGGAATACAGAAAATTACGCAATGAAATAAGGACCAAATGCAGGCAGGCTAAAGAAAAGTGGCTAAACAAACAATGTGCAGAAAAAGAGGGATTGAGTACCACAGACAAAGGAGATATGTATAAATAAATAAAGGAACTAAACGGACAAAAGACTTGCTCATCAATTATATGCATAGAATCCAAGAATGGAATACTGAGAGAATGAAAAACTTCTTCAGTAGTAGAGCGAATATATTGGAGAACTCTTCCACGACGAAAAGAAACAAGCACCAATACACAGAACTAATGACGGGCCTGAAATTCTAAAAAACTGCACTGATGAAATTGAACAGAAACAAGGTGGCAGGGCTAGACGGAATTGTAACAGTGATGTTGACAGCCTTATATGATTTTGGCATAGACAAGATTGTAGAAATAATAAATGAAATCTACAACAGTGGTGAGGTACCGGAAGATCTCAGCAGATCTAGTTTTATAGCATGTTTCATTAAATAATATAGACAAGTTTTGTCTATTTATTTTAAGTAAGTTCCTTTCATATTGTCTGATAAGTTTAATCACATTATCCTTGAAAGACGAAAGGAAAACACCATATTGATACATAAGCCATTATCAAAGATGACAATTTCAATGAATCAAACAACGCACAGACGAAACCACAATGATAGTCCGCCATTGCTGCTTGAAAAATTTCAAAGTAACGACAAACTCGTATATACGAGACGCGGAAGCGAAAATCGCGTCGCAGCTCGTGGCGTCACACATGACCACGCAAGACTGAAAAACGAGAAGTATTAAGTATGGGAAGCCGTTGGTACAAACCAATGCCTTCTGCTATAAATTATAGGTATTTAAGAATATTTGTGGAGATTTCATAGTTCATTTTGTTTACGTTAGGTTTCATCTGTTTTATCTACTTCAAGAATTTTTAATTTTTGTTTATTGTTTTCGTGTTTAAGTATAGTTATGTTGTCCACAAGGATTTTCCGGAATTGAGTACGCGGAAGACATGTTGTTTTATATGTCTAAAAATGTTAAATTTATCATTTAATTGTAGAGTTAAGTGCCGTGAAAGCAAGTTTGTGGTGTGATCAACATAAATATTATTTAATCCATTGGAGATATATATATACGTAGCCACATATGGACGAGCAGGCACATGAGAGCGTACACACGAACACATACACTATGAAAAAAGCAACTTGCACCAAGTAAAAGTGCATAAAAAAAAAGAAAAATCAAGAATTATAAGCAGTCAATTGCTGATACACTCTGAAGAATGGATGGAGTGATTCCAGCAGGGTCAGTCTACGAAAATCTGGAGTCGGGAACACCAATCAGCTAAGTGAGAAACCTTTTACTTGCATTAATCATATATATATATATATATATATATATATATATATATATATATATATATATAACCAAACGATACACATATCCGTCAGTCAGTTAAGTGCCACACGTGATTTACATTTTGGGTAATCATGTATCATTCGATATATGTCTGACAAAGCAGAAGATTCTTCTCCCAGTAGGTTGCCATTTCTTTCTGCATTAGACTGGTTGCCAACCAAAGCTAAAGTACACAGTATGCCCTGCTATTCAGCTCATAGCTGAGAGGAGAATGGATGGATTCATACTTTTCCCAAGGATATTTGTGCGTAAGTGAATATAACAAATTCGACTAGGATTTGAACTCGGCTCTCAGAGTTTTCATACGCATATATCGAATGAAATTTATTTTTCAGACGACTTTTAAAAGTATTTTCTGTGTTTTAATAATTTAGAAAATCAGACAAAAGGGAGACATCATTTGCAGTAGTAGTGTTGCAGTAGGTTATAAGCAGCAGTTGTCTACCTCCAGCGAACACACAAACTTGATAGTGTCTATATTGTACCTGTGTATTTCAAGTGTCTCCCACTTCTCTTTCTTTTCCCTTTAGCGTAACAGTGTTATATTCCGTACTAACGGAATAAATACTTAACACCAGGTGGATAATAGAAGAAAGATTTATTGTACACAACCAGTACAATATGAAATACGGTACAGTTATACACACAGGTCAAACTAGTAGTGAGCACCACTAATTGGTAGGTCGGACGTGCTTGTGACTTCCCGCTCTAACTCTTCCTCAAGTGAGACCTATAGTGTAATAATTCATGGGGGTGACTGGTTATTCCATTACATCAAACAGAAAACCAAAAATCTTGCAAAGAAACAGATAAATCGGGATTATTCTTCATCAGATTAATATTAACACGACACGCAGCCATTTCGACGGAATTTCTTTTTCGACCTCAGTCGAGACCATAGAGTGAATTGTGAATTCCATAAACTTTTCAAAAGCTGGATAACATGTTTCGCATCAGGTCGACATAACCGATCTTGAATTCATACTTGTCCATCTCCTAGACTAGTTGCCAACCACGGCTAGAAAACCCAGTCTAGAAAGCTGGGGCAGAGGAAAAGAGATTGACCCATCAGTCAGTTATGTGCCGTGCGTGATACACGCTTAGGCGATCATGTACCTTTCGATACATGACTGATGAGGTAGATTTTTTTTCCCGTAGTAGGTTGACATTTCTTTATACCAGTTGCCATCCAAGTCTATAGAACCTGGTCTGTCCTGTCTTTAGCACGTAAGTGAATGTAATTGAATCGATTGGAATTCGAACTCGGCTCTCCGATTCCTCAATCCGAGCCGCTATCCATTATTCTACCTTGTCTCCTCATCGAACTCGGCTATCCGATTCTTCAATCCCAGCCGCTATCCATTACTTCACCATGTCTCCTCCTCCAACTCGACTCTCCGATTCTTCAATCCGAGCCGCTATCCATTACTCCAGCGTGTCTCCTCTTCGAACCCGGCTATCCGATTTCTCAATCCGAGAAACTATCCATTACTCCAACGTGTCTCCTCCTCCAACTCGGCTCTCCGATTCCTCAATCCGAGCCGCTATCCATTACTCCACCATACTTTACCCAAACGTATTTGTGAGATAGTGAATGTGAAAATGAACTCCACTGAAATTCGAACTCGACTCGCCGATTTCACTTTCTTAGCTGCGAACCGTTACACTAACCGCATTTCAAAAATAAGACTGTGTAGCGCCGGTCTTTCCTCATGAAGAAGCTTGTTTACCCATTTTGAAATCTGTCTTCCTCTATATATCCAATGTCCAACGTCTAATATCGGATATTCGTAACAGTTTCGGCAAACATGGATGGCCAAGTCATACCAACGATGATTACAGAAAACTGTGGCACATTTAAATCGTGATATTCGATATTTCAAATCTATTAAAAGAGATTGGAATAGGACTTTTATAACTGAAGAACAGTCTTTATGCTTCCGATTAAGTGTTACTTCAAAATCTTGCGAAATCGTGCACATATTTCAACGTCACAAATCCATATATAGGCCGACCAATTATATTAACGAAAAATAAATTATTATTAAATTGCTATTTATTTATCAAGAACGAAATCGATATTACTATGCTGAAGTTTCTAGAAGGTGCCGTCTCAGATCATGGTCAAAAATAATGCGAGAGGACTAGGCTTTTTACACAGAAAAAAAAAACATCTTTTTATTCAAATTCCAATGTTGTGTTCGTATATGTGAATAACTTTACAAAAGAGATTTCGCTATAGAAACAATACTTTCCTTAAAATATATATATATATATATATCCACTATTCCATATGTGAATAAGTTTACAAAAAAGATTTCGCTATCGAAACAATACTTTCCTTAAAATACATATATATATATATATATATATATATAACCACTATTCCATATGTGAATAAGTTTACAGAAAAAAATTCGCTTTAGAATTAATACTTTTCTTAATACATACTACATATAAATATATAAAAATTGGTGGTAAGCTTGAAATTTAGCTTTAGACTGTCCGTTTAGTGAAATTTTATATTTATATTTTTTTATTTTTATTTTTATTTTATTTATTTATATATTTATATTTATATTTATATTTATATTTATATTTATATATATATATATATATATATATATATATATATATATATATATATATATGTATGTGTGTGTGTGTGTGTGAGAGGCACGGGTTCGAATCTCGCCGTAGTCGATTTGACTAGAGTGAGGAAGCGATCCCAATATTAATAGGAGTAGATAGGTTCACCCATCGTCCATTTAACTCTCCTTCCGCTCTTTTGAACAGGAGTAAAGGTTTATCCCTTGTTTTATGTTTACGATTGGCTTTTCGATTTCATTTAAAATTTACTTCAACTCTATAAGCCTGACGTCTCCGAATAAATTCTGAAAATGTATTTACGATTTATTTGTTGTCATTTATTTCTTAATAGGAGTAGATAGGTTCGACTATCGCTCGGCTCACACTCCTCCCCCGTCTTTTGTACAGGAGTAGTGGTTTATCCCTTGTTTCCATTTTAGTACTACGTTTCTGTTTCCTTCTCATGTCTTCTCATTCCCTTTTACTGCCAGTTGTCCCTTTCGTCTCGGTGGCATTATCGCCTTGCTTCGAGCGAACGGATTAAAAAAATGCAGCACCTTTGGAAAGTGCCTTAAAAAGTTCCCTCGATTCAATTTAACTCACACATGGTATCCACGAATGATTTAAATTGGGTTGACGGAACTCTTCGGAAGCCATCGTGACCGAGTCATGTTAGTCATCGTGACCGAGAGTTTTAACCTAATGGCGTTGTTCAAGCTACTGATCATGATAGATTACGGGCTCTCAACCAGAAACAGTAACTAAGGTCCGCTCAGTTTAATTGCTGTATAAACGACGGGTGAGTTCTGGGGGTGATGTGTCTGAGCAGGTGTCTGCGACAGGGATTGACTAACCGCTCTACTAGACGGGTGTACTCGGAAAACTAGAGTTGACTTACATTCAAAACGCTGGCATAGTTTATGTTAGATGACGTTGAATTCAGTGGTCAATAAAGGCAATTGGTTATCACCATAGAATGCAACAATTTATGTGTAACCAAATGAAACCATTTCTAAGGAAATATACGCAAAGAAGGAAATATACAGAAAGAATCTACCATTATATATATATATATATATATATATATATATATATATATACACACAGTGCGAGGGATAAATTGTCGTCTAAATTACGAAAAAATGAAAATAAGACTCATTTCCTTTTAACAGATATATTTAGCAAAATTATATAAAAAATATCTTGAAATACTAACGAGTCTTTGGAATCTCCTGCAACTACTCTGGACGGTCTTCTTGATTCAATTGGTCAATGCTGGCATAATCCTTGCCTTCAATTCATCTTTAGTGTTACAAAGTGTTTTGTTGGTCTCTCGCTCAACTGAACACATAATAATCAAAAGGGTTGTAGTTTGGGGGGGAGTTAGGGGGAGTTAGGGGGCCAGATGTAAGGGGTGATGTAGTCTCGAAAAATTGTCTGCCTGCCATAACCCGAATATCTCCTGTTGTGTGGCATGGTACAAAATCCTGTTGCCAACTATAGTGTCTTCCAGCAGACACCCTCTTGACCCAGGGCAGCACTCCCTCCTCAAGGCACCTGATGTAACCCAACCAGTTGAGTCTGAAACCCTGTGGGAAGATGAATGGAGACATAACGTCGCCATTCACACTCCAAACACTTTTGTAATCACCATTAGACTCATCCAACTCTTTCCAAAACTTCTACATTGTATTAAGATTGGCATCGAAGCACACTGAAGCATTCCTATTCGAGCTTCCGGTGCGAATGCCAAGCAGCATAGCATGCCGTTTCCAAATTTCTGGCAGAGTGATGATGGTCTTTTTTCTCACAGACGGTGCCCAACTGACCCTACTATACTGTGCAGTCGACAAAATCAAACAACGCGCATGTGGGATAATTACAAATTTAAAATGGCGACAATTTACCCTTTGCAGCCTGTGTATAATATATATATATATATATATATATATATATATATATATATATATATATATATTAATCAATCTCTAGCTAGATATATAAAATGAGGCATTTTGTAGTAAAATATATACATAATGAATCAGCAAAATACATGTAATAAAGATATTTCTAGGAAATATTTATCATGAAGCAATTTCTAGCGAAATTCAAACCGTATACTGGATTTGCTATTAAGTTCAAGAATGTTTTTCGACCTCAGATAAGGGCAGGTGGTTAAGATCGAATTCATCTTCCATGATAACTGAATTTCGTTGCCTGCAAACAATTGCATTTGTGGGTAACTTGAACAGTAAAAGATGTCAGGATAGATTGTGCTGACCTCCTAGGTCAGCGGAGGTCATCTGAGATCAATGGTTTGATTAAATAACTACTTTTATTTACCTAAAGATAAGGCTAGATATCTCTGCTTTATTTGTAAAAAATTGTGCAGCCCTGAAAATCATTTCCAGACAAAAATTTAAGGGAAAACACACCCAGAATGAAACTTCATGAGTTGGAACGGATAAAGAGATTTCCGCGCGCTTCCACGTGGTGTAATGGTTAACCAGCTTCTCTCGCTAGATCAATTACGACTGAGCAGTGAGTTCAGTCCTTCTTAGTTACACCATCCATTCGGCTTTGTGACGTGTTTAAGATACGCTTAGGAAATTACCCTATTTACATTATTCGGACTATTGTTCTGCGGAAAGAAATATACAGGGGAGACAGACTGCCCCCTTAAGGTAAGGCTTCAAGAACACGAAAAGCTGTAACACGAGGAGAAGTAGAAAAATCAGGCGTGGCTGACCATATATGGAGAGAAAAGGGAGATCAACACCCTCTGTGGAATCAGAGAAACACCATTGGAAAATTCGTAAACTTAAGGAATCAGCACATATGCTAGGCCGCAAAAGTCTCCAGAGCCGACCAAGCATAGAAATGAATACAATATGGGAACCAGTAATAAGGAGTGCCAGAGAAAAGCAATGATAACAACAAAAATTGCAATATGAGATCTGGTAAAAACGTGCAATGATAACAGCAAAAAATTGCACTGGTAAAAAATGGTTGCTGAAGACATTAGGTTTATAAAACCCAGAAATTCATACACAGATGTCTTCACGGACAGATGGCACAGTGGATAAAGGCGTTGGTTAGATCGAGTGACAGGACCCAAAGAGTGTGAGTTCAAGGTTAAGGCAGTGGTGAATTTGGAGAGGGTAATTAACAGGAGATAACTGATATCCATTAAACATGGAAATAGAACAGTCTACCCTAGTGAGCAAAATAAAGGTTTCAGTTCGACATTCCAACTACCTGAAGAAGGCCGGGGCGTACAACGGCCGAAACGTTGTAATAAATATGGCGACAAAAATGAGGACAATAGTCCGAATAATGTAAATAGTGTTCATAATACCTCATCTCAGAAATATAGACAGATACTGAAAGGCCGCAACGTTGTAATAAATATGGCGACAAAGATGAGGACAATAGTCCGAATAATGTAAATCGTGTACATAATACCTCATCTCAGAAATATAGGCAGATAGAAAATAACCGTATAAATTGGTTCCTTACTGTAACCCAATAGGATAAGGACGAATGTTCTATACCCAGAAACTCCGTCGACCTTAAAATTTTTTCTTTTGTGCGTTAGGATATTTTTTCACTAATTTATTCATATATAAATATTATTTTAAAGCAAGTAATGAATTTTCTATTGATTATTTTTTATTACTACAAACGTTACATTCAGGGGACAGTCTTGTTTTTTAAACAGGGAAATTGATGTCTACCTGTCTATTAAGGCCTTGCTATATGTTATATTTTTGTTTCAAAGATTTTAAGTAGTGAATATATCTTACTTTGCAAAGCGATAGCGAGCGGGAGAACGCTGCTAGTTTTACTATAAATATGGATTTTTGGTAGGTAGGTTGGTTGGTTTTGGTTTGCAACCTATCAAGCTCTATGGGTTATTTAATGCTAAAATGTTGTTTTCTTGCGAGGTTTAGTAAAAAAAAAAAAAATTAATATTTTACTATGAAAATGTATTGCTGGTAATTTTTTTCTAATTCATTTTTTATATTTTCATGTTTTGATCGTAGTTTGGGGGTTCATTATTTGCCCATAGCTGGGACCCTAACAGGTGTTACCACCCTGAGCCTGGGAACAACAGCAATTAAGAGGTGGTTCCATGCTCCTCAAAACCTCCCGATCTGAGACCTTGTTGCAGGATGTAGTATATCGTCATACCCAGGACGACTTTAGACCCCGAAGTGCCATATACCCATCTTCAGAATCTGTAACCAAGTTTCGTGGTAGCGGTTCTTCTACTAGACGCCATAACTCTAGGTTCCATCTTACACGCACACATAGGCGAGGTTAAAAAGCAAAATAAAAGTAAACCTTTATTTTCAACAAATTGAAGGAGTGAAGAGGAAAACTTCCTAGCATGAAACAATTGAAAGCGCGTAATTTCCACCCTTTTGAACAGTTTGATCGCCGTATAAGTAGTTTTGCCTTACTTTGTGGATTTTAATTATCCGGGTAATATGAGTCTAATCAGAATGGTAGTGGTCACCTAAGAGGCTCTAATATTCAGAACTTTTTTTTCTTTTGTTAGTGGAAGCTAATTAGCACAAAGCAACTGTGATCAACTATAGTTCTTATAACCACTTTGTAGTTTCGGTTAAGTTGACCAAAACATTAACGCTTTGTTTATCATAAGATAGTGTAGAGAAGTTATAACACTGAATAAATAATTATAAACCCCCTAACATTTATATATACAAAAAAAATATACTCGTTCAAATGAGAATAAGCAAGACATGGAAACAACAAAGCAAGTTTTATTATCTGGTCCTTATATAGTGATGTAGACAGTTCCACTGGGAAAAATTGTGAGTTTGGGGGTCAAATATAGATCAAATATGGATCAGAATCCAACAAAAAGATAAGATAAAAAATAAGTAAACTTGTATACATTCTTTCTCGTATGTTTTTTTATAGATGTGTGTAATGAGTGTCGAGATAATTTTCTTAGAAAATACAAGTGTCTGGGGTTTTCTTTCCTCGATATTTTTTTTACGTGCTAAAAGATAAATGTTACTATTATGGCCTGAAAAAGGAAAAGGAGAAGAAATTTTCATTGACGCACATGTTAACGACCTGTCTGTGTGTACTACTTGTCCGATAGTGAGAATGTCAGGCGTTATTTTTGTGTATTTTTGTATCAATATTTTCATGCTTTTATCTTGTGGTAGAGCAACGCTAATTCCAGTTGACTGGTATCGAGAGCAAATTCTTCTCACTGAAAGTTCAGTCGTCAACAATGGCATAAGGAGCGTTTAGTTTTAACTCATCATCTTTTCTCTCTCTCTTTCTCTCTCTCTTTCTCTCTCTCCCCCTCTTTCTCTCTCTCTCTCTCTCTCTCTCTCTCTCTCTAAGACAGTTTGCTCACTAAAACGTGATAGTTGCATCCAAAGAAATAAGAATTAACTTTACCTCTAGTTGAATGTCACACATCAGTCCGAGGCTGCTGCAGTGATCACCTGATCGCCGCTGTCACACCAGTCCGGAGCTGCTGATCGCATGGTGAGGGTCCAGAGAAGGAAATCTTTGGTTTGACATTTACACCTGAGCTTTGCCAGCCTGCTCTTCCTTTCTGGCTTAAGGCGACTTGAAACATGGTGTCATACCCGACACCAAGTTTAAAAAGGTTTATACACAATCAGGTTTAAAGAAAGATTTCATCCTCCAGGTGTGTTTACTAGTGCCAGGTAGCAACCTGCAATTTATACCCTCACAATATGGATTTTATATTGTAGAGCTGAGTTTCCCAACCTGGGCGATATTGGCCACCAGTGGGCGATTTCAACAGTTTGGTGGACGATATAAGATTTTAAGTATCAAAAAAGTATATCAAGATATGGTACACGAAAAGATATTCAAAGGAGATATTCAAGGAACCTGTATTCATAAAAAAAACAGGAGTCTGAATGCGAATAACTGGCTCACATTTTTAGATAAGATGTAAATATCCCCTCAAACAAGGAATATTTTTGGTATTTTCTATAGTTTTAAGATTCATTAACATTCATATAGCTCTTCATGTAATTTTTTTTTTTTTTTTTAGATATAAATCAGATAAAGACCAAAAACAACTTTGCCAGTAAAGTTAAGAAATGACTCTAGGATAATTTTTATTTAACACAAAATTGTTTTTCCCATTTATTTTTATAACATTGACCATCCCGACTTTATCAAGGCAGGAAAAATACCGCATCAAGACAATTTACCCATCACTGTATGTTTTTGAATACAGAGGAACCTCGGTTCTAGAACGTCTCACATGTCGAACAAATTGGTTTTTGAACAGAAAATTTGAGATGAAAAGACCTCGGTTATTGAACAAAATTTCGGTTCTCGAACAACATAACCAAACTGAGTTAAAACGAACGGAATAATTTCTGAGTCGACCGCCGTGTTGTATACATTCGGGTGTTATGCCGTGATTTTCTTTTCTAATTTCATTGTACTGTGACTTTTTCCCTCTACATTGATTCCTATTGGAAAAAATAGTTTCGGTTTACGAACATTTCAGGTCACGAACGGCCTTCAAGAACGAATGAAAATCGTGAACCTAGGTTTCATTGTATTTACTATATAAGTGGGCGGTGGGAATTTTTTCAATGTGAAAACGGGCGATAACGGAAAACGGTTGGGAGACTACACTGACTACGGCTAAGTTGCGCGCTATTTAACCCATATTTTCACCGAAGGTAGCGAAGGTTTGAAACCAGAATTTTACTTCTCTTAGATGAACTCCTGGGCTAATGAGTTCCATCTATCTGACTTAAGCTTACGGCACCTGGTTAATCTCAAGCGGTATCCACTTTCGACGCTGATTAACTTCAGTGATTGCACGAGAAATAGTGTAATCGGTAATATGGCTGCAAAATTTAAGTTGCTTTATTAAAAAAGATTGTTTCGGAATTTTTTTAAGCGTTTCACCCCAAGCAAAGCGGGAAGTCACTAGCACGCAAGGGGGTTACAGAGAGTTGGAGCGAGAGCAAATAGGAGTGATAGAGGAAAGGATGAAGAGAAGGATAGGGGATAGATCAGGGCATCTGGAGACGTCGATTGACATTACATTTGAATAGTTGGAGATTATAGCTCTCAGGGAAATAAGAAAAGGGGAGGGAATTCCACAGGCAAGAGGTGCGAGACATGAAGCTATTAGAGTAGAAGAGATGGTTACATTTAACAGTTTCGACAGTGAAAGGGTGAGAGCGAGATGCCAGCCGAGTTGAACGCTTAAATTCATGAAGTCTGGGAACCAGCGAAAGCAGCTCATCAGAGCAGTTACCATGAAAGTATTTGTAAAAAAAAGACAGAGGGGGTCGATGGTACGTCTGTGAGCGAGAGACTGTAGACGAGAAAAAATTTGGCATAATTATTTATATTTTCAAATTTGATATTATGAAAGAAAATAAATATGGTTTTCCGTATATTGTTGTTTGTTTTCACTTTAAGAAAGGCAAACATGCGACTGAAATCTCCCAAAACAAAGATTAATGCAGATTTTGTAGAATGATTTGAATATGGTGAATGGCGGGAATATGAGTTATTTTATTCCGTTTGCGTGTCGAAGCGAATTAGAACGAACGAAGGAAAATTTTAATCAACATGACGTTTCTGCTTTATAAAGAGCAAGCCATTTGGCCACTGCTTGCTTTCATAGGAATGTTCTTTTTTTTTTAATATCACCAAGCATTGTCTTTTGTCTTTTCTTGGTACCCCCCCCCAAAAAAAATTTAATGTCCCACCGGTCTGATTCATAGCCAGACGCTGAGTTCATTCATATGTAAATCGTTCGATCAGATACCAACTGTCGTTTCGTTGTCGAAAGATCAAAGCCATTTGTGGACACACCGGCGCCGTTCTTTCCATTTCGATCTATGCAGACTTAACATGTGGTACATTTAATGATTATAACTATTTCTTTCAGCGACATTACTTTTTTTATTTCGTGTTTCTAACGGCCCTTCGCATCAGTTTTCTTCCGTCTGCACCCCCCCGCTTTCTTTCTTTCTTTCTTTCTCTCTTTCTTTCTTTCTCTCTTTCTTTCTTTCTCCCTGTCTTTCTTTCTTTCTTTCTTTCTTTCTCTCTCTCTCTCTCTCTTTCTTTCTTTCTTTCTTTCATTCTCTCTTTCTTTCTCTCTTTTTTCTTCCTTTCTCTTTTTTTCTCTCTCTTTCTTTCTTTCTTTTTCTCTTTCTTTCTTTTTCTTTCTTTCGTTCTTTCTGTCTTTCTTGCTCTCATTCTTTCTCTCTTTCTATATTTCTTTCTCTCTTTCTTTCTATCTTTCTTTCTTTCTTTTCGCTCTCTCCAGAGAAATAGATGTTGGCTAACGTGATGGTTAACAACACAGATAATGAAATCGAATCCCCGAATCCCGGCCAAAGCTGTTGTGTTTATTTCGGATTAATCCTTTTTGGGAAAAAAAACATGAATCGATCTTTTCTCCCCACCCCCTCTGGCTATATGTTAAATAATAGGGCTGACTGGTCCATATAGCTTTGGTTGGCAACCAGTCTAAGAGAAGAATGTCATCACTTCAACCGATTTTATTTTCCCTTATTACCGAATCCAATTTTGGCTGCTTGTGACCTGTGGGTTTTGTCAAAGATAAAGTCGTTGTTGAAACTATGTGAATAAGATTAAAGAAAATGCTGTGAGATACTTAACGGTGATCCCGGAAAGAAAAATATCCAATACCTTTTTCCACTTTAACTCAAGTCCTCACAGATTTTTTTAATTCCATTTTTCCAGGCAGTGGAAGTCACTTTACATTGAATATCTCTTCTCATCTTAACATGTGTCACGTTGTAAGCGTTACATGGTATCAGCAGTAAGGATTGTCCCCGACTTAAACTAGTGGACATTTTGGAAACAAACTTCCTTAGAAGTGTCCATCCAGGTGTGGAGTCAGATTTGTCCGTCTCCTACACCGGTGTAGTATGTGATTCACGCCAAGAAATAACAGATGGTCAGAATAATATCAATAAGGAAGTTGATCTGTGGTGACAATTATATGCACTGGACTCGCTTCCGATGATTCAAGAACTGACATTGCACTCACACGAGAGCATCAGAGAAGCCAGGTTTATCAGCGTAAGGACGTGGAAGTTCACTACCTGGCAACCAGGTACCAGATTTGAGCTTTCACTGCATGTCAGTTTCTGTCACACATCCACGCCCGCCCCGACGTGTAAACAGGCGATCGACCCAGCTGGGCTTAGGATGTGAGACAACTGGATGACCGGTAAATATATAAACGCTGCACCCGAGAGGGAAAAACAAGAAATGCAATAAAGCCAAATGCACACCTAATGATATTAATTGATGATGTCCAGAGTTGAATAAACAATAATTTTACGTATGAGAGATTTAATCTTCTGCTTTTATTAGTCTGTACAACGATAAGATTATACTGGTTGCTAAGCCAAGCCAAACCAAGCAAAGCTAGGGAGACTAATTTACTCTATTTTATTCACAGAGACCTAGCTGAAAAAGCACAGTCCTAGGTGCTGTTTGCACACAGCAAAAAGAGGATCGGGTTCATGTTTTTTTCTAAGGGAGTTAGTATGAAATAAACACTCGAAGTCTCAGCTGGAGTTTGAACTCGGCATGCAGATTTTGATTTTAGCGCTATTAGCAGTAAGGCTACCAGCACCTCCGCACAAATTAAATTGGTATAAATTTAAATTTATTCCGAACAACCTTTCTAAGACCCTTCGCTCTCCTTCTACTGATCTTGCACTTAGTATAAATAATACATTTTTCGTCACATCCTTAAGAACATTCTGGGCACAAAAAGAAAGATTTGACGATCCAGTTCTGTCGGGCTAGGGGTCGGTTTTCGAATTTTGGAGAGGTGCCGTTTGAACCAGAAAAGGAAGTTATTAAGTAGTCACGTGATATAATGAAGGGTCCGATGCTTTACACTCTGATGCTCTTCCGACCTCCTCTCCACCACCCCCGTCCTCATCCCCCTTCTCCTACGTGTTTCAGCGGCTGTCTTCACTCTTCACTCTTTTTTCAATCTTGATTTGAGTAGCGAGTACCGGTAGGACACGACCTTTCTCACCTCACTGGTCTCGACCGACGACCGACTCAACCCCTCCACTCCTTTAGTGATGATTAAACACGCCCCCAAAAATGATGAATAAGGGGCTGGTGGTACATCCGCCTTCACTTAAAAACGGTTTCTACACTTCCTTAAGACGGAATACCGAAAAGAAAGAAAAAAAAATCGGTCGATGAGCGCTGGGAGAGGGTTACCGCTACTGATAAATAGTAATTGTAAGCTATGACCTTTATTAGAACTTAAGATATTTAGATATATACTTTCTCGTCTTATGTGGGTGCAACGTTCCATTTTCGGCCATGAGACCCTCGTTTAAATAGCTCCATTACCAATTTGTCGAGTACGTAACGTGGAGTAATGGATAGCGGCTCGAATTGAAGAATCGGAGACCCGAGTTCGAATTCCAGTCGAATCCATTACATTCACTTACGTGCTAATACCCTTGGGAAAGGTATGAATCCACTTCTCTACCACCCCCAAGCTATGGGTAAATAGCAGGACACACTGTGTTCTATAGCCTTGGATGGCAACTGGTCTAACACCGAAAGAAATGGCAATCTGCTGCGGGGAAAAATCTGCCTCGTCAGTCATGTATCGAAAGATACATGATCACTTAATCATGTATCATGCATGGCACATAACTGACTAAGGTAAACCTTGATGTTATCTATCTGGGGAGTCTAGCGTCTCCGAAGGAAAGTGTCTGCAAAAACATACCATGAGTTGATGCAGGCCTTGTGAGTAAAACTAGGAATTGTTCAATTTACAGCAATTAAATCACAAGTCATCGTGACCGATCTTTCAAAGTTTTGATCAGGCCATTATGATCTCTCTTCCAGAGTTCCTCTCAGCAAAGTTGCAGTATAGTGGGTGTGGAAAAAATGTCCCTGAGAATCAATTTGCAACTAGAATTGACTAGCCTTACAGAGAAATGTGCTCAGAAATGAGTATTTGCCTAATATATTCATCTTTATCTATTTATATCTCTGAGATAAGGTATTAGGATTACTTGCATTATTTACATTATTCGGACTGTTATCCTCATCTTCATTGCCATATTCACAACGTTTCGGCCGTTGTACACTCCGGCCTTTAGTCTATGTCTCTCTATATATCTGCCTATATCTCTGAGATGAGGTATTATGATTACTTGTATTATTTACATTATTCGGACTGTTATCCTCATTTCCACTGCCATATTCACAACGTTTTGGCCGTTGTAGGCTCCAGCCTTCTTCAGATGATTAGAATTTCGAATCGAACCCTTTATTTAGTCCACTCGAGTAGATTGTTCTAGTTCCACGTAAATATGGCAATGAAGAAAAAGATAACAGTCCGAATAATATAATGCAAATGATTGATTGAATCGAACCCTTTATTTCAAGGACACATGGCCCAGTGCATAAAGACGTTGGTTAGATCCAGTGATTAGACCCCAAAAGTTATGAGTTCAATACCAGGCCACAGCAGTGGTGAACCAAAACTTGGAGAGTTGAGTTAAAGGGAAATAACTGAGACATTCAGAAGAGGCATGGCACGTAGAATTAGAACATTCCTCTCCAGTGGACTAAATAAAGGTTCGTTCGAAATTCCAATCACCTGAAGAAGGCCGGGGCGTACAACGGCCGAAAAGTTATGAATATAGCAATAAAGATGAGGAGGAGAGTCCGAATAATATAAATAATGCATGTTATTCTCTTCTTCATTGCCATATTCACAGTGTTTCGGTCGTGAGTACGCTCCGGCCTTCTTCAGGTGATTGGAATTTCGAGCTAGAACAATCTACCCTAGTGGACGAAATAAAGGGTTCGTCTCGAAATTCCAATCACCTCAAGAATGCCGAAGCGTTCAACGGCTGAAACGTTGTGAATATGGCAATGAAGATGAGGATAACAGTCCGAATGTAAATAATGTAAATATTCATATTTGTTGAAATCTATCGTTTGGTGAGTGTAGATATTTATCTATCTTGGTACTCTAGTAATATTCATTAGACTTTTTCGACTTGAAGACACACTCTAAGTCATTGTTACTCATGTTCATTTGTGTTTCTCCAACATTCACAGATCAAACCTATAGTTTATACGGCAACGTGAATGAAACAATCTCGACAAGAATTCGAACTCGGCTTGCCGATTCATCGTTCCGAGCCCCTAATCGTTACACAACCTGCACACCCACTGTAGTAACAGACAATGTAAAATGTGATACCAAAATCCGAAGGCGCCTTGGAATACTGAAAGATGTCTTCCAGAAAACAAGCAAAGTATAAAAATATGAAAACAACGATAAAATCTCGAGCTGCTATGTAATATCTCATCTTTCGTATAACCAGAAAATGGTGGACAATTTGCTTACCGATGCTAAAAAAGAATTGAAGTGACAGAGATGTGGTTCTACCGACGAAAGTTAAGAATAGCATGTGAAGTTCTAAGGAAAATGAGGAAGTACAAAGAAAGAGCTGTTAACAAGATGCAGTTGATATTTCTGGAACAAATAATAAGGAAACAAGGATTAGAGTGTTTAACACTCACAAGAGGAGGGGAAGAAATATCAAGTAACCTACTTGACGGATTTGTATAAATGGATAACTGAAGAAACGCCAGTAAGTAGAGGACCATGATCAGCCATAATTTGAAAAACATGACATATAAAAAAAAAAAAAGTAGTCACCACTGTGTTTATATATTTACTAGCATGTCAGCTAGTCTGCATCGGGTAAAAGCGGGAAATACTTGTGTCACAGTTGATTCTATTGGCATTAAAATGATTGCGAGTCAAATTATGCAAAACTGATTACTGAATAGTGTAATTAAGACATAACTTCCTAAGATTAATTAAGATTAATTAAGATATTAAGATTAATTAAGATATAACTTTATGCGTTTTAAATATATTCCAAATTAATTTTTATGCCAAAAGAAAGAAACAAAAACTATAAAATATCGACAAATTTGGACCTGCATGCACGCAAAAAAAAAAAGAAAAAAAAAACAGACTGCCAAAAGGATAGTTTTTCCCTTTACACCGCTATTATTTTAACTACCTTCACTCCTCGGTAATGTTTCCTCTTTTAAAAAGCGATGATTAGAATGGTAATAAAACCTGAACATAAGAGTAAATTTATACATATTCCTTCTTCTTAGGAATTCCGTATTGGACACATATACATAATACATTGACTAAAAAATGAGGAACCGCTAATATTTGTCACATGCCAGGAACCATAGACAATCAAAGACATTCTACTAAATTGCCGTAACCTGCAGGAAACAAGAAACAAACTCTACAAATCGGTTAATTTAAAGAATCTATTTGAAAAAAAAACGATTCAATTAACATCATAAATTCCATTAAAGAAATTGGGCTCTACAGGAAAATATATATATAAAAAAAAAAGTTTACTAAATCTGCTTACCTACATTGTTTTGTAACCAAGTTTTGAAGGAAAAATTATTACCAGAAATACATTTGACTCTTGACAAAATCTCTCTTAATAAAATATTTCAAAACTGACCTACAAAATGATTCCTTACAAAGAATACATACTCTATTCATATGAATATCTTGTCGGCATTAAATAACGCTTCGAGGTTGATATGCCGTTAAACTAAATAAACTAAATCTTCTTAGGAAATTTAATAAATAAATAATATTTAATATTTTTGTTGTAAATTCTCGACTCGGTATCTATGCCGATGACACAACTATTTACTCGTGTCTTAATAACAAGTCTGATTGATTACTCATCTGAGAAAACCGTTTTTGCCTTCCATTAGTATGGCTGATGCTAACCCCCAAAACAGTTACTCATTGCGTCTTCTCGGACAAACGTTTTCAACTGGCATGAAGTGGAAAGACTATATTGAATCAATTGCTAAATCTTGCTGCTGCAAAGAAAGGTTGTTCACTATATCGGGTGAGACATTTTTTTTTCTGGACAGAATCTATCTTGCATATTTATAGATCTACCATTCGTCTTTGCATTGAATATTGCTGACACATATGGTCTCCTGCTATATATTTACAAATTCTTGATAAAATCCAAAGAAGATTCTACAATATCATTGGCCCTGACCTGGCACCTCGGTTTCAGTTCCTTCCCGACCGCCGCAACGCAGCTTCTCTGGGACGCCTTCTAATTCATAAAATTTATGTCATTAAAAAATTAGAATTGAAGAAAATTAACATATACAAATATGTTCCTTTATGTGGAAATAATTCGTTGTGTTCGAAATTCCTTTTTACATTAGTATTTAAAAAAAAAAAAAAACAAGTACAAAAGCAATTAAATATTTTCAATGTCAAAATACCTTCTTATTTTAGCCCTTATCTTCCTTACGTCACTTTAAATTAGGTACCTCCCACAAAAAAGACATCTAAGGTTTAAAATGCATTTTAAAAATGGAAAATATTACTTGGGGCTTTTATTTTAGCTTTAATTCCAAGCTGATAGGTCAAATTTATTTTTCCAATAAGAAAAATACTTTGCTGTATTTCAAACCGAATTTGAATTGATTGGAATTTTTTTTTGAAATGGCTAAAATCACCCATATTGACAAATCCGTCAACACAACGTGATTCGCTTTATTAAAAAAATATTTCAAAAATATAATATTCTTTTCTGAAACATTATTTAAAAAAGATGAAATAATTTGAAGTTTAATTAATCTGAATTAAAATAAATATTACTTTCAGTTTAAAATATCACAGAAAAGCTTTTAAAACGGTGGTGGGTGTTTTTATGACGTGTTGACACATCTATCGACAACCTGGCGATTACAAGATTTATGTAGGGGTGAATTACTTGTAACATATTTTTTACTTCACTAAATAAGTACCTGAAACTGGACATCTAGCATTGTTTTACATTGAATGTGATAAGGATAGCCTACCAACTTTGATATTTAACAATACATACATGAGTAAACTTCAGTTATTTCATTAAAACATACTAATAGTTAACAGTATTCTCTACCAAATATTCCAACAAATAGGTGTCCAGTTAAACCTTTCCAAAATGAAAACAATAATCTGGAATTAGAATGAAAACTGTGATGGCACATATCCTGAATCCATCATAAAAATTCAGGATATGGAATTAATAAATACTAAACATAAAATATCTTGGTACATCGATTATAGGGAAATTGAACTGAGAATGGGCTGTGCTAGGGATAGTTTTGTCCAATACCACAAATTCTTATAAAAAACTAACCTAAAAACTAGTCATGGTCTTAAATACTCCACAAAAAAATGCAAAAAAAACAAAACCAGGAAATTTGGTAGAGTTTATTTAATTGTTGGAATATTTGTTACAGTTATTTGAAAGGAATACAAAGGATAAAAATTTTGTAGCTTAAAACACAAAATGTTAGATGTGGTGTTCAAACTAAAGGACTCTGGCAAATTCTTTGCTATTTTTTTTTTCAGTATATGTTAGTTAATTTAAATTAAACTACAGAGTGCCCTACAAAAAAAAAAAAAAAAAAAAAAAGAAAAAACAGAAAATTTGGTACAGTTTATTTAATTGGTGGAATATTTGTTACAGTTATTTGAAAGAAAAGCAAAAGATAGAAATTTTGTAGCTTAAAACAGAACAAAAACACAAATGTTAGATGTGATGTTCAAACTAAAGAACTCTGGCAAAATTTCTTGGCATTTTTTCAGTCCTCAAGTTGGATGTTCTTTCTTAAAGAGAAAAATCACCAAGTGTTGAAAATCTGATAACCGCAGCATCCTGGAACAACAAATGATTAAAAATAATATATTTTTAATTAATTTTTTTTACTAAATTCATATAGTAAAATATTTAGTTACCTTTTTTTATATGTTAATATTTTTTCATCATATAGTAAATCTAAAATTTCCTGTTTTTTTTTGTTTTGTTTTTTTGTGGGCGACTCTGTAGAAAAACAAAAGTAAAATTTCGTAGGTTCTAAAAAGGATTTAAAAAAATGTAATTATTCCATAAAATCTCCTTTCGTCTTTCCTCTTAATAATAACACAAGGATTTTGACAATAAAAACTTTGTTTTTTATTAAGTTTCCGTCATTTTTTCATCATGTATATTCATTTTTTAGCGAATATTTAGAGGTGCCGTTTTTGCGTAAAGTTTGTATTTTCTTGACTTTAGATGAAATTTTGAACATATTTCACTGAAATTTTGACTTTTCAAAATTATAGTTTATAATTATACGTGACAGAGCTTTAGCCATCTGTTTAGAAATCAAACCAATTACTTTGCATATATAACTAAAAAAGAGACAAAGCTTAATTTCATTGTTTATTCATTAAATTTTTATACGCATTTATGGACATTTTCCACACAGTGTTTTGTATGCCATCGATTTACTTAAATGTTTTAATGATTCTTGGTGATAATATATAGAGGAATAAATAAATTTTGATAGATAGATAGATAGATAGATAGATAGATAGATCGATCAGTCAGTTAAGTGCGACACGTGATACACGCTAGGATGATCATGTATCTTTCGATAGACGAGGCAGAAGTTTTTTTTCCCGGAGTAGGTTGCCATTTCTTTCTACAGTAGACTTGTTGCCAACCAAGTCTAAAGAACCCAGTCTGTCATGCTATTTAAGCCAAAGCTGGCGGAAGAAGAGATGGATTCATACATTTCACAAGGGTATTTGTGCGTAAGTGAATATATCGAAATCAATAGATAGATAGATAGATAGATAGATAGATAGATAGATAGATAGATATGAATACACTGAAATAGATACATACATAGATATGAATAGACTGCGTATTAGTGTATTAGTATTCCGACTATGGGACACAGGTTCAAATCCTATTATGGCCGATTTGTCAGGTGGTGATGATTTCTTGATATTATTAGCCTGAAATTGTTTTTTACAGCTTATCAGCCCTTTGTGGGTTATTTGAAACTGAAACATATTTTGGATTGTAAGAATATTTTTGCAAGAGTATATTGTATTTACATTAGCATTTTAGAATAAGAGACCTACTATTTAACCCATATGTGGAGGGGAGGAGATTCATACCTTTCCCAAGGGTATTTGTGCATAAGTGAATGTAACCCACCCAACTGGCATTCGAACTCTGCTCTCTGATTTCTCATGCCGAGTAGCTGCCCATTCCACCAGCCATACATACTGGAAAATCATACCATGAAACCTAAAACGT
Organism: Acanthosepion pharaonis; assembly: GCA_903632075.3. Taxonomy (NCBI): domain Eukaryota; kingdom Metazoa; phylum Mollusca; class Cephalopoda; order Sepiida; family Sepiidae; genus Acanthosepion; species Acanthosepion pharaonis. The sequence goes on from CAHIKZ030000270.1 coordinate 1,129,241, forward strand.
GTAAAAGTGCCTGAAAACGATTGATCCAAGTCCATGGTTGTTCTAGCCTGAAAGCAGAAAGTCATCGTGGCCGAGAGTTTGGATGTATTGACCATTTTCAACCTGTTAACTACACTAGACTATGCGTTTTCTCCCAGAAACTGTAACTAAAGTCGACTCAGCAAATTTGCAGTCTAAACCACAGTTTCGCTTCGTGGGTGTTGAAGAAACACAAATGTGCCTGAGCGGATGACTATAATGGGGATTCACTAGCCACTCTAGTAGAAATGCATACTTAGATAGAAACGGCCGAACAGATTGCAGTTTAAACTAACGCCAGAGGGATATAGCGGTTAATGAAATTTATTTTAATTCTCAAAACGTTTTTTGACGTGGCACAATTAAGAAACATTGAAATATTTGATTTTTGATAAAATTCCTCCAGACACCAATTTTATGACATTTTGGCAGTAAAATTCAGCGCATTCGGTAATTTTTTATTAGTTGGGTTTGGTTTGGTTTGTTTAACAGCATATCAACTCTTATGTGTCATTTAATACTGAAATTTTATTTTATTTTATTAACAACTACCCTGGGTAGATGGCAGCAGCCCCCCAAAAAACTAAGATAGGCGGGTACAAGAGGAGGACAACAACACTCAGAAAACTGTCTGCCTTCCTTATGTGAAGGGGCTATCAGAGAAAATACAAAGGATCTGCGGTCCATATGACAAGATGACAACCTTCAAAGCTTGACGAGTAAGACCCCCCATAGAAGAGAACATGACTAAAGACTGTGTGTACGCTGTCCCGTGCAGCTGTGGAAAAAAATATAAAGGGGAGACAGGACGCCCTCTTAAGTTAAGGCTTCAAGAACACCAGAAAGCTGTAACACGAGGGTAAGCGGAGAAATCAGGCGTGGCTGACCCCATATGGAGAGAGAAGGGAGATCACCACCATCTGTGGGATCAGGTTGAGATCGTAGACAGAGAACACCACTGGAAAATTTGTAAACTTGAAGAATCAGCACATATGCTAGGCCACAAAAATCTCCAGAGCCGACCAATCATAGAAATGAATACAATATGGGAACCAGTAATAAGGAGTGCCAGAGAAAAAGCGATAATAACAACAAAAATTCCAATATGAGCTCTGGTAAAAACATGCAATGATAACAGCAAAAATTGCAATATGAGCACTGGTTAAAAAAATGATTGTTGAAAACATTAGGTTTATAATACCCAGACATTCACACACGTGGCACAGTGGATAAAGGCGGTAGTTAAATCCAGTGACAGGACCCAAAGAGTGTGAGTTCAATACCCGGTTAAGGCAGTGGAGAACATTCAGAGGGAAATTAACAGGAGATGGCATGTGGAACTAGAACAGTCTACCCCAGTGAGCGAAATAAAGGGTTCAGTTCGACATTCCAACCACCTGAAGAAGTTACAACAGCCGAAACGTTGTAATAAATATGGCGACAAAGATGAGGACAATAGTCCGAATAATGTTTTATTTTCTTGTTAGCTTTGGTAATTTTTTTCTCCAAAAATATAATGCTGGTATTTTTTTTACTATGAAAATGTATTGCTGGTAATTTTTTAGCGTATTTTAATATTTTCATGATTTTACCCAGTTTGGGCGTTCAGTCTTTGCCCATAGCTTGGACCCTAGCAAGTGCTACCATCCCGTTTGCATTAATTATATTTACCGAGTGAGTAAAGTAAAATTTTAGTTAAATATTTGATGTCAGTCCTCATTAGGTTTTTTAATGTACCAGTGTTGATTGATAAGTAAGTTTGCCTACCAATCCTGGCGTCACTCAGAAATCGAAGTATACTCTCTAACCCATTATTATTAAGATCCTGTTTAAACGCGCTTTGTGTCAGCTCTCTGTGTGACGTCATTGTATAAGAGCGTTCGCTAAATCCGATTGGTTGATAAATAAGGTCACCAATCCTTTAAAGTAAATTTTAAACGAGGTGAAATAATCAAACTGGTATCAAAAGGAAGTCCGTTTATTTCTTTTTTAAATAACTGTGGCTGATAAGTTACGTCCCCAATCCTATAAAACAAATTTAAAAACGGAAATAATAGCGAGACCATTACGAAAACGAAGTCAGTTTACATTTCGAAACTTCAAGTTTATTTTTCAACAAAGTCACGATTTAATGCTAATGTATTGACTGGTAAGTAGAGTTTGCAATCCTATAAAACAAGTTTGAGGCCAACAGGATGCTAAAAGTGGTATCAAAATTAAGTACGTTTATTTCTCTTCAAAATTCCGCGGGTTGATTGATATGTAAAGTCTCCAGCCATATAAAATATGTTTTAGACCAGATAAAATAATGAAACTGGTATCAAAATGAACTCAGTTTATTTCTTTTAAAAATTACAATGGTTGACTCCAAACGTATAAATTAAGTTTTAGACCGAATAGAAATATGAAACTTGTATCAAAATACATTTATTTCTCTTCAAAATTCGAAGGGTTGATAAGTAAGGTCTCTTCTTATCGAATCGTTACACTACACCCATCTAACGTTGCCCGCAGAGCCTTGCCTGTGTTAAGGTTTCAAGGTCGTTAAGTGTCCATGGATGTTCGAGATTGGGTCAAGTAAAAGATGGTTCATAGTTATTGATTTGTCCGCATTGGCAGTTGGCATATCCCCATTTCTAAGGTTTGGCTCTACAGCGACCAATAGCTGTTTGGAGATGATATAGGCAGAACCAGAAGGGCCAGGCATCACTGGATCCAGGGGGAGGGATTCTGTAGAGCTGGGAGTGAGTCCGTGTTCCACGTTGTTAAGGTGGCTACACCACAGGAACAGACGCTTACTAGGACCTATGTTGTTCAGATCAGAAATAGGAAATTGATACTAAAACGAACGAAATTTATTTCTCTTAAAAATGATAAGCTTTTATTTTCAACATGGGCACCATTTATTACTAAACATTTTTTAAATGTTCTATCGACATTTTAGCCCGTCCATGAGGTACTTGTCAATCCGAGGAACCTTCAGGGAATTCCAAACTGAACCCTGTATTTAATCATCGGGGTAGATTGTTCTTGTTCTACTAACTATATCTAGGGATATCTTGTTTTGTTCTAATTTAGTACAGATCAGTTATTGATTGCTATGTTTCCACTGAGTACAAGTACACACTGCTCGGCTCAGAGATTGAACTCACAATGCCTATGTTAGCAAATTCACGAAGTATCAGTTAGGACAATCCTCAGAGTGCCTGCTGATGAGTGCTGCTACTTCTTGTCACGTTTTTACCATATTTCGTGAAAATCGAGAATCCTCTACACAATAAACTCGTCATGACGAAGGTTGTTGCTCGGTGGGTGCCACGTCTTCTGACATCTGGTTAAAAGCGCACCAGGCTGATCGCATCATGGGAAAATCTGATATTGCATAATGTAGATGCAGCGCGTTTCCTTGAACGTTTCCTAAACCAAGATAAATGTTGAGTTCATCACTTTGATCCAAAGACAAAGAGACAAGCCATGAAGTGGAAAGACCACTATTCACCTGATCCAAAAAACGCTAACGTGATGACTTCATTTTTGAGGCATTCAAAAGACATTATCTTCAAAAAGGCCACACTAGAAATATAGGGTATTATGCCAACTTTCTGATGAAAAGCTATGAAGGTCAGTTATGAAAAGCTATCAAGGCTAAACGCTGAGGAAAACTTGTGAAAGGGGTCTTGTTTCACTGATACAATTCTCCAGCACACAGGTCCCTAGTTTCAATGGTAGCTGTACGTGACTGTGTCTTTGAACTTGTTGATCATCCTCTCTATTCACCTGATTTGGCCCTATCTATCATCTGTATTTATGAAAAAAACATTTGGTTGGGAACAAGTATAGCAGTTATAATGACGTCATATCTGCTGCTGATAATTTTTTTTTTTTTGATCAACAAGATAAAAGCTTCTTCATTAATGGGATCCAAGCACTTCAACACTGATGGAAGACGTGTGTGAACTGAAAAGGAGACTATAATGAAAAATAAACCTCATTTGATCATATTCCATGAGAATATTTTGATCAGCTTGTGAACTTTTCAGCCGAAACATCGTATACTAAATTAGGCGTTTTAGTCTTGAAAAAAAAAACTAATCCTGCCTCATTTTTTTACACCAAAAATCTTCATTTACTTTCAAAACGTAAGACGAAATCAGTTTTAAATGACTAAAATGCATGACTAAGTATGAAACTGAGGCAGGCTTTTTTGTTTTTTTTTACATCAAAACCCTTGATTTAAAAATAAAATATATAAGGCAGGTTTAAGTCTTAAACCACCAAAGCTGATACTAGTTTAAAGTAGCAGTTTTGTAGTATTCTAACTTTCAAAATTTTGTTATATCGATTTATTTTTAATATTTAGCGAAGCGACACCAAGACACACCAGACTGCACAGAAGAGTAAAGCCAACTACTGACTATTACATTATGTTCTAAATTACATTAAACTAACGCAAGACAAAATGTTGTTAAATATCAAAGATATCAACGTATCTTAAGTGTTGGATATCAAATGCCCAATGAGGATAAAAATCAGTTTTTATTCGAATTAAATCCTAGCTAATTAATGCTGACAACTTGACTTAAATTTACTGAAATAATCACCCTGACGTTGCTTCCTTGTTTTTTATACATCTCTGTCTGAAATTGTGACATGACGATTTATCATCATTTACTCGCGGATTCATGTTTTCAGTTTTGTTTTTTACTATCTCATCGTTTCGTTCTTTGTTTTTTTTGACTGATTAATTCGTTTTTTTACGACTTATCAACCCATACCAGGTTATTTAAAGCCCGAAAATATTTTTAGATTAAAAGAAATTTTTTGAGATAACAGTGGTTTATAAATACAAGTCTTAATATTTAATCCATAGCTGGGGGAGAAGAAGTGGATTCATACCTTTCCCAAGAGTACATCCGGACACATGTTCTCAGCTTTGTTGTTACTATCTCATCGTTTCGTTCGTTGTTTTTTTGACTGATTGATTGTTTTTTACGGTTTATCAACCCTTTGCATTCTATTTAAGACAGTGTAATGTTTTTAGATTCTAAGATTTTTTCTTTTTTTTTTTAAATAATAATTGTTCACTGATACAAGTCTTACTGATTAACCCATAGCTAGTGGGATAAGAGGTGCATTCGTACCTTTCTCAAAAGTATTTGCGTGCAAGTTAATATAACGAACCCAACTAAAATTAGAACAGCTCTCCGATTAAACATTCCAAGTTTACAGCACCTGGTATTCCCAAGCAGTCACACATGTGGGTATTGACCATGCTCAACGTTGCTTAACGTCGGTGATCGGTGTTTCAACGTGATGCGGCCGTAATTTTTTTTTTTTTTTTTTTGGTCGTTGTGCTTTCCGGCCTTCATCAGGTGCTTGTCGACCCGGGGCAACGTTCAGGGAATTTCGAACTGAACACTTTATTTAATCAACGTGGATAGACTGTTCTCGTTCTATTCAAATAACTCGTCTAGTTCTTATTTTGTACCTCTCAATTATTGCTCGCCCTGTTTCCACGGAATCTAACCGCTTAGGAATACCGGTTGCTCTACAGGGTGGGGAGGCAACATTTGCACTAAAAGGTTTACTTGTTTTTTTTTTTTTATGAAGCAGTTCAACTAATTTTAAGAAACCTGGTGTATTTTATTATCATAACCTTACATAATAATTACCTACACATTTTTTAGATAATTGTGTAAAAGATGTTGAGGAAAGCAAACGTCAAAGGATGTGTGATATGATAAACGCACTTGTTCATCCACAGAAGATTTTAAGTATAATTGGATTATCGCTACAAACATTTTGTAATGTGCAGAAGAGAATCACTATGAGGGAAACTATTCAAAGAAGCCTGGAAGTGGCGGAATCGACAAAAAGCGAAATAATGATTTCATCAACTCTCTCAAATTCAAAATCTCAAAAGACCCAAGGAAATCCATGATAAAATTAACAACTGAACTTAAAATGGATGCTAAGACTATCAGAACAGCAGTGAAAGATGACCTAAAACTAAAATCTTACACAAGAACACCAAGACATTTGCTGACACGGCCCATGAAGCCCAGAAGATTGGAAAGATGCAAAAAAGTTGTTACAAAAAAAAAAAAAATTCACTGTGAAAATTTTCTCAGACTAAAAGATCTTTACATCCACGTTGATTAAATAAAGTGACGCTGTTCTGAATCGTAGGAATGGCAGATATATTGCAAACTCAAAAGCTCATGTCAAGGGCACTTTCAGAATGAAGCACTCAGCTCAAGTTATGGTCTTTGAAGTTGTGGCCTCCGATGGGAAAAATCCCTATCAAATTTTACAAACCTGGTGAAAAAGTTAATTCTGATGTCTATTAAAAGACTGAGATATAATGTATTACCTAATTCAAAGAGAACTACCCAGAGGGAAACTATATATGGACTCAGAATAGTGTTCCTGCCCATACAGCCAAAAAAAAGTACGGAAGTGCCGATTTTTAGCCATCACACTTCCGGCCCTCTTCCAGTCCATATCTCAACCTTCTAGATTATGCTGTTTGGAGAGTTTTAGGACATGCTACTAATAGAATCTCTCATACAAATGTTAAATTTCTTATGGATACCAACGGAGAAGAGTGAAATAAGACGTCCTCTGTTTTTTGGAGAAAAGTTTTAGAATTTTCAGAGGGCGTACGGAGGGAGTAATTGAGAAACAAGGATGACATATCGAATAAAATGTTTCTTTCGTTTTGTGTTTGTGTGTTAGGACCAATCGTATTCCTTGAAATAAACTAATTAATCAACTATAAGACTTTTTCTTTCAATACCAAAATTATGTAAATTTTGCCTCCCCACCGTGTAAGCTTGGATGTGCGGGTGGTGTAATGGATAACGGCACTGAATGAGAAATCAGATAGATTTTCGAATTCCAGTCGAGTTTGTTATATTCACTTACGTGCAAATATCCTTATGGATTCAGTTCTTCTAACTGTGGGTTAAATAGTAAGACTTGTATCAGAAAATTATTATTATCTCAAAAACTTCTTACAATCCAAAATATATGCTTCGGCTTGAAATAACCTTAAAAAGGTTGATAAACCGTAAAAAAAAAAATAAAATAAAAAATTCGAAGTCTAAACTAGCCAGACCAGGGATTGAACTCACAATTGCTATGCTACCAAATTGACAAACCAGCGTTTATTGAGATGATAAAAACAAGGATGAGGATAATCGACCGAGTGTAAACAATGTAACTTTTTATGAAAGTAGAAACATTTTTGTAAAAAATGAATATTTTAATGTCTATCAACTGTGGTCCGACAAAGACGTTAATAAGTATAAAGGTATATGTATTCACGGATTGAATATGTTCGACTTTTAATTAAAATTGTATTATATATACGTATATATATACGTATATATATACGTATATATATACGTATATATATACGTAATAAGAGTCTATTATTTTATTTTAACTATTTGTAATTGAAAAGACGAAAGTCACACTTATGTTTCAAAGATTAGGCAAAAGAATTTAAGATACGACACGAATATATATTTGAACTACCAGGGAAGATTTATTTATTTGAAAAAGATATTAGAATAATCTAGAAACAGCGCGCATGACTACGTACAGAAAATGAAATGAACAAGTACGAAAAAAAAAAACCAAAGTGTCTCTTCTCAGCAGATTTATTCAACCGATAGAGCGAGGTGATCCTGGGAGAAATAGAAGTCCTACCGAGATTTATTATTGGGGGACACGCTCTTAATAACATAAGATACTTTGATGACACAATATTTATGGTAGACACAGAAAGAAAACCACAGGAACTCATAGACAATGTAATAAAGGAAAACTTGAAGAAAAGACTAACTATCAAGTATCAGAAGACGGAATATATGATTGCTTTCAAGACGGTCAACGAGAGAATTTGACAATCGGGAAGTGTTTTAACAGACGACGGAAAATTGGATACAACTCCGAAGGCACATAGAATAACGAAAAATAATAAGAAACAGGAAAATTTCATTACATAAAAAAAAAACTATTTGCATTGTTTATTGTCCTATTCACAATCTTTCGACCGTTGTATGCTCCAGCCTTCTTCAGGTGATTGGAATTTCCAACTGAATCCTCTATTTCGTCCATCGGGGTAGATTGTTCTAGTTCTACGTGCCATAGATAAAAAAAAACTTTGGTTGGATCCAGTGACTTGACCTAACGTGTTGTTTTGTTCCATACTGGCTACTGCAGTGATGAACAAAAATCTTTGTGAAGAAGATAACTGAGACATCCGGAAAAGGCATGGTACGTGGACTGAACATGTCAATAAAGATGAACAGTTCGAGCAATAATAAAAATAATGCAAATAATTACAATACCTAATCTCAGAAATATAAACAGAAATAAAAAAAAAATTCTCGTAGATGAAGAGGAGTCTTGAGATAACAGAGGTGTGGTTCTACAGAAAACTGTTAATATCATGAACAGGATATTTGAGCAATAAGCAAATTTTAAGAACAGTTGTAACAAAAAGGACGCTTGTATTTAGAAACAGGAAGAGAGAGTTGAAATTTCTAGGACACATGACGAAAACGAGCTTGGAGAATCTGACACAGGACATACTGAAGGCTAGAAGAGCCGAGGGAAAGATCGAGTGAGCTATCTTAACGATCTTGGTTGATATAACAAGGACTGGAAGGAATTGGTAAGAGCTACAAAATATAGACAGTTACAGAAATCCATGATTATCCACGTCCTGAACGGACTCAACTGAAAAAATGGACGTTTCTTAAATAAGGTTTGTAAAATAAACACGCTCTTCTTCTTTACAGATATTGGATTTAAAAAAAAAATGATGTACGATGTATCTAAAAATTATAATAGAGCAGGAGTCGACAACTTATTTGCTATGTGCCGACTTAGGGTTTTAAAATCATTCAGTGCACCATCAACATACGTATTTTCATACAAGTCAAAGTCAATATACCTGTTTTACAATTTTATATAGTAATATATAATATATATAATTTAGTATATATTAAAATTGAAACAGTTAAATATCTTCTTTGCGTTGTGGTAGTTATTGGTTCGGACTGCGTACCATTGGAAATTGCTTGGCGTAGTTTGCCGACCCCAGGTCTAGGATACACACGAAATGAGGCCTAAATGATTTTATCTAGCTCTTGTTTTATGACTACCGACAGTAAAGTCTAAATATAAAACCTTTAAAGCACTATTCACAAATAGGAGAAAAGAAATTAAGCAAATCAATTTTTTGGAACATTCAATGAGAACAATGCTTCTGTTTCATATTATCACATATTTTTTTAATGTTTGGCTTTATACTTTAGAGCAGAGGTCGGCAACCTTTTGCTAACGATGTGCCGATTTAGGCTTTTAAAATAATTCAGTGTGCCAACAGCTTATGTATTTTTATACAAGTCAAGGTCAATATATCTGTTCTACAATATATTTTATATAGTAATAAAAAGTATATTTACTTTAGTATATATTAAAATAGAAACAGCTAAATATCTTCCTTCTGTTGTAGTAGTTATTGGTTTGGTGATGCCGTTTGCAGCTGCGTACCACTGGAAATTGGTTGGCGTGCCACGTGTGGCACGCGTGCCGTAGATTGTCGATCCCTGCTATATAGGATGTTTAGTGACTTACAGCTCATCTCTATGCTATCTGCTCAATGGGGACAAAACTGGCTTGTAACTTTCAATCCCTCATAATATTTCATAACCAATCAAACCTTGAGCTTTTGCAAAGTGGAACGCATATATACGATCGATCACTGTAAATCAGCGCCGCGTCCCTCGTAGATGTGGTGGAGGAGGATAGCCGGTGAGTCGGAATGTGTGAAAGACAATCAAAGATTTAGAAACAGTTTCAAAAAATTCATATTATTATGGATTACTTGTAATTGGATGCATGAAGCCCAGTATAAATCGTTATAAATAAGTATTGACCGATTTTATCATACTGATATTTCTGCACTATATCAAGTATTAAGAATATAATAAGTAGGGTCCGCAAATTGGAGGAGAGTGTTATCAATGATAATGTTCTGATTTCGAATCGGCAGTTATCTCCCTTTTAACCATCTCTCGCTCTCTCTTTCTCTCTCTCTCTCTCTCTCTCTCTCTCTCTCTCTCTCTCTCTCTCTACTTTTTATTTTTAAATGTACTTTCTGTCCCATAAGATTTGGTGAGGCGCGATCAAATTTTCATCCTGAAAATGCGTCCCAAAGAAAAAAAAAAGGTTTGGGAACCAATGCTGTAGATGGTGGGGATTGGTCTGTTGCTTGTAACGCTCTAAAAGGTAGCTGACTCTGCCATGCAATATCTTTACAAGAGTAAAATATAGCTGGAGCTGCACAATGCCCACTTCCCAGCCCTGGTAGCTCAAGATTGTTTTCACGGTCTTTTAAGGGATGAGCTATTTTTTACTCTCCAGTCTCCAAGAATTAATCGCTATCTGTCCTCTTTATCCTAATGATTTTCACTTCTTTCTATTTCCTCTTGAATTCATATCGCACACATCTTTCAGTAAGCTTCTACCATGAGTGGCTCATGAGCCTTGTTTTAGATGGACTTTAGTATAAGAATAAATAGGTACATAAAATCCAAAGTACAGTGGATCTGAAGAGAGCGGGCGAAATCAAAGATATTAATCGTTAGACTCTTTTTTTTAAAGTAAGCTTACAAACGAGAGGCAAGCTGAAATATGGCGTCTCTTGCTTTAATAATTACAGTGTGCGATGGATAAATTGTCGTGTAAATGACGCAAAAAGCGAAAATAACACTGGAATCTCATTTTAACAGATATACTTACCAAAATTGCACAAAAATATCTTGCAACGCTAAAGAGTACGTTTATTCAATAAGATCGCCACTGGCTACAACTACGGCCTACAGACGACTTCGGAATTTCTGGTATCTCTTCTGGGCGGTCTCCTTGTTTAAGTTGGTGAATGCTGCCATAATTCTTGCTTTCAGTTCATCTTTGGACTTACAAGGAGTTTTGTTGTTTTCTCACTCAACTGAGCCCCACACATAATAATCAAGGGGGCTTGCAGTCTGGAGAGTTAGGGAGCAGGGGGTTTGTGGTAGCAGAAATTGTCTCACGGCCATTACTAGGTTCTTCTGCTTGAGTGACATGGTGTAGAGTCCTGTCGCTAAACATAGAGTCTTTCAGCAGCCACCCTCTTGACCAAGGGTGGCACTACTTGTAGGCTTTCCCCTTGAGATAAAGGCTTTGTGAGAAGATGAATGGAGGCATATGTCACCATCACTAGTGATCACTCCAAACACCTTCGTAATCACTATTAGAATCTTCCAAGACATTCCGAATCCTCAGCACTGTCTTCAAATTGACACCCAAACACTCTGGAATGTTTGTATTGAAGCTTCCGCGTGAAAGTCAAGCAGTGCAACATGCCGTAAAAAAAAAACTTAGAGAAACTTCTTGTATGTTCCGTGTTCCTTTAGGACGTAGGCGGTTATGGCTCCTTGCAGTTTCCTGTCCTTTGTAGCTCTCAATAACATTTGTTTTGTGGGTTTTTTGTTTGTTTTTTTGTTTTGTTTTTTTTTTTTTTTTTTGCTATTACTCCTAATTCCTATTCTGCCAACGCTTTATACAACCTCGTTAGGCAGACTGTGCTATTTTCTTCTGTCCTTCTTACCTTCCGTACGTCCTGTGAATGTCAAATATTCTAAGCCTACTTCCCTCATTATGTTCCTTAGAAATTACAACTCTCTCTTTCTGATGCTAAGTATAAGTATCGGTTTAATTTTTAATTTCCCTAAAATCTCATTGTTACTCATATGGTATCCTCAGCATCCTTCTGTAGAGCCACATTTCTGTTTCCTCAAATCTCTTCTTCGTTGTCCATTATTCATTGTCATATAGAAAGACTGATGTTATATAAAAGTTGAGTACTATTTTCTTTGCTTCTAAAGAAATTTTCCTGATTCTTTATACTTTTCTTAAATTTTGGAAGGCATCTTTCGTTAAAGACACGCACGTTAAATTCTTCCGTTTGCTGAAAACCATGCATTCTGTCTTCTTACACTTGTTGTTTAGTCCTTTCTTCTCGCTTTCTTTTACACCCTTCTGATAATACTCTGACTCAAAATAAAACCTCTTGCGGTGCAAACACTTGGAGGGCGGACGAACAAAATGTCAGCGAGTATTTTGGACGATCGTTGACGGAAATGGTCTCAATGAAGATCACAAAATTGTGGAAGGTCATCCGTGGGGGTCGTAAATAAATTATCTCTGAGATTTGTGGGACGGTTGTACTGTCATATGGGAAGATTTAATGCATTTTAGCAGACGTTTTTAGTGTGACATGCATTGATGCAGAATTCTTATCGAGACTCCTAAGCAATGACTAGAAACAAAATGGCGTTCCTGTCTACAAGGACCTGAAAGATCAAACCAGAGATGGCGCCAAACTATATCGCCAAAATCATAACCAATGATAAATGAGGGGTTTAAGTTTTTGAACCCGCAGCATCGCAATAGTCGTCGCTGTAGAAGACATCAAAATCGATACAGGCTGAAAATTCACGCCAAAATCAGAGCAGTATATGTATCTGTTTTTGTGTTTTCTCTTGTTTTTTTAACCATAGTCCACTACAAATAATTTGTCACCTCCGGTCAACAATAAACAGAAAATTTATTCATTTTATTTTTAAAGCAAAGCAATATTTGTTAGATTTTGTTTAAGGGCATATCAATCTCAATGGGTTGTTTAATGCCGAAATTTAAATATTTCGAACGAAATTTTATGGCTCCTACTAATTATATTTTGAACGCAATTGTGTGGTGTCAATTATAGGTAAAATATGTTGTTGGTCATTTTTCTACGAATTGTATTGTTGGTAATTCTACTATAAAATCGATTGTTGATCATTTTTCTACGAATTGTATTGTTGGTAATTCTACTATAAAATCGATTGTTGGTCATTTTGCTACGAATTGTATTGTTGGTAATTCTACTATAAAATCGATTGTTGATCATTTTTCTACGAATTGTATTGTTGGTAATTCTACTATAAAATCGATTGTTGATCATTTTTCTACGAATTGTATTGTTGGTAATTCTACTATAAAATCGATTGTTGGTCATTTTGCTACGAATTGTATTGTTGGTAATTCTACTATAAAATCGATTGTTGGTCATTTTGCTACGAATTGTACTGTTGGTAATTCTACTATAAAATCGATTGTTGGTCATTTTGCTACGAATTGTATTGTTGGTAATTCTACTATAAAATCGATTGTTGGTCATTTTGCTACGAATTGTATTGTTGGTAATTCTACTATAAAATATATTGTTGGTCATTTTGCTACGAATTGTACTATTGGTAATTCTACTATAAAATCGATTGTTGGTCATTTTGCTACGAATTGTATTGTTGGTAATTCTACTATAAAATCGATTGTTGGTCATTTTGCTACGAATTGTATTGTTGGTAATTCTACTATAAAATCGATTGTTGGTCATTTTGCTACGAATTGTATTGTTGGTAATTCTACTATAAAATCGATTGTTGATCATTTTGCTACAAATTGTATTGTTGGTAATTCTACTATAAAATCGATTGTTGGTCATTTTGCTACGAATTGTATTGTTGGTAATTCTACTATAAAATAGATTCTTGGTCCTTTTGCTACGAATTGTATTGTTGGTAATTCTACTATAAAATCGATTGTTGGTCATTTTGCTACGAATTGTATTGTTGGTAATTCTACTATAAAATCGATTGTTGGTCATTTTGCTACGAATTGTACTGTTGGTAATTCTACTATAAAATCGATTGTTGGTCATTTTGCTACGAATTGTATTGTTGGTAATTCTACTATAAAATCGATTGTTGATCATTTTGCTACGAATTGTATTGTTGGTAATTCTACTATAAAATCGATTGTTGGTCATTTTGCTACGAATTGTATTGTTGGTAATTCTACTATAAAATAGATTGTTGGTCCTTTTGCTACGAATTGTATTGTTGGTAATTCTACTATAAAATCGATTGTTGGTCATTTTGCTACGAATTGTATTGTTGGTAATTCTACTATAAAATCGATTGTTGATCATTTTTCTACGAATTGTATTGTTGCTAATTCTACTATAAAATCGATTGTTGGTCATTTTGCTACGAATTGTACTGTTGGTAATTCTACTATAAAATCGATTGTTGGTCATTTTGCTACGAATTGTATTGTTGGTAATTCTACTATAAAATATATTGTTGGTCATTTTGCTACGAATTGTACTATTGGTAATTCTACTATAAAATCGATTGTTGGTCATTTTGCTACGAATTGTATTGTTGGTAATTCTACTATAAAATCGATTGTTGGTCATTTTGCTACGAATTGTACTGTTGGTAATTCTACTATAAAATCGATTGTTGGTCATTTTGCTACGAATTGTATTGTTGGTAATTCTACTATAAAATCGATTGTTGGTCATTTTGCTACGAATTGTATTGTTGGTAATTCTACTATAAAATCGATTGTTGGTCATTTTGCTACGAATTGTATTGTTGGTAATTCTACTATAAAATAGATTGTTGGTCCTTTTGCTACGAATTGTATTGTTGGTAATTCTACTATAAAATCGATTGTTGGTCATTTTGCTACGAATTGTATTGTTGCTAATTCTACTATAAAATCGATTGTTGGTCATTTTGCTACGAATTGTATTGTTGGTAATTCTACTATACAATCTATTGTTGGTTATTTTTCTTTAAAATTGTATTTTTTGTAATTTTGCTAAAAATAGGTATTGCTGGCATTTTTACTATAAAAATGTAATTTTTATACTTTCATAGTGTTTTGTTTTTATTTGTGGATTAACTATTTCCCCTTAGCTGGGACCCCCTTAACAGGTGCCACCAGCCCGGGTCAGGGTGTACCTGGAAACAGCAGCAATTATGAGGCGGGTGGGTTCCATGATCCACAAAATCTCCAATCTTCCGATCATTGGTCTTGCTGCCGGATGTAGTTTATCGTCATAACCCAGGATTAGCCAAGGAATGTAATTCAGTGCCGTTTTTTTTTTTTCAAGTTTGCCAAATAAGAATACCAGAGAAACCGTTCAAATTTCAATTCAGATTCTTTCTTTTGCTAAATATTAGCTCATCTCAATGGATGTATGGATATGCAAATTAGAAATCATTTGAATATAAATTTGAACAGGTCTTGTTTTTGGCATACCTGTCTACCGTAATTCGTTGTAAACCTTTATAGGGTTGGCAGTATAATAACGGAGCTCTTTATCAAGGCAAATCACAAATCCAACACGTCAAACGTCACTTGCATTATTTACTTTATTCGGACTCTTATCTTCATCTTCATTCCCATATTCACAACGTTTTGGCTGTTGTACGCGCTGGCCTTCTTCAGGTGACTGGAATTTCGATACGAACCTTTTATTTTGTCTACCGGCGTAGATTGTTCTAGTTCCACGTGCCATGCCTCTTCCGGGTGTCTGAGTTATTTCGATTTAATTCAACTCTTCAAGTTTTGGTTCACCACTGCTGTGGCCTGATATTGAACTCACAACTCTTTGGGTCTAGTCACTGAATCTAACCAACGTTTTTATTCACTGATTATCCTTGGGGACATCTGTGTATGAATTTTTGGGACTTATAAAACTAATGTATCATCAACTATTTTTTAACAGTGCTCGTATTGCAATTTTTTCTGTTATTATTATTATTATTGCATTTTTTATTGCAATTTTTATTGTCAGTCATTGCTTTTCTCTAGCACTCCTTATTACTGGTTCCCATATTGTAGTCATTTTCTCGGCTCGGGATATTTTGTGGCCTAGAATATGTGCTGATTCCTTAAGCTTTCGTATTTTCCAATGATGCTCTCTGTCTATTATTTCAACCCCATCCCACAGGGTGATCTACCTTTTCCCTCTATATGTCGTCAGCGTGTATCACGTATGGCACATAATTGAGTGATTGAAATATAGTTCTAATTTAATAACAATATCGCGAGACCGATACAAATTAGTACATAATTTTAAAAGTTTATAAATAATACACGCTTAGGCGATCATGTATCTTTTGATACATGACTGACGAGGCAGCTTTTTCCCGCAGTAGGTTGCCATTTCTTTCTGCGGTAAACCAATTGCCATCAAAGGCTATAGAACCCGGTTTGTCCTGCTATTTAGCCATAGCTGGGGAGCGAGGAAGAAGAGGATATAATTTATATAATTTGAATTAGAATTCTATTTCAAATTTTTAGAAAAATGAAAACAATTCTTACAAAAATTCATTATTCAGCGAAGAAACATTTTCTTAAAATAATGGCGTCCATAATATATGTTGTTCATAAAAACAATTAAAAGCCTTTCTAATTAAACAAAATATTAGTTTTACTGAAATTGTTATTTCTTCGATTTAGAGCAGACTTTTCTGGAACTGGGGGTTCAGTTACATCGAACAAATTTGATGATTTAAATTATCCTAGGACTTCTCCTTATAACTAATATAAACAAAAGATGCAAAAAGAAATTTCCTGAAATTTCATAAAATTAAATGAGGGTGGATGGTAACAAATGTAAAAAAATATATTATTGCATAGATTTTCTAAATGTCGTATATTTCAAAAATAATTTAATTAATTTTTTTAATATGTTATGAAAGTTTAATTAAAATCCGGCAATTATCTGTTTTTGCAAGAATTTCAAAATTAATGTTTTTTTTTTGTTTTGTTTTTTTACTGTAAGGTGATGCTAAATTTTCGTACAGTTTTATGGTTCCACCTTGACGAAAAAAAAAAAGATTCTTAGCCCAAATTTCCAATGTTATAAAAAGGATAAAAACAAATCTTTATATAAAAAGCTAATTTGCTCTTGCATCGTAAGAAAAGCGCAAAGGTTTTGACGATAACATTTTGTTTTCTGCTTTTTTATTTCATCATGTATGCTCATTTTAGCGAATTTTTGGAGGTACCAACATTTATTGATACAAGAAATAAACCTTCTTTTACTTTCTGCCGTGTCCTTTCAGGGCGTAGCGATCATGGCTCCCTACTTCCCCCAATCCCTTGTAGCTCTCAATAAGTTTCGTCCCTCTGCCACCTCCCCCAGACCACGTTGTGTCATCCACTTGCTTAAGCCCGCCAGGTATGTCCAGCGTTGCTTTCCCTTGTCTCTCTTTCCCTCTATTCGACCGGTGAGTATTAGATTCTCCAGCCCTTATTTTCTCATTATGCGTCCCAGAAATTTCAACACCGAAAATAAACAAAAAGCTGCGAAGGGGGAGACCTTGAGTAATGAAAGAGTTCAGAATTTGGCTCAACTTGATTGAGTTTTTTTTTTTTCTACTGACTGTCGTTTAGTTTGTTTGTGGAAATGCTGAAGTTTAGGCCTTACCCAAATGATGGTTAGTGGCTGTTAATACAATGTTTCAAATAATTCATTATTTAAACTCATGTGTAATCTGTGAAAAAAAACTTTAGTTAATCCAAATATGTGCAAATGTTCCCAGCACCTACGTTTTTTGAAAATAGATATTGAATGCATAGTAGGAAATATTCAGGATTGTGTCTGTCTACACGAATGTTTGGCGTCCACTTCTATAAACATTTATTTTTAAAAAGAAAAAGAAGAAAAAAGAAAAGAAAGAAAAAGAAAAAATTAAAAAGAGTACAATCAGATAAGGACGGCCGATGAAGTTATCGGCTGAAACGACTTGATTTCAGACAGCGAAAAAGACCCAAGAATATATACTGATCATAATATAAATATAAAAACAACAAAGATTAGGATACGAGTTTGAATAGCTCTTGGATTATTTCCAATGTCTGTTGGTTCATATCCAAACGGGAATGACTGCGAAAACATCACCTGCCCAAATTTACAGACAAACTGTACAGATGCATACTGGGATTTCTTCCTAGCCAATAAGATAGATCGGTTCTCGATCTCATCTGCCATATTTGTGTTCATTCTTGCCTTGAAGTCAGAAAGCTGCGATCACTTGTCTGTATCCTTTTTGCGTGTTAACACAATTTTTACTTTGGAAACTTTTTGTCTTATTACTGTTGCGTATCCTACTTTTGTCTTACACACACACACACACACACACACACATATATATATATATATTATAATTTTTACATACGGACAAAAAACAACTTACTCACTACAAAGATGGATTCTTGTTTCGATGCGTATGCATTTCGAAAGTTTGAACTTATATTATTTTTGTTTTCATTACATTCTGGTATATATATATATATATATATATATATATATATATATATATATATATATATATATACTAAAGTTCAAAAGTTTGAGGAAACTCCTGATAATTTTTTAAATTGGCCGCAAAAGTAATTGTTTTGTACTTTAAGTAAAATAAAATTATTACACATGGTTAAAAAAAAAAGTGAGACGTGATATTTTATTAGAAATTTTATTGAGACAAAATGAAAAAAAGCATTTTATGAATAAATTTTGCTCTCGTTAAAATATCCTCCTATAGTCTTGATTATTGCAGCACAATTTTTTTTTGATAAACCGTAGAAAACGAATCAATCAATCAAAAAACAATGAAATGAAACAACGAATGAAAGAATGAGATATTGACAACAAAGAACATGAGTTCGGGTGTACTCTTGAGAACTTTTCCCCCAGGTACGGGTTAATTAGTAAGACTTGTGTCGGTAAACAATTATTATCTCAAAATAAAAGAAAAACATTCTTACAATCTAAAATTATTTTCTGGCATTAAATAACTCGCAAAAAAACTTAGAAAACAAATCAATCAATCAATCTAGTTTTCAAAAAAGAAAAAAACTGTAAACATTTAAACATGTCTGATACTTAGGTATAATCAATTTGTCTTTCTGTCTTGCTTTTATTGCGTTGTTCTTTTTCGATTCAGAACAGACCTTTCTGTAACTGGAGGTCTTGTTTGACGAAACAAATTTAATCAGATTAAGATAGATGATTCATCAAACTCATCTTTCTTTTAATCTGATTAGGTCCCTCGGTTCTTGCGATGAATATCATGTGTCGTTGTCTTTGTTTCTGCTTCTAGTTTGCCAAATTCTTTCTGATATATTAATGGCTTTAAATTCCTTAAGGAACATAGGGCCGCAAAATATCTTTGCAGTTTCTATAACAAGTCAGTTTTTTTTTTTTTTTTTTTAAGTGAGTAGTTTGTTAGTCTACTGCACAGCCCCCAATCTGGAGGATCAGATTTTGAATTCAAAGTTTTTTTTTCTCTCTTAGACCAGTTGCCACCCAAGGCTATAGAACCCAGTCTATCCTGCTATTTACCCATAGCTGGAGGGAGAAGAGGATTCACACCTTTCCCAAGGGTATTAGCACGTAAATGAATGTAATGGATTCGACTGGAATTCGAACTCGGTTCTCGGATTCTTCAATCTGAGCCGTTATCTCTTACTCCACCGTGCTTCCATCCGAACCGCTATCCAATACCCCACCGTGCTTCCTTGCGATAGTTCTTATCAAATGATTCCACCTCGACGGAAAATTTCCCAGTATTTTTTAAATATTCTGTACTTTGGAAACAATTGTCTGCTAAAAGAATAATCCCAATGCACATTAGATGGCATGGTAATCAGCAGTGTAAAAGTAAAGGAATCATGCGCTTCTCTTGCTATTTTTTTTTCTTTGGTTTCTCAGTCATATGAAACTTGGTCGCATAGCGAACCGACTTCTTAATTACAACCAACCACGTGACACAACACACACATAAATACTACAGCTAGTTATATAAATATAATTTCTCATATTTTCTGAATGATGTTGATGTATATATAAATATACGTTCTCTCTTTCTGTATTTTTCTCTCTCTTACTATCTATCTATCTCTTTGCTCTCTCGGTTATAGGACGCTGTAGCAACAAGTCTCGTTTCCCCTCTAGGGAGACATGGTTGCATAGCCGACTTCTTAATTATAATTTTACATTTATTATTACATGTAACAGGAGGCACGGTGGAGTATTGGATAACTCGGGTTGAGGAATCGGAGAACCGAGTTCGAATTCCAGTCGAATCCATTACATTCACTTACGTGCTAATACACTTGGGAAAGGTGTGAATCCTCTTCTTCTCCCTCTAGCTATGGGTAAATAGCAGAACATACCTGGTTTTATAGCCTTGGATGGCAACTGGTCTACAACAAAAAGAAATGGCAACCTACTGCAGGAAAAATTGCCTCGTCAGTCATGTATCTTTCGATACATGATTACCTAATCGTGTATCACTGACTGACTGATTACATGTAACACAGAAATTTGAGTTTTATATGAATTCGTTGCCAAAAATGGTACTACTAAAGTGAACTTGTCTATTCGTAAAAAATATGGAAATATTGGGCGAAGATTACTATTTTTTTTTTTTTTTTTTTTTTTTTGTAAATTAGACCTTCCTCTACGGACAACCTTTGTTAGAATCGAAAAATATTAAATCTTACTATTTTAGAAGTGGGTTCCTGTTCAAATCGATCCCTGATTTTTAAAGAGTTATCTGCACTTTATTTTTATTTAGAAATGTAAAGTTTGAGACTGGACCCATGTCATTGATAAATGTGCATCACAAATGTTGTCCTTTTTCCCGATTCGTAGTAGTCCCAGTTCTCCGATAATTCATAATTTTATCCCTTTTCGACAGAGATCTTCCTCTTTTTCGTTTATAGGATTTAGAATATCATTCGGCTATTGATGATGTCGTTTTGCTGTCTGCTTCTCGTGCTACGTGACCAGCCCGTATGAGCTTTGGCAAATGACATTCAACAATGACGTCTTTTCTTAAGCGTCCATTCAATAAATACTCACGGATATATCGAGAAAGGATTGTTTCATTGCTCTTTGAAAAATAATCATTGGACAATGACTTGGAAATTAGAGAAAAAAATTAATTTCATTAACGTCAAAGAACATTAAAAAAATATAAATAAAAGTTTTGTGGCGTACGGTGGCTCAAGACATCAATGCTAAGATAAAACAGTATTTAATTACAAACGCAAAATAAATACTTAAAAGGACGAAGAAGTAAAAATCAACTAAAGATAACCATTTCAGTGAATACCTTATTAGCAGCGCGGCTCGGCCTAACGACCTATAAATCTTATTTAAAAACCTAATCCCCGACGCACAATAATTCACACTAATTCGACTGGATATTTCCACTCAATAGTCACTCAATAATCACGCCAGTCAGTAGCCTGACACCGCTATTTATACACCTGGCGAAAAAACATATATTCATAAATCCAGAGTCTTACGCTCGAACCTCGGTGTCGCTAGTTACCCATTTTCTACATATATGACAAAAAGGAAGTAGAATAAAAAAAGATAGAATGAGAGATTGTAAAGAAATGTGAAAGCTGGGCCGTGATGTTTAGTGATTGATCAGAATATATCGTGGGCGTAACATCTGATAGTGATGGATTGCCTTTGCCTAAATTTTGGAAATAAGACCAAAACGGCGCAAAGAATTTTGAAGCGTCGATACGCTTCCCATAACTATGTTCGATAGACATTCTAAGACGACACGTGTAGGGGCGATAAGTTAACAAGCCGGCATGCGTCTCATTGAAGTTCTTCCTCTCGCTGCCTCCTAGAATCGATGCTACCACGTCTGTCCCCTCGTATAATAAAATGAATAAGAAAAAGAAACCGGTACTTGTTGATACCAACTATGAAGAGGTGATGGGATCTGCAGAGTTAAAGATAATGACGACACAGAAAGTAACAAGGAGACAAAGCAGTGAACATCAGTTGGAAAGAATGATAAACCAGACAAGATACCCACCACAAAAGTGGAAGATCCTTTTGCCTCCCTGCGGAGAGGAATCACTCTCTGCTTCCTGCTAGTCAACAAATCTTTTATAATAGAGAAAATTTCAATTCCCTCCTCCGATTTTTGGAATAAAAGAATTCTTAATTCATCAAAATTACATATTTACGCCAGTTTTTGAGGATCTCTTGTCAACTTTAATCTGCCCGTAAACAATATCAAATTTACCTATTGCATTTAACGTGGGATGATTTCAGCTTGATATAAAATTGCTGCAACAAAATCCCATGCGTCAATATTTACACAAAGCTAGGGAAATCTTAGAAGTGTCTCTGACGATATTTAGTGTTTTATTGCTTGTGCCAAGATACTCTAAGAATTCTATGCTGTAAAGTGATATTTTGAATTTATCTTCATAGCAGTCAAGGCTGAATATAAAATGTATATTTGACATCGTTTACCCTCCATATTTCAATCCCAAGGGGATGTATATGCCCAAACAAAACATCATTTTTTACTTTCTGTAAATAATCCCAGTTTTATAATATATAATGATACTCTTGAGATATTTCCTCGCACTACGAAAAGCTTTTGTGTTTTAAAATACATTTCATCTAAAGATTAATGCTTATTAAAAGTCTCATAGGCGAATTAATAGCAGTGACGACATGGAATACCTAATGGACTATATAACAGAGAAAAGTGGATAATTTCGTCACATATGAAGAAAAATGATTGAGATATAATTCTAACGAAGAATGTTGTTAATCCCATGGACAAATAACCTGAATAGTGACTAAGATGAAAGAAGAATAGAAATCGAAAGATTTAGTGAAACATGATAAAGAGAGGAGGCTTGGAAAATTTAGCACCCACGTGGAAGGTAAAAGAATTGGTGTAAAAAAGCGACAAGTCCGAAATAATAAATGCAGTAACAATTGTCGCCTGCCTTTGTCTTTTTTACAATAATACGGCAAATTTGAAAATATAAATAATTATGCCGAATTTTATTTCGTCTGCAGTCGCTCTCTCACAGACGTGCCGTCGCCTCCTTCTGACTTTTTCACAAATACTTTCACGGTAACTGCTCTGATGAGCTGCTTTCGCTGTTTCCCAGACTTCATGAATTTAAGCGTTCAACTAGGCTGGCATCTCGGTCACAACCTTTCACTGTCGAAACTGTTAAATGTAGCCGTCTCTTCTACACGAATATCTTCATGTCTCGCACTTCTCGTCTGTGGAATTCCCACCCCTTTTCGTGTTCCCCTGATAGCTATAATCTCCAACTATTCAAATGTAATGTCAATCGACGTCTCCAGATGCCCTGATCTATCCCCTAACCTTCTCTTCATCCTTTCCGCTACCACTCCTATTTCCTCTCGCTCCAACTCTCTGTAACCCCCTTGCGTGCTAGTGGCTTCCCGTCTTGCTTGGGGGTGGGGGACGCTTTAAAAAAAGTATTACAACAACAAAGACGGGTTGTAAAGGAGAATGTATTACAGAAAAAGAGAAAAGACCGGAATTTGTCAAGTCCGAAATAATGGATAGAATGAAAAGTGTTACACCATCAAATACGGGTTGTTAGGAGGACGTATTTGAGAGAACAAGGAAAGACAGAAAGTTTGCAAAAACGAACTAAAGGAAAGAGTGACAAATATCACAACAACAAAGTCGGATTGTGAAATAGCAAGTTTTACTGAGAACGAAAAAAGGCTGGAAAGTTATAGATAAAGACGATTTAGTAAAAGGTGCATGTAGTACAGAGAACATTAAAAGATGGGAAGTTAACAAGACCGAATTAATGAATATAGTGAAAATTATAACAACAATAAAATAGAGAAATATTTACAGCGATCAACAAAAGACCGAAAGTTGACAAGACCGAACTAATGGATATAATGGCAAGTATGACAACAACAAAGACACATTGTAAAAGAATACGTATTACAGAGTAAGAAAAAAGACAGGAAGTTAACAAGACCGGAGTAACGGATAGAGAGCCAGGTACCACAACAAAAAAGATGGTTTCTAAAGGAACATATATTTCAGAGAACAAGAAAAGACCGGAAGTTGACAAGAAGGAACTAATGGATAGAATGGCAAGTATGGCAACAACAAAGACGGATTGTAAACGAGGATTTATTACAGAGAACGAGAAAATAAAGAAAAGCTCGAAAGAAAGAACTAATGAATAGGATGAGAAGCATCACAACAATGAAAGATGGGTTTTAAAGGAGAATATATTGCAGAAAACGAGATGAGATCGGAAGATGGCAGAAACGAAAGCGTAGATAGAGTGTCAAGTATTACAACAGTAAAGCATGGAATGCAGCAAGTTTTAAAGAGAACAAGAAAATTCCGGAAGTTGACAAGAGCGTACAAATGAGTAGTATAAGAAGAAAAACAACAACAAAGGCTTATTGTAAATTAGAAAGTTTTACAGACAAAGAGAAAAGACCGGAAGTTGAGAGGACCAAACTACCGGACAGAATGACAAGTCTCACAAAAACAAAGACGGATTTGTAAAGAGCAAGTCTTACAGAGAACAAGAAAAGTCTGGAAGTTGTCAAACGCCAACTAATGAACAGGGTAACAAGTGCCGCAACAACAAAGATAGCAAGTATTACAGAGAACGAGAAAAAAACGGAAGTTGACAAGACCATGGATAGAAGATTCACAACAATAAAGATGGATTGTAAATAAACCTTTTTTTATGCCGGCCGGATGTGAAAGTCATGAAGACAGAGAACAAAATAAATAAAATCGTTTTCGGCGCATAGGCTCCGATAATCACATCCAGAACAAAGCATGCCCCCGCAACGAAAGCGACACTGGCCAATCGCGAACATTTCCCCCGGAAAAAGAAGATGCCACTGCGAACTGCTAAATCTGCTTAAAAGCAGACCGCCCATAAGGACCACCAGCAGTTGCGGGTCGTCAGGCCATCTGTCGAAACGCCACCGCCGTCGCCGGCATGATCACTCCTCTCAACGCGACGGTTAACACTTTATAAATCTGCCGAATCTTCACACACAGAATCCAGTATAATATCATCTCAACACCGTCGCCACCCATCTACATGACTTCCTCGATGCCATCACCTCAGCAAACCCGACTCACTACAGTGGCCAACTACCCAGCTTCGACACCGCCAAGCTCTCGATGCCAGACCAACACGATTTATAACATCTCATCATTGACACCAACCAGCTACACCTAGTTCCTTGTCACGACCGCCGTCACCTTTACAGAGAACGAGAACAGACCAGAAGTTGACAAAACTGAACAAATGGTTAGAATGACATGTATGACAACGACATCGGATTGTAAAGGATCACATTTTACAGAGAACGAGAAAAAACCAGCAATCATTAAACTCGATGAATATGCAACTAACCAGGAAATGTTTTTACAGACGATAATGAATGTGACACTGAAATTCATAGAAGAATATCAAATAATGCCTTCCAAAATGTAGAAAAAATATTAAGGAATAATGCCTTTCCAAATCTAGAAAAAAATATTAAGAAAAAGGAAAAATCTCTTTAGAAAATATTACTGAACTGCTATGCAATATTCTTCTTCATATATGGCGTGAATGTTGGTGTTTCTACAAAAGGATGCTTAAAACACAATGGATCGAATATGTAAACAACGGCGAACTATTAGAGTAAATGTAAGTAAAAATGACATTTATACTTAAGAGGTAGTTGAAATTTCTTGGGTACATTATGAGGAAAGAGAGCTTGAAAAATTTGATACTCACATGACAGATTGAAGTCACGAAGGCAGACGAAAACAATGAATAATCTACCTAACGAACTGGAGTAGACGGATGGCGGAGCAATGTTTAGGAGAGACAACAAAATTTGTTAAGCCGTACAAAGAGCAGGAAATTGTGGAGAGCCATATTCACCAACAAAGAAGATTTTTTCTTTTCTTTTGTCTTTTATTAAAATCGGTTGTTCTTTTTAAATGGATTTGCATAAAATAGAACAAGGTATCACCTTACCTTTGATCCCGTTTTTGCATAAATGTATGGAGTTAACTTTACTTACTTTACTGAAACTGCTACTAGGCAACACTCTTCGGACTATAAATACTCTGCGATATTTTTCTCACTCTCTTCTTACTTTTTCCGCTTACACATCAATATCTAAGCCTCTAGTGAAAAACGCTTTTCCTATTGATAATTTCTTGATCTTCCGATATGGTAATGTTTTTCTATTATGACCAGAAATATCACCCTCTCATCATACTCGTTATTTTAATTTTTAGAGCTTCAGATTTCATCTTTTGCTGTGATGTAAATTGGGTGCAATTTTACATTTTGTATTAATTTCTGAAGCAAATGACACACTTTATTACTCGTCACTCATCGGTAAAAAAACATCAGCTTATTATTAGGATAAAGCAGCAATAACAAAACTATTACTAAAATTAATGTTAATGATAATAAATCATCTGATAAAATCACAAATATCCCTATTATTTTCAATAAAGTAATGTGGTCAGATTGAGCTATATGTAAAAGCTGAACTCTGTTACATTTGTTCAATTGATTTTCTTTTTATTGGTAACCGAAGTTAGTCCCGAGGAGGCACGGCAGAGTAATGGATAGCGGTTCGGATTGAGGAATCAGAGAGCCGAGTTCGAATTCCAGTCGAATCCATTACATTCACTTACGTGTTTATATCCTTGGGAAAGGTATGAATCCTCTTCTCAGAAGGGTTCTGTAGCCTTGAATGGCAAGAAATGGCAACCTACTGCGGAGAAAAAATCAGCCTCGTCAGTCATGTATAGAAAGATACATGATCGCCTAAGTGTGTATTACGCATGGCATGTAACTGACTGAAGTTAGTCCCCCTTGTTTTCAAACTTTTTTTTTACCTACTTGTGACTTTCAAAGTGTTTCAAGCAGGAAATAAATAATAGTACAGTTTTCTAAATTTCTAAAATAAGTTTTTTGAGCCAGTATCTGTTATCGCTCTTTCCAGTGTCGACAGGGGCTTACTTACTGTTATAAACCGTACCTATGAACACTAATGGGTATGTCCCAATCCCCATAAATACGTTGGACACTATTGTTAGTAGAAACAGTATGCTGCC
The DNA here is from genome assembly GCA_903632075.3 of Acanthosepion pharaonis. Classification (NCBI taxonomy): domain Eukaryota; kingdom Metazoa; phylum Mollusca; class Cephalopoda; order Sepiida; family Sepiidae; genus Acanthosepion; species Acanthosepion pharaonis. Next base: position 1,156,171 of record CAHIKZ030000270.1, read on the forward strand.
TAAGCTGGCAACGTAAGCTGGCAGCGTGAGCAGTCAGCGTGGGAAGCTCTTGCCGTGTCGAACTCTCTTCCTTTGGGCAGAGAGAAACCGGGACGAGGCTATGCCGAGGGACAGAGTCTCGTCCGAGGAGACAGACAGATACCCGATCCCGCGTATGTGGGGTCTACTGGCAATTTTTACCCGAGCTCACGGGCTCGGATTTTCCCTCATTAAATTTGGCCTTGTGCCGCATCCTACCTCATGAGGAGGCAGGTAAATATCGTAATATGCAGTCTAAGTAGTCCACCTCTAGCAGTGGTTTACCTACTTCACGCCGCTGGCGAGTATTGTATTTTGTTGATGTTATAAAGATTACCATTTAATTTCCAACCTCTGTTTTGGTTATTCCTTATTCAGTAACCTTTTCTAGGTTACAACACTTGCTAAGCCTATATTTAAAGTAATGTGGAAGGTCGACATCTTGATTATGCCATTATTTTGTCTTCAAGTTGTATGTGCTATCCATTTCATATGTTGCTACTGTTGAAAGTCCTCAAGAATTGCGGTTTCTGTTATTTGGAACTGTTCTGTGTTTCTGATTCTGTAACGCCAATCCACAAGGTTCGAATTAGTGTGATCTTCACTAAGACACACAGGCTTTACTCGCTCATACCTATTTTCAACCATTGATCTTAGGAAGCGGTTGTATACAGCTGACATATTACATATTTATGAATGGGATTGGCGCTATGCATGGAATCCATATAAAAGCCCCTATCTGACGAGACTATTTTAAAAATATGACTCGAGTTTTCAGTTTAATGTTTTGGTTCTGTATCAATTGGTGGTATTGGGCGAAACTACCTCTAGCCCAGCCTGTTCTATGTTCAATTCCCTTATCTCCTATGTTAAATTTGTTTTAACTAATCCATACTCCGAGGTATTTTAAGTGTTTGGTATTTACCAAATCTTCATCTTGAATGTTTATTATGGATTCAGGTTAGATGCCATCGATGCTTTCATTCTAATTCCAGACCATAGGTTCTGTTTTGGAAATGTTTATTTTGAGTCCTGTTTCTTGTAACACTTGGGATAGAATGTTGATTTTCTGTTCAAGATCATTCTTATCCCAACTATGAATTTTTGTCATCGACATAGACCCGTTGTACATTGGCCTCAGGAATGAAAGCTGGATAGTTGTCTTTTATTGATCTTTGCACAGGTTAAGCATCTGTGTTTGAAATGATGAAGTCGGCGTCCATGAAATATTTGTTTCAGAGTTATTTAGTCTTGATTTGTTTTGCCGGTCGGAAAGTTTATTACGATAAAAAGCTACAAAAATAAAATGGCACTGAACAAGTAATAAAATAATAAAAGTGGAGACTTTCACCAGTTGATGACCTTGGAAATGGGATTACTATCAAGCCAAAATGGCGAGTTTCTTTTTTCTCATTTTGAGATACTTCACTTAATCGATCATCACATACAAGGGTCTTTTGGAAAGTTATCGCTTACTTCCAGAAGAGATACAGGAACCAAGCACTTCTCCATGGCGAATTCAATTTATAGTGACCCCTAATGATGAATACAAGAAAAGAATGGTAGTCGATTACACTCAAACTGTGAACCAATCCACACTTCAAAATGCTACTAAAGAATGAAGAACCGACAAGAGAGCAAAACGTTGATACTTTAGATTCTTTAAAACAATAAACTTGAAATCTGCTATCTATTCAGTCTCGGCATTTGAAGACAGGATTTTCCTGTTTTTGAGGATCTGAGTTATCTTTCCCAATTCCGTCTGATTCTGTTTCGTTTAACCGTTTTACCTTTGCATGGCTGATGCTAACCTCCAGAAAAGTAACTCATTGCGACTTCTCGGACTAAAGTTTTCCACTGATACGAGGGTGGAAATGGTAAAGATTGAATCAATTGCTAAGTCTTCAGCTAATAAAGTTGGTTCAGTTTGTCATGCTAGAAAATATTCTCTCCATAATCTATGTTTACTATTCTTCCTTACGTTGAATATTGTTGCTCCATCTGTCTAGTTCTCCTTCTATATATTTAGAGATTCTTAATAAAATCCAAAGAACAATCTGCAGCGTTACTGGTCCTGACCTGGCATCACGGCTTCAGCCACTTTCCCATCGGCGTAACGTAGCTTCCCAGTGTTTTTCTATAAATACTTTCACGGTAATTGTTCTGTTGAGCTTTCCTTTTATTTCTGTCCCTATTCTTTTTTTTTTTTTTCTTAATTCCCCATCCCCTCCCTCGTTAGGTGGTCAGTGATGTCAGTTCGCTGGTGGATGCGGGGCGCCTTTCGTTTTCGTGTGAGTGATTTTTTCGTATTTGTTGTTGTGTCTGAATGAGTGCATGTCAGTGTGAGTGATTGGGATGAATGAATGTTTTATACTATTATAGTCCCGCATTGATTTTGGCCAGTGAAGTGATGATTCTGTCACATTTGGTAATTGTGGGGGGTTTTATTACTAATCTTATTTTCTTTAGTTTCTTGTAAATAGTTTTTTGTATGCATATTGTAAATACTCATTGGGGTTAACTTTTAGAATTGTTGTTTTATTCCCTTCCCCCCACAGACAACAAATTGTAAATATGGGGACTAGTTAGTATTTTCATAGAGACAAAGAGGTATTATGGTGGTTGTAGTAAGAAAGGTACGAATGAATGTGTTGTTTTGGTGTAAGGAATATTGTTTCGTACGATTGGGTCAGTGCTTGCGGCTAGCTACGTTATAGTTAAGACAGAAGAAGACCGTCCTTTCCCCAATCCCCCCCCTACGTCCTTGTGCCACATTTCTGTATTGTACAGAATAAATATCGAAACCTTGAAAGTGGACATTTCCTTTCCATTTCACTGAGACAGACGTTAAACTTCTGAGCGTGGTAAGACTTCCCTTAAGCAGCGCCTTCTTTCATTTTGCAGGCAGGGGACAGGCAAGCTATTTAGGACTATCCTAACAATCAAACAGGAATGACCTATTGATCCTTTCATGTAACTGCAAGGCGCAACGTCCGCGGTAACTAACGAAAGAACAAGTTGAATTATAATTTGTTATTTGTGAGAAAAATAAGGAAGGACAATAATATCTGAGGACCTACCGCTGTTGTTACGGTGGGGCGTTAACGTGACGCCCAATCATAATAATATGCGAATTTACTCCATTTCTTTTTTGGATGCTATTATTTTTTAGGGCAAAATAAAACCTTATCCTGAAATACATTGGCCACTATAAACACTTTTTCCATGGGATATGAATTCACCGCATCTTGCTATATTTTCATATTTTTCTCTTCTGATTGCCAATTACCTTGAGAAGATTGCTTCTTTCACATATGTTAAGACATTTCCACGACACAAGATGGCTGAAAAGCCACTCGAATACTTGAAAGCTGAGATAGAAAATGCTGTGGTGCATTCTATTGAGGAAACAATTCTCTTTGTTGTGGAGACGGCTGCATCTGATTACACCGATTTTGCAGCCTAAAATCAAGCTGGTAGACCAATGGCTTCCTTTTCAATTAAATGCTAGTACAAAAAAATCAATAGGGCTATAAGCTATAGTGTTGGCTCTGGATAAGTAAGGACACATAATTGGGTACGGTTCTACCTTTTGTGTTTATTAGAAATTAGTGACATTCATATTTGATTCTAAGCAGACCAGTAAAAATTAAGAGTAACGTTCAGAAATTAAATTAAAAAATTAAGAGTAACGTTCAGAAATTAAGTTAAAAAATTAAGAGTGACGTTCAGAAATTAAGTTCAAAAATTAAGAGTGACGTTCAGAAATTAAGTTCAAAAATTATGAGTAACGTTCAGAAATTAAGTTCAAAAATTAAGAATAACGTTCTGAAATGAAGGACTGAACTTCCATGCTACGGTTTCCACATAAACTACCACTACAGAAGGAATAACATTACAAGAGATGCTTGACTGTCTTTGTTGCGGAAATGGATACAACTAAGCACACTATCGCTGGTAGTTTAAATCAAGTTGGTAGAGCAATGGCTTTCATTGAAAAGAAAAGTCATTAAAAGCTAGTGAACAAAAACACTCGACACGAGAAAAGAGAAAAATGTCCCGGCGCAAATGGTGATAGGACTTAACTGAATGCCACTGTATCCTTCTTACCAATCAGTGCCATTCATGTTTGTTCTTAAGTCGAATAAAATTAAGAATGACAACATTAATAGAGAGAGAGGATTGAGCCTGCTTGCTATAGTTTTGACATAAAGTACCACCACAGGAGGGACAACATTACGGCAGATGCTTTGTCTAGAGCATACTGTCCAGCTGTTTGTTAACAATGCATTGGTTAAGTGGCTCAAATCTTTGCCATTCAAGCATACGTCGAATGCTAAACTTTGATAGAGCCTTCCGATATTATCAGCATGTGGCAGGAGGCAGATATGTTTCACTAATATCAGGTTAAACTGCAGAATGATTTTCTACATTTGATCAATCAGTCAAATTTTCAATTTTCCTACTTTCTTAAAAAAATATCGATTTTAATATATGTCCATATTTTTGAGATGCAGTGCTGCAACTATTTACACTGGTTACGTTGATCGGACTGTTCTATTCACCTTTATTGTCATATTCACAATGTTTCAATTGTTGTACGCTCCAGCCTTCTTCAGAGTCTGTTTATATTTTTGAGATGAAGTCTTGTAACTATTTAGACTGATTATGTTCATCGGACTGTTCGCCTCATCTTTATTGCCATATTCACAATGTTTCAATTGTTGTACGCTCCGGCCTTCTTCAGAGTCTGTTTATATTTTTGAGATGAAGTCTTGTATCTATTTACACGGCTTACGTTGATCGGACTGTTCTCCTCATTTTTATTGTCATATTCACGATGTTTCGGCTCTTGTACGCTCCGACCTTCTTTAGGTTCTGTCTATATTTTTAAGATGCAGTGTTGTAACTGTTTACACCGCTTACGTTGTTTCAACTTTTGTCCTTGTCGTTATTGTCATATACTCTCTATCATTTTTTAGATGAGGTATTGTAATTATTTACATTGTTTACGTTGTTCGGACTGTTGTCTTCATTATTATTGTCATATTCACGACGTTTCAATTGTTGTACGATCCGGCCTTCTTCAGGATCTGTGTATATTTTTTTAGATGAGGTGTTGTAACTATTTACACTGCTTACGTTGTTCGGACCGTTGTCTTTATCTTTATTGTCATATTAACGACGTTTCGACCGTTGTACGCCTCGGCCTTCTTCAAGTGATATACAAAAAGTGATCTTGACCCAAAGAGTTATCCGCTCAATACCTGACCACAGCAGAGGTGAACAAAAACTTCGATAGTTGAGTTACTAAATCAGAATCTCTACAAAAACCCATAGAATAGTTGTTACTACAATAAAGCACACCGTGTCCTCGTCACTAAAATAGTCACATATTTTCAAGAGCTGTTCTAAATGTTCGAACGCTGGTAAAATCTTTAAAGTTAACTAGAGCGTTTCCTTTAATGTTTCCAGGGTAATATTAATCAATTTTGTTTCTATATCGTAATAGATAAAATTAAAGTTGGATAATAATAATAATAATAATAATAATAATAATAATAACTAGAGACGTTCGAACATACTCAACAAACACATAATGAAATTTAATCTAATTAAAAATTTAATAGAAAATTAAATAGGCAAAAGTTGTCGGTTGATTTCAATAAACCATATTTAAGTGAATCCTTGCTACCTAAATATATCCTCTTAGGCCGTGGTATCATCCGCATATATATAGGTGACCCTGGGCATCCTGAGGTGGTGTAATGGTTAGCAAGCTTGTCTCGCTAGAACAATGACGCATGAGTAGTGAGTAAAATCCTCACTGGGTGGCCCCATACTTTCGGCCTTGCGCCACATCTAAGCTACGCTTGGAAAATCACTATACAGGGTGTCCCAAAAACTTTGGCATAATTTCGCAGGCCAATAATTTTGGCAATTCGTGTTGAAATAACCTCAAATTTTCACAAAATGTATAGAAACAGATCAGGATTTTATATTTAATGTTTTATTTTTGTTGTTTTCAGGTTGAGCCATGCCGTACACTCCCAAAGAGAAGTTATTTTGTGTCTTGAAATAAATATGTTCGCACAGTTACCCAAGACTATGCAGAGCGCCTTCAATGCAAAATTTGAATAAACTTCACCAATTGGCAAAGAAATTTAGACTTGGTACCAATGATTTAAAGAGGAAGGCTGCTTATGCAGGGATAAAGGATCTGGTAGACCATCATCAGGCGTGTTTGGCAAGAGCTTAACTACCGACCGTCTGCCGTGTCGCAGGCGACGAACATATTGAAAACTAATGAAATCAGTCCCATAAATAAACTTATGATGTTCTACACATAAACTCTTCAACTTCATTGAGCTAGACTTATTAGTTTTCAAGATAATTGCTTTAAAATGATGTCAAATTTTTGAGACACCCTATATATATATATATATATATATATATATATATATATATATATATATATATATATATATATATTCTTAAATGCCTATAATTGATAAATGAAGTCATTGGTTTATACCAACGGCTTCCATACTTAATACTTCTCGTTTTCACTCTCGCATGGTCATGTGTGACGTCACGAGATGCGATGCGTTTTTTGCTTCCGCGTCTCGTATACACGAGTTTTTCGTTGCTTTGAAATTTTTCATGCAACAAAAACAGATTATCATTATTGTTTCGTCCGTGTATTGGTTGATATATTGAAATGTAATTGTCATCTTTGATAATGGCTTATGTAAGCCGAAAGCTTAGATTGGATTTAAACATGTATCAATATGGTGACTTCCTTTCGTCTTTCAATGATAATATTATTAAGCTTATCAGACAATATGAAAGGAACTTACTTAAAATAGACACAACTTGTCTGCTGCCTAAATATACACAATATATATATATATATGTGTGTGTGTGTGTGTGTTTGTCTGTGTCTGTCTGTATAAATATATAGAAATATATATATATATATATATATATATATATGAAGAAATATAGTCTTAAGATGTGCTATATTTATGGGATAAAGTGCTCAATATTAGAGATAGAGCGTGTGTAAATATAAAAAGTGAACATAGAAGTCAACACTTAGAGGTGACAGTCTGTTTCATGCTGTTATTTATATATACGGGTCAGATAATCAATTCATATAATTACATGAAGTAATAAACAAATTAAAAACTGCTCATAATTACTTCATACAATTATATGAATTGATTATCTGACCCGTATATATAAATAGCCGAGAAAAATAACAGTACTCGTGGCCTGACGATTGCATCTAGCATGAAACAGACTGCCTCTAACTGTTAACTTCTTTGTTCACTTTTATATATATATATATATATATGTATGTGTGTGTGTGTAAATAAATAGAAATATATATATATATATATATATACACACATATAATATATATATATATGTGTTTTGTGTGTAAATATATATATATATATATATATATATATATATATATATATATATATATATATTTGAAAAAGGGACAACATATCGAGTTATACTTATTATAAAACCCATATATGTGTGTGTAAATATAAATATATATATATATATATATATATATATATATATGTGTGTTGTGTGTGTGTAAATATATAGAAATATATATATATTTGAAAAGGGGACAACTCATAAATATATATATAGGTTGTTTTTTGTGTGTGTGTGTGTGTGTGTGTGTGTGTGTGTGTGTGTGTGTGTGTGTGTGTGTGTGTAAATTTGAAAATTTGAAAAGGGGACAACTCATATCGAGTTATACTTATTATAAAACCCAGGTTGTTTTGTGTGTGTGTGTGTGTGTGTGTGTGTGTGTGTGTGTGTGTGTGTGTGTGTGTGTGTGTGTAGAAATTATATTTATTATATTATAAAACCCAAATATTTGTTTTGTGTGTGTGTGTGTGTGTGTGTGTGTGTGTGTGTGTGTGTGTAAATGTGAAAGTGTGTACAAATATATGTGTGTGTGTGTGTGTGTGTGTGTGTGTGTGTGTGTGTAAAAATATAAAAAGATATATAAATATATAGAAAGATATATACATATACACAAATATATGTGTGTGTGTGTGTGTGTGTGTGTGTGTGTGTGTGTGTAAATATATAGAAAGATATATACATATACACAAATATATTAAATAAATGATTGTCATACTTTGTTGTGTGTGTGTGTTGTGTTGTGTGTGTGTGTGTGTGTGTGTGTAAATATATTAATACATATACACAAATATCGGATTTGCATATTCTAAATGTTGTCAACCGTGAGTTTCAATAAGTCATAACCCAACCGTGAGTTCAGTCAACCAACGAATTTTGCTTCTCCTCCTGCCACACGCAAAAATAAATAAATAGATAAATAAAATAATCAGTTTGCTGGATTTAACTTTAGTCCCGTTCAGATAATCTGATTCTATTTTTTTCTATCCGTTACGAAGCCGCATTCTAAGCAAAAGCTAAGATCTGTTTTCGCAGCGATAAAAAATATTGACTGGAAGTTAAGATGCCAAAACGACAATGCTCGAAAAAATATGTTTACGAAAAGATAATAGTCGGCTTAATCTATTTATAGAATAAAAGAGACCCCGTGTTCTTTACAAAAAAAAAAAAAAAAAGTACGTTCAGGTTCGAAGGACGTTCTTGGAACGCCGTCTAATTGCAGAGTATGGATTTTGACTCACCTGTTTTTTTAATTTGTTACTTTCAGATTTTGTCTATACGTTTCGCCGAGGCTAGACAGCAGTGTTAAAATATCTCAATGTTCTATCGCTCCACACACTCTGTCCTTCTCGATGCCAACTACCTAAAGCTTCGATGTTTTCTCTTTCATTTCTCTATCTCTTCATTAATCTCTCTCTACTGTTCATTCGTCGGTCGTCCTTTTCTAAAATATCTATCTCTTTCTCTCTCTCTCTTTCACACACGCACGCACACACGCACACACACACGGCACAGTGGATAAAAGCGTTAGTTACATCCAGTGACAAGACCCAAAGAGTGTGAGTTCAATATCCGATTAAGGAGAACTTGGTGAGGGGAATTTCACCCACCTGAAGAAGGCCGGAGCGTACAACGGCCGAAATGTTGTGATAAATATGGTAACAAAGATGAGGACAATAGTCCGAATAATGTAAGTTGTGGCCATTTATTGCTCTGTTTAATATTGTTTTCCTCTGTCTCTCGTTTTAGTCATGAAATTTCCTTTATTCTTCATTTAATTCATTTTTTCTATCTGTTATTCCCTTCTCTGTCTCTTTCTCTCTCTGTCTCTCTCTCTCTCTCTCTCTCTCTCTCTCTCTCTATATATATATATATATATATATATATATAAATATATTTAATTTTGATTTAAAATATGTTTTTTTTTCGCTACACAGTTCTAACCATGTTTCAAAATGGAACCTAAAAAGTTCGCTTGAGGATGAAATGGAACTAATGTCTTTAATTTAATCACAAAATTAAATTCGTGGTTTTTAGCTTCCATTTTTGAAACATGGTTAGAACTGTGTGTAGCGAAAAAAAACATTTTAATCAATTAATTTATAATATTAATGCCCTGTAAATTTACATTGAGCACTATTTTGTAAAAATAAAATATCTATAAGAACACCGGATTATATATCTTGTTGTTCTTTATATATATATATATATATATATATATATATATATATATATATATATATATATATATTATATTATATTTTTTTTTTTTTTTTTTTTTTCTTTCTTTTTTTTTTCCTTTCTTTTGTCTCTTATTTCATTCAGTTACCTCCACTTTTCGATCATCAACATTAGCTTTCCATCACTCACTCTCCTTTTGTCTATTACCACTTCTTTCTCTCTCGTTTAGTCTCACTCTCTCCCCCTCTCCGTCTCCATTACTTTCTCTTTTCCCTTTACACCATCACTCTTCATTATTCTCATATAATCATCGCCACACCGGAATTCCCATATTTCAAAACTGAAACACTTAAATTCAAATTCAATCATAAAAATCAAACTTAAAATAAAGAGTTCCGTTCCATTATCAAGCGATGCTAAGAATAACCTTTTAGAAATTGATTTACATAATGTATAAAACCAGACAAATTTGATATTTTTGGATGTTGGAGATAAGGAAAAAATTTTTAATTTTATTTTAGGGGTGTTAAGATTTAACTTATTTAGAAAACTCATATATTTAATGTATTGTCGCTATCAAGTCGGTCAAGTCAAGGTGGAGACTGGGGTATCTGTCTAGTGACACAAACTTCATTTTTTCAAGTAGAAATTTGTGGCAGTGTCTATGTTCCAACAGGTCGTTTGGGTTTCAATAGCAATATATTTGGCATTTTTATTTTTTTATCTAATCTTTATTTTTATATGAATTTCAATTACGATTTTTTCAAAAGTGGCATTCAACTATTATTTAGTCACATTTTTAATATTTATATTTTTATTCGTACCGACTTAAGATATTATATTTAATTTATTTACTGAGTACATATATGTTAATGCTAAAATTAATATATTAGAGTCTAATTACGTATTCATAAACTATTTTATTTATGATCAAATATAAACGTGTTATTTTCATTTTTTTAAAATTAGCTATTACTTAAGGAAAAAATTTTACAAAATCTACAAAACTCGTTATTTAATTTCTTTGATTTTAATAAATTTTTTGTTTTCAGAAACTTAATAATAATTAATTTTTCATAATGAACAAAGGACATGGATCATTTAAAGATCTACAAGTTCTTGTTATTTTTTTATAATATATATATATATATATATATATATATATATATATATATATATATATGGTAGAATTTTTTTGCAGCTCGTTGAGGTGTTTTATTATTGTTGAATTTATCGCTAACATTTTCTGTCGAGATTTATAAGCTCTAAGTTTCGTTCAATTTCGCATACCAATCGGCGAAATTTCAATAATCTGATTTGTTTCGAAAAATATTTTGTCAAAATCTCTACTTCTCAGTTTCATAATTTCATTAATTTAATTTAATTTTATAGGACCTCAGAGTAAATAATATTTCTTTAAGAAAATTTGTTTTTATCCTTTTTAACAGCGAAGAATAAGTTCTTAGCGTTTCTTACTCTTGCGCATGCAATATACAACTGGCCATGCATAAATATTTCTTCCTGGAGCAAAATTCCAACTTTTGAAGTATTTGGCCTTGTGATTTGTTTATAGTTATCGCAAACGCAGTGTGACCTGGGAAATGGATTCTTCTATATAGAAACTTAAAGGAAAGATATCCAAGAAAACAATATTGAATTTTTATTAAATAAGTATTTGTTATTTTACTTATTAATTATGTTTTAAAAAAAAAAAAATAGTGGGAATATTTTGTATGTTAAATAATAAAACTTTTAATTTTTCTAAAATAATTAATGAAAATTTAATGTACTCAGCTGCCCACCCTAGTGAAACCAATTGTACTTTGTACCCCCTTACATGTTTGTACTTCTCCCCAAAATTTGGTTTTAATCAGTCAATATATGGCTATTTTAGAGGGTGGGTCGGATGGACGGACGGACGGACAGACGGACTAATTGAAGTCAGGGAATTTTATATGTTGATTGTGCTCTGGGTTTCATTCAATTTCGCAAACCAGTCGATGAAATATAAAACCTTTAAAAGATATGCAAAAACTTGCCTTTTTATTAAATAAGTATTTGTTTTTTTATCATTAATTTGATTTTAAAATAGTGGGAATATTTTGTATGCTAAATAATAAAACTTTTTATTTTTCCAATATAATTAATGAAAATTAATTGTACTAACCTGAGTAAAACACCTCTTCCTATTTGCACTTCTTCGCAAAATTTGGTTTCAATCGGTCAATACATGACTATTTTAGAGGGTGTGACGGACAGAAATCACAGAAGTTTATATATACATATATAGATAGATATACAAATTACTTATACGCTAATCACACCAAATGCATTGTTACATCCAATCGATTGAATATCCAAGGAGGAAACTTCCAAGGAGACCCCATCTCACTTACTTCTGTCCTTAATCACTCTTTGGAGGGAACAAAATGGCAATAAATATGAATAGAAAATAAACAATAAAGTCCTTAATTCTACATGGAATGACTTGAAACGTTTAGCTTGTAGTGGGTTAGTCACTTTTGTAGTGGGTTAGTCAATTTGTATCGGTGACAAAATACAAATTAAACTGACCCTCTACTATTTTTATTAAATCAAATGCAACAAAGACAACAAAAACAAGAGAAATAATCAAATAGGCAGATATTTGTTGTAATAAATATTATTATATGACAAGTACACACAATATAATAAAGTTGTTCAAAACACTTTCGAGTTCTTGTTGTGTTATTAAGAGTAATGTAAAAGGTATTATGCTATAGATTTTTTAACGAATCAAGCAGTTAATGTTGATGAATTTGAATGAAATAGTTTGCTTGACTTACTGTAGAGTTGTCTCGCTTCGACTGATATAGTTACGATTTCCTTTATGTTGATAAGATATTGTGAGTTGGTTTCTAAATCTCCTCCTGGTTGAATTTGTTACTAGATGAGTTGAAAAGAAACTGAATTCCACAAGCCAGGTTCATGTTAATAAAAATTAACTTTCAGCGAGGAAGTTGGGTTTCATGGATTCGTGTGACGATTTGATTATTTTAAGGACTCACTAAGTCGTGTCGAAGTTTCATATTTATGAGTTTTCTTGATCACGTTGGGTCTTGAGAACGTTTACATTTTTGGGCGCGTTGAACTCTGAACAGGTCAACTCGAGGTCAACCGTGCGGGAGTAGACAGAAACATGACATTATTATTTATGGACCAATCAGAAAGCATTGTTTCGTACTGAACTCGGAAGCTGATTTTAATGGGTTCGGCACAAACTGAGAATACCGAGCAGTGATCTTATTTTAACAAGTTTAAAACAGAGAATGTAGAAATCTAATTCTACAAGCTAAAGACAAAAATGAGTTTAAAATTCTCCTTAATACTGTAAAATGCTTCAGTAAAGACATCGGTATGGACTTCGGATTAGATTGTAGAGAGCCGTGGGGGCTTAAGTGTTGTTGAATTAGGAACACGTGCTGTTTATTCTTGCTAGAAGAAGATCCAACTACAAGAACATGGCGGACTCAAGTTGAGTCCAACCGAAGATGTAAAGAAGACAAACAAGACCGATATATATATATCAACAAATATATGTATTAAACAACAAATTTACAAGTGACAAAGAAATCAACATTTGTGTTTGTGTGTGAACGTAAAGTGTTTGTATATTGGTGAAAGTTCGTACGTACGTGTATGTGTTTCATGGCGATTTCCCCACAGGTGGACGAAAACACGGATTTTTAAATGTGTCCGCTGAAATGCAAAGTAAAAAGAGAACGAGGCAATAAATTGGCCAGTATTTATAGTGTAGGGAGAGCGTGCCCTTGTGACAGTTAGGAAATTAAGGAGGAGATAACTCTGACAAGATAAATGTGAAAGAGTAACACAAGAAACACACTCAATACATCTCGTCATAATAATTAGGGGACTGAGGCAAAGAAGAAGCGTATAAATACCCAAGATTCAACAAAGGAGATGGAATACAACATATCCAAATGAAGAGGAAAGTAAGAAAAATATACTACAGGCGTGTTCATCGTGTTTGTGAACACCGACTTCAATTACAAAAAACAGAATATCAGCCACAACCATTTTGGTTTTTCTTGTAGTGCAAAACAATTTCAACACCTTAACTGAACCATGACTGACATTAAGCAAATGGATGTCAAAACAAGAAAGTTCCTCACTTAACACGAAATAAATCATCCTAAGATAGATGTTGATTATTTATTTGAACACACCCGAAAGAGCCAGAAATGTCTTACCAAACGATAACAATCGGTCTTGGAAGATGCCATGAAACAACAGAAGAATGGATCATGGTCTGTGTCAAAGAACATGAAACAAATAAGAAACTTTATTTCGCAATAAAGGAAGCTAACAATTTCAAAAGCAAATTTCAAGTGGATGAAAGGAGCAAATCCGTAATCCGCCTACTGAAGTCACAAAAAACATAAAAAAGAAGACAAAAGCAATGGATCAAATACAGGGACGATGGCAAGATAAACCTCTTCATGGTCAATACTCTGTCTATGTCAAACAAACTAATGTAGACAAACCCCCTCTACCCATCAGTGGCTACGGAGTGCAGGGTTAAAAGCAGAAACCGAAGGTTTTATTCTTGCTGCACAAAAGCAATGCTTGCTAAGTAGAAATTTTCAAGCACACATACTGAAAAGTTATGTTGACCCCCCGCAACAGCAAATTATATGATTTAAATGCAGAAATAATTGATCGTCTTGTATCAAGTTTCACGTTATTAGCATCCACCGAATATAAAACACGGCATTGACAATGGGCCAATAACTTCACTGGAAAATCTGCAACTTTTATGGAAAGGAAACCGCAAGAATTGGTATACCCCCCTTCTTCCAAATCCAGTTACAGACATAGGACCTGTAATAATTCCATGGGACTTTACAATGCATATAGAATAACCAAAGCTAATCACCCAGACATCGTAATCAAAGACCACAAGAAGAGAATGTGCTTCCTTATTAACATAGCAGTTCCTGCAAACTGTAATGTTGTTTTGATGATCTTCATCAAACTATCAAAATACAAGGTTCTTGAAGTGGAAATCTCAACAAGTGGGGCCCATGAACTTATCAGTAATCTCAGTTGTAGTTGTAACCTGAGGTTTGATTGGAAACAGTTCTGACAGACTCATTGAATTCTTATGAAATACATTTTTTTTTTTATTGAAACAGGTCATACCCTACTTTTTGTTTTACATAAATATTCAGTGAAAAAATATCATGATGTAATTTCTAACCTTAGGTCTCTGGTTGGGACCCAGAAAGAAATGTGTACACAGCAGAAAGAAAAGGAAGTAATAATAATAATAATAATAATAATAATAATAATAATAATTCCTGTTGTAGTTGGAGCCCTCGGATTGATTGGAAAAGATACCAATAGACTCATTGAAGGAGTCCCTGGTAGCCCATGCCTTAAAGAAATACAAAAATATACTTACAAGTACAGCCCGCACCTTATGAAGGGTTTTATCTACGTAAAATATATGCGTGTTTTTTGGGGTTTTTTTTTTCCAAAACTGTTCAGTGAAAAATGTCCTGATGCCATTTCTGACCTTAGGTCTCTGGTCAGGACCCGGAAAGAAATAAGTATATACCAGAAACAAAATGAAATAATAATAATAATAATAATAATAATCGCCAGATAGTGGTGCCACAAATAATGTACCCATGTGTACTGAAATAAACTTTGGTGTAAAAATTGAATATATACTCTAATATTATTCATGACTGTTTTTACTGTTGTTAGTTTAGTTTTTCTGGTTGTTTCGGATTCAGTATTTTCATCTTCAATAGATTTGTCCGTAGAGAGAAACGAGATAAGAAGGCAGATTTCTTGTCTGATGCTTAGAAAGCTGGCGCCCTGGGTTGGTCTGGACAGGAAACATACGTCACAAATTAGCTTTCGATAAATGGACGTTAAGTGGCATTGTTAATAATTATATTCATACACATACATGGAGAATCATACAGATGCATAAAAGCACAAAGACTTGCACACATCGATACACAGTAGTTTAGACATATAGATAAATACATGGTCTCCCGGAATCATACTCAGAAAACTGCGCACATGTATCTATGTAAATTGTGTGTGCGCTTGCGCGTGAGCACGCGCGAGCGTGTGTGTATCATTTTCTTTATAAGTCATGCAAAGGAGTATGATGATATGAATTCACATCAGGACACATTGTCCTATCGATAAATTTCGCTTCTCTGGCAAGATGGCGGATGTTGAAAAGTCGGGGAGTGTAGATTTCAGTAACCCACTTCCCTACAATTAGACAATAACTATAAATGGTTGTTTAACTGGAATCATAAAATGTATATATATGTGTGCGTAAGTGTGTGTATGTGTGTTTAGGATTAATACAAATGAATGTAATTTATCACTTAGCTGATTGATGTTATATATATATATATATATATATATATATAGCCAATAAACTAAATTGCTCTTCAAGCGAATTATCTCTTTGACGGACTCCAGAATTTCGGGGAACACCCCACATCCGGACCTGGTAAATGTACTGAATTATTTCCAGATGCCATATTTATACACCACAAAATAAACTCTTTTCGTAGATTACAAATTTAAACATTTATTAATTTTATTGACTATCACTGCTCTACACTTCTGTTGAGCATTTCCTTTGACAAACATACTGCTGGACATAAAGTACATTAAATTCTTGTCATTCTTCGTATTTTGGTAGTTCTGATATATATATATATATATATATATATATATATATATATATATATATATATATATATATATATATGGGGGGTGATGGTTAAATTGCGTCGAAATTACGCAAAAATATAAATAACACTGACATCTCATTTTAACAGATATATTTACCAAAATTAGACAAAAAATTGATGATAAACATGTCATTTTTGTTTCTGATCGATTTCATCACGTTTCTTCTGTTAAGCTTGGAGAGTAATTATACATTCTTTTGCTCAAAGTAGAGTCCAATAGGGTTATAAAAACCTCGGAAATTTCCAGTAAGATATCTTTAATCCTTTCTAAGATACAACGGTCCCGAGCTTAATCTAACAATTAGACAATTTTGCTGTTACACCCGGTATATGTACAGGGTGCGATAGATAAATTTTCGTGCAAAATTATGCAAAAATGTAAATAGCACTTACATCTCATTTTAAAAGATATATTTACCAAAATTGCACAAAATATCTTGAAATAACAAAGAGTAAATTTATTCAATAATATCGCCATTAGCTTCAACCACGGTCTACAGACGACTTCGGAATCTCTTGCAACTCTTCTGAACTGCCTCTTTGTTTAAGTTGGTGTATAAAGGCCACAATCCTTGCCTTCAGTTCATTTTTGGTCTTACAAATAGTTTTGTTGGTCTCTCATTCAACTGCGCCCCACACATAATAATCTAGGGGGTGCAGTCTGGTGACTTAAGTGACCAAATGAAAGGGTTGGTGTGGTCGTAGAAATGACTGTGTTCTCCTGCTTGTGTGACATGGTGCAGAGTCCTGTTGCTAGAAATACGGTCTTTCAGCCTTCACCCTATTGATCTAGAATTTTTTTCTTGCAGATCGTGGCCAACTTAACCCTAACTATACTGTGCAGTCGACAAAATCAAAAACAAACAACGCGCATGCGTGAAATTAAAAATATAAATAACAACAATGTACCCATCACACCCTACATATATTTAAAAATGGACACTGAAGTCAACATATCAGCACCAAGCGATGACAGCGTTTCATGCTTCAAATAAACCTTCAGGCTGTATTAAATAATACGCTCTATCTCTGATATTGGGCACTTTTACTCATAAATATAGCATACCTTAAAAATATATATATATATATATATATATATAGGGTTATTCAAAATAATGAACCGATTTCATTACGCAATATTTTGATAACGAAAGGCAATAAAAAAAACTCCAGCGAAATCACAAGTATTCTATTCACAATCAACTTTAATTTCTTGTCTTACAAGTGTTCAATATGGCCACCACCTGCAGCAAGGGTAACATCAATGTGATAAGAGAATTTCTTGCAGACGCGTATCAGCATATCACGATCCACTGAGTTGATCGCTGTTGTTATTCGATGTTTAAGGGCATCGATGTTAGTGGGTAGCGGTGGCACACAAACGCGATCTTTATCGCATCCCCACAAGAAATAATCACACTCGTTGAGGTCTGGGGATCTCGCATGCCAAGCACAAAGATCAAAATCTTGATAAGTACCTGAACGAGGCGTAGTCTGTAAGGTTTCAAATGTAGACGTCTTCTTAGAACGCGCTAGATAGTGGATGGAGAGACTCCGAGCTCATGTCTAGCTCGATTTGTGAACTTCGGTGGATTCCCCTCAAATGCTGCACGGATTCTCATCACTTGTTCCTTTGAAACCTGTGATCGTCCTGGACTTTTTCCTTTACACAGACACCCACTCTCTTGTTTAAACCACCGTCGAATGTTCTTAGGAAAGGGTGGATTATTATCGAACTACCTTCGTGACAAAGCCAACTCGAGAACGCAGAACCCTTTTGCTGAGGACTCGCCAACCGTAAACAAACATTTGAATATTGCCGGTGATACAACCAACTCGATTTAAAAATTTTAAAAACGCAGAACGCTCATTTTGCTTGAGAACTGAAGCAATGCGTCATGAAATCGGTTCATTTTTTTTTAATAACCCATTTAGAAAGTTTTCCCCGGAATCGACCCTCCAGATCTACAAATCAAAAACATCTGAACATGTTGCTCGGGGTTCTGATAGGTGATACAATATGCAATGGTTGGCCCTTGCCCTGGCGCGTCTCGTGTACAGCGCTGTCGCCTCCATCTGACAGCAATTCTGGAAAACTTACCTCTTCACTGTCGAAAAAACTCTTCTCTCAAATGGTCACTGACTCATTCCATAACGACACTTGAGAACTGAATCAATGCGTCATCGAAATCCGGTCTATCCATTATTTATTTTTTTATTTTCTGTAACCCTTTATATTTGCCCTGATGAAACTAAAAAACATTGTATATTGCTTGACGTTAATAAAATAGTGCTCAATGTAATATAACAGAGCTATTAAGTATATATTAATAAATATACATTCTTTTCTTCACCGGTAGCACAACTCGGAATTTCATGCACAACGCAATCTTCAGATGCTGAGTAGAGGCTGACGTTACAAAATTTAAATTTTAATAAAATTATCTGTTTAATGCAACGTTGGCGCACTCTAAAAATTTGTATTTAAAATATATGGGATTTATATTTTATATTTAAAATAAATGGGGATTATTGTTTTTTTAATTTGTATTAAAATAAACGGACCTATAACTATAAAAAAAATTATATATATACTCGACATAAGTAAACAGAAGAAAATAAAAAAGGAAAGGTTATAATGTACAGTAGAAAGTAATCTGGATCAAAGTATTTCTATAGCTATTTATTTTTAAGCCTACATCTGACCATCAATTCATTTCTATTGTTTAATAACATGGTATTATTTAACTGATTTAATATAGCTAATTTTTTACAAGGCATAAATTGCATCTATCGCCTTCCCATTGTAATATTTGGTTTTAGCTACAATATCCCACGTGATAATGGCTGTATTACCACCATTCTTTAATTGGTAGAAATGTTTGGAGAGAGCCGTTCTATTTAATGCATCTTCGATGATGATAAAAACAAGATTATCAAGGATTGTCAGTGGACCTAATATAAAATTTGACATCCCTATTAGAATGCATGCTAACTCCGTATACATTATGTTAAGCAGATATTTTTATTAAAATTTATTTTATGTAAAGGCCAGTCTCTACTGAGCACCTGGAGATTGTGTTGTGCAAGAAATTCCGAGTTGTGCTACCGTTGAAGAAAAAAATACACACACACACACACACACATATATATATATATATATATATATATATATATATATATATATATATATATTATTATTATATTATATTATTATTATAAGAGATTAAAATAAAAACATATTTAAATCACGATGTATTTCTATTAAATCAGACATTTCTCTTTACTATACATATTTAGATATGTATCTGTGTACAGTTAATTATATGAAAAGTATGTTTATTCATTAGTTTGAAATGCAATAAATTAAAAATTTGTACGTGCACGAATATTTGTTTCCCGCCAGTCTGTGTATATGTATATATATATATATATAAGTGAACATTGAAGTCAACACTTAGAGGCGACAGTCTGTTTCATGCTAGACGCAATTGTTGCGTTCGTGCACAAGAAAAACTAAATAAAAAGCTTAATCGCAGTATCTTGTCTGTCGTCTTTAATTATATATATATAATATAATATATAGGAATTAATTTTTCTTATGTTTTTCGATTCTAAATATTCCCGATATTAGGCATTCCCTTTTTTTGTGAGTTAGTGACTCAAATGTCTCCCTTGAACTGGCAGTGAAAAAGTTCTGTGTTCTTAGATCTATTTTCATTTTTTTTGTGTTATTGTTAGCATGCGTATGCATACGCACACTTCCTCTCCATACATCACTTTTTCAGGGAAATAGGTTCCTGAAGTCCCGTAGCTGTTAGCGCTCATTTCAAAACTGTTGGGGTTTCCTTCTTATTCTTTTATTTGAGGTAGTATAGAACGTCATCAACTTGATCAAGCTATTATTTTCTCTTCGAGTTGCATGTGATTATCTATTCTAGCAGTTAATGCCAAGTGAAAGTGTTTCTGTTATCTGATTGAATTCTTTGTTCGTGATTCTGTAGCATCAGTCCACAAGGTTCAAAGGAGTGTGGTTTTCGCCAAGACATTCAAGCTTCACTAGCTCAAAGCCATTTTTACCATTGATCTTAGAATGCGTTTGTATAGATATATGATGCACACTTACAATCTTGTATAGCAAAAGTTATCTATCTGTCCAGCTCGGTTTTATGTATGTAAATTTCTTCATATCCGGATGTAAACGACGCACATATCCCCGGTTTAGTCTCTCTGTATATATATATATATATATATATAATATTTGGGTATTTACCAAAGTCAGAAGTTTACCTAACAAATCTCGAAGGCCATTCTGATTATTCTAATATAATCATGACTGGATCATTGTGGCTTTGGGCTTAGTAAATAGTGTAGCAATATCGGTTGTCAGTTGATATAGTGTTAAAGAAAACATTAGAAAGATGTCGCAGAAATTGTTCCGACATTTATTGTCTTAAATGTCAGCTAAATGAAAGCGGATCTCACAAGTAACACGTCAAACGACGCTGACAAAGTGGGGTCAGCAAAGTGATTCGATGAATGACTTTTTTGATCGAAAGCTGACAGGACAAAGAATGCTAGTTATCTATAAGATGGTGGTCCCTTGCAGCCTAAAAGACAAAGGCCGCTCGATCGCTACGCGAAAAGGAAAGCACGCCTATTAGACCGTTCGGCCCACCTCACCTCGATCCACTTTGTCTAGCTCTAGATTAGAAGAGAAGGTTACAACGGAATAAAAATCTGCCAACTGCTACAATTTCGTCTCATGTTTTTATTTCGCGGGTAACTATCTGGCCAAAGAGTTATTTTTCCATGTATTAAGTCAGAAGCAGTCGACTGGTAGAAGCTTCACCCTGAGTATAAAACTGGTATCTGGTTTGAGCTGTAACACTACAGTATCTGTACACTATTGAAAGTACGTAAGCGGACATGACTCTCCAAACTTCATTTTTTAATAATTGTAAATTGCACATTGCCATAAAGCATAGCTAGGATAGATAGTGAAGAAGTACTCGTTGCCTTATACATGGTTTTGCATTTAGATTTATTGTTTTGAACTGGTTGCGAACCAAGGCTAGTAGGATCAGTTTGCTTTGCTATTTTATCTACAGCTGAGATTTCAGTCTAAATGGAAGCCAAAAATCATCTTCTCCAGAGAGACTGCATCGACGCATACAAACTTTTAAATAACTGGAAAGCAAAATCAATTTTCTTCATTTCTCACACACACACACACACACACACACACGCACATACGCACAAGGTTCTTTCTATAATTGTCTGTAATTTTCATGTGAAATCAATGAAATCCATAGAGATACGTGCTACGATTCTAACTTTGCCTATCCGCCACTGTCTGCCAAAGACAAACTCCATTTGAGCAAATGTTTTGCATTTGCGCACGAACAGCGTCAGATACTGCAATATAAATACATGTGTCTGTGTTCATTTAGTTCTCTCTCTCTACCACCACTCTCTTCCTATTTTCTCTCTCTCTCTCTCTCTCTCTATATATATATATATATATATATATATATATATGTGTGTGTGTGTGTGTGTGTGTGTGTGTGTGTGTGTGTGTGTGTTCATATATATTATTCGTAAAGTTTCGTGGGATTATATGTACACTTCTGGAAACTTGGTTACAAGTTTGGATTTTATGTTCAGAAATTATATTTACTTTAAAAGACGTTATTTTATGACGTAAAATCATTTGAATTTATCCGGTTATACGTATTTGCCTATTATTATTATAATTGGAAGTTAGATATTAAAGCAACATTTAAGGAGAAATATATGTATAGCCAATTACAGGGATCTGTATAAAACTTTCATTTATCTATGATTATTATTATTACTATTAGTATTATTGTTATTATTATTATTAGTAGTAGTAGTAGTAGCAGCAGTAATGTTCTTCGTATCGAGTACTATAATTACAGAGAATGGTTGCCTAAAAACCATAATCTTTTAGAGACACACGAGTTTTGGGGATAAATACAATCTTTGTTGTTGGCATATATATATATATATATAGTCTTAAGATGTGCTATATTTATGGGATAAAGTGCTCGATATCAGAGATAGAGCGTGTCTAAATATAAAAGTGAACATTGAAGTCAACACTTAAAGGCGACAGGCTGTTTCATGCTAGACGCAATCGTCAGAAGTGGCAATTGATATATATATATATATATATATATATATATATAAATTTCCACTTCTGAACTTTACAAACGACTTCTTTTCTATCTATCTATCTTAGTCGGTTTATATTTATCTATATCAGTCTGTTTCTGCTTATCTATTTCTTCTCACGATTTTTCTATCTATCTATCTGATGTAATGAATATGCATACCCCTGAGTTCCCTCACAGTAATATGATTGGCTGGTGTCAGCCATAAATACAGACTAAGCTGGAGGTACAGGGACGATGCCTATTGCCTACGCCTATTGCCTACCACTACGACGAGCACCAGTCCATTATGGTTACCTGCTAGATTGTTCTACCCGGTTAAAGTAGTCAACAACCACTTTGCCACTTCGAACAAATATATCCCTTTCCGGGACCTATCACTATCTATCTATCTAGCTAGCTAGCTAGCTATCTTGATGCCGGCGCTTTTATTTAATACACAAAATACCCATAATGATCCATTGTTGTGTGAGATCATTCCTTAATTTCCGGCTTGTTCCTACGTACACAATGTATGTTACATTATGCACCAATCAACTAGGATCAAACTGCCAGACCTCCACGTAAAAAAAAAAAAAATCTCAAATTTGTGGTAAGCATTTGCCCAAGTTAAAGTTACATTATATTTTATCTTAGTGGACAAATAAGCAGACATCATCCATCCGTCTAGATGTATGACACGAAATATGCGTTCGTTTTTAGAAAGAATCGTAGAAAAGTCATTAGGTTTCATCAGATAACGCATAAAATTAGCACCAAAACCTAGAGCTTTATTTTCCCGGTGGTAAAATCTATTTTCTTTATTCTTGTAGGTGTTTAATACAAACCTTGCTTCTATTAAACTTCTTGAGACTTATTACTTACTAGCAGTAGAGCCCGGCGTTGCCCGGGGATGTAACAGTAAGAGATAGATCAAGTATCGACCATCATAAAAACTGAAAAATAAAATTGACAAAGATTATTGTTTAAGGTTGACGGACACGCATGTCTTAATTAGTTTTTTTTTGTTTTTTTACGAATTGGTCAAACCCAAACTCAAGCAAAAACATTGTTTTCAATCGTTATGAGTCTATCTATTGAATAGAATTTTATTATAAACAATTGTCTTGTAAATGGAATTTTTAAAGCATTCTGAAAGTAAAAATAAAGAAAAAGTGTGTAAGACGATAAGAAACACTACCTGCCAAAAACAAGTGAAGTTTTGTTGAAATCGGTTGAAAAATGTAGCAAATCCGATCCCATATATAAACGAACACACACACACACACACAAACAACCTGGGTTTTATAATAAGTATAACTCGATATGAGTTGTCCCCTTTTCATTCTGATGACAGAATCGTGTTTTATCGTGTTTTCAAATTGGTTTCGTGCAAAAACAATTGTGTTTTTTCGAATTTTTGACGCTGTCAGAACCACCGCAAGGTAATTTTACGTAGCCTTGTGAAGTTTTGTTGAAATCGGTTGAAAAATGTAGGAAATCCGATCCAATATATAAACGTACAGACACACACACACACACACACACACAATCTGCTTTTTATAATAAGTAAGATCTTTGCCTTAAGAATCGATTGACATCGTATATCGTCATATCACGGGCAGGCTTACGGACATATCACGTTGAAACACCGGTTCTCCTACAAAGAAAGAAGTTAAGCCCCGCTGAGCCTGGTAAGTATATAGATGGGCGACTTCTTGGGAATATCAGATGCTGAAAGCTTGGATGTGCGGGTGTTGTAATGGATAAGGGTTTGAAATTCGAAAATCTAGAGCTGAGTTTCAATTCCAGTCGGGTTCGTTATATTCACTTCCGGGCAAATACCTTTGAGAAAAGTATGAATCCACGTTTTCTCCACCCACATCCTTGGTTATCTGTCAATTAGTAGTACTTGTATCAGATAACAAATAAAAGAAAAAACGTAAATGTTTAGAGTAAGGTATACATACTAGGAAACAAAAAAAAGGGTTAAATTTAAGAACGTTAAATTACCTCCATTGAAACTGCTATCCACCGAAAAAGAAAGAAAAGCCAGTCCCTACCGTGGACCATTTAAAAGACAGTCCGATCAGCGGATTGGTTGTTATAAACATCCAGTCGGGTGTGCGGAATATGTGATCTATCTACGTCTAATTCATTAAAAAGGCCAAACAATCTGTTAGCGTTTGATTGTGAGGAGGAATCATTGAATTCCTTTGATTGGGTCGACTTGGTGGTGGGGTGTTTGATATTGAAAGACCCGAAACTCCCTGATGAACCAAGTCAACGTACATCACTGACGACTTCCTCCGGTACCTACTTAAGAGCGTACATTTGAAGTAGTAAAATCATTATTATCTCAAATATTTCCAACAACCTAAAAAAATATATATCCGGGTTTTAAATAACTTGCAAAAGGTTAACAAGATTTAAAACGCAAATCAATCAACCATGTCATAGACATCTTATAATGTTGAGAACAAACATCCATATTTGGTTTTAATCTATATCCAATTTTAGTGACTTTTGCCAGAGTCAAACTTACAGCGATTTGTCGACGAGAAGGTCTTTTTCGTCATGTCAAGTAATTCTTCCAATCGCAATGGACCATTTCATCAGTGCGCATGTCCGATCCGATTTTAAAATATATTCATCTTACGAAATCGTGGCTTTTATTCCGCTTTTCTCTACCAGGAATTTCGAAATTAAATTAATTAAAAGAGGAAAAAAACGAAACCGAAAGGAGATTTCAGACCTGTGTTGCGTGACATCACGCGAGACTTGGTTCCCGGACAAGCGCACCTGTTTGCTCTAATATCAATTTTTATTCAAAGGCTTACTGCGAAGCCAGTTCAAAATGAACAGAATTAAAAGAAAGAAATATGATGGAAATATAAGCGACAAAACAAAAGAAAAAGACTAAAAAAAAAGATGATAGAAAATAGAAAGAGATTTTTTATTAAAAAAAGGGGGAGAAAAAGAAGAAAATTTGCTAAGTAGCGTAAGGAAAAGGAAAAAGATGAATAAACAAGAAGAAATTGTGAATTGAAATAATAAGTAAAAAAGAATAATGAAGAGAAGAAAAAGAAGTAAAGTGGTAGAGAAAAAGAAAGAAAATTGAAATTTAAAATTTCATTGAAATCATAGAAGAATTAATAAAATATTTGAAAAAAGCAAAGAAAGAAAGAAAGAAAGAAAGAAAGAAAGAAAGAATAAAATGGAGAAAAAATAAAGATTAAAAAATGATTGTAGAAAAGCGAAAATGATTTTTACTAAAAGGAAAAGGAGAAAAAATGAGAAATAAATAAAGACTGGAAAATGAAAGACTTGGAAACGAAAATTTAAAGAAAAGAAAAGAAAAGAAAAAAATGAATATTAAAAGATAGAAATGTTGTAGAGAAGCAAATAAAAATATCGTTTAAAATGTCATTAAAAGCACAGGAAAATTCATAAAAAAAATAATACATAAGAGGTTTTCATAAACAAAGAGAAAGAAAGAATGAAAGGAAGAAAAACGAGCAAGATGAACAAAGAGAAGGCCATCATAGAAAGAAAAAAAAGATAGAAAGAAAGAAAGAAAGAAAGAAAGAAAGAGCAAGATGAACAAAAAGAAAGAATTCTAAGAAAGAAATAAAGTATAACAGACTGACGAAAAGAAGGACAGAACTAGATGTTTAAAAGAAAGAAAGAAAGGAAGAAAGAAAGAAAGAAAGAACGAAAGAAAGAAATAACGAAAGAAAGGAAGAAATAACGAAAGAAAGGAACGAAGACAGAAAGAATAAAATGGGGAAAAATAAAGAATTCATTTAAACAAAGAAAGAAAGAGCAAGAGGAAATATTAAGAAAGAAAAGTAGATAATCAGACTAAGAACCATCGAGAAAAGATTTTTATTTTACTAAAAAGAAAATGACAAAAAAAATGTTCATAATCTCTTCTAAGCGCTTTTGCCTTTCATAGACCATTCTGAAATAAGCTCTGTGCGTTGATAGGGTGGGGTATATAGGCCTGCATAGTGTTTCATGGCTGATATTCGAGAGTAGCGTCGGTGCATACAGTGTTTTACTTTGTTTTGTGTTTTTACTTTTCATGCATCGCGTCTTCATACATTAGTTTGTGGTGTTTTGTTTTTTTATTGATTGTTGGGGTTTGTGTTTTTGTAAATTTTTATAGTTAAGGTTTTATAGCATTTGTAATCGTTTTTTATAGTTTAAACTTTAGTTTGTTAGATTTATTTTTTGTGTTAGTTGGCATTATGCGATTTAATTGACTTAGTATCAGATAAATGACAACTTAACTGTCGTGATAATGTAGAGATTCTGTCACCAAGACAGTTTACAAGTGGCCAAGCGAACTTATAAACAACATTAATTTGTTGCAGTATATATATATATATATATATATATATATATATATATATATTTCATATATATATATGAATAAATAAAAAAAGGGAAAAGACGAAAGTGAGTAAATAATTTTGACATTTTATGCAATTAATATTTAAATTATTTTAGTATGGGATACGGATAGATAGATAGATAGATAGATAGATAGATAGTTTTTCCTTCCACTTGTGCTGTTAGACGTCGCGGGGAGACACAGTCGTCTGTCAGCGGCAAGGCGAGTGGCCTGCAGGAGAGATATCTCGTGGGCTCTGAGAGTGTCTGCCACTGAGTTGCTCCAGCTTCTTCTTCGTCAGCCTCTCGCTCTCCAGCCAGAGTACCTGAGGGTGTATGCTCGTAGGGCTGATTGGTTGATAGGCATACATGTGACGTGTCCGAACCACTTGCTTCTCTGTCGTTCGACATATTGTATGATTGGTATTGCACCTACCATATCTCTTATTACCTCATTCCTGATTTTGTCTCGCCTGGTCTTGTTCACTGCTTTCCTCGGTCATTTCATCTCACAAGTGATCAATTTCCTCTCAAGGGCTTTTGTTAGGGGCTATGTCTGGCTCTAGTATATCACTGTTGGTCGGAAAATGGCGTTGATGAACTTGGTCTTAGTGCTCATGGAAGTGCTAGGATGTTTTAGATGAGGAGCAATTTAGTAACTGACTGCGTTGACTTTCTGACATCTGGTTTCGATCTCTCTGTCTAGTTTGCCGTTTTCAGTAAATAGGCTGCCCAGATATTTGAATTGGTTTTATTCTGTAACAAGTATTTATAAACAAAAATAAATTGGGTTGTTAGGTTTTCATTTTTTTTTTTTTTCTTAAATCTGAAAAGTTGACGCAAATTCTGAAGATTAACTAATTTAATGTCTAAAAAGAACGAAGGTTATTTAATAAATTATGAAGGATGTTAATATGATATATAATTTAATGTCTAATAAACGAACGAATATATGTTATTTATATATATATATATATATATATATATATATATATATATATTATCTGATGCTGGCCAAAACTAGTCGAGGAACTTAATTTATATAATAAAGCAAAAAAATATTAACATACAACCCAATCTGACTGAAATTTTAATTTTTTAACATTTTTTTTATTATTCAAGACATTTTGATGGCAATGGAGAAGTAAACCGACTTCCTCCCTCCGTCAAGTTGAAGTAAGACATAGAGCAAGGCTGTTTTGGTCAGCCCTGCTCCCTTCGGCAGACAGATGAGTTCTCCAGCAGAACTAACGGTCGGCAATGCCTAGAACAGTTAAGATGCTAATGCGAGGCATTTGTCTAATGCCACCATCATACTACTTCGACTTTACATAGGATTAGGTGCTAGTCTAACCAAAGACTACTCGACGGCAGTATAGTGCAATAATCCAGGGATGACAATGATGAGAAAGATGAGTCAAAGTCATGTTTGATGGAGCGAAAGTGGTAACATCACGTATGAGTTTTATGTGTCTTCGTCGAGTACGACCAACACTTGATGGTGATGATGGTGATGTGGAAAAGACAGAAAAATAGTAATCTTAATTTAGCTTAATATTCAGGAAAATCAGAAAGAGACAGGACAACAGCTGAAACCTTTTTTGATAATTTATAACTACAACGTAAATGGAAAATTACTCAAATGCACCGTTCAACATTTTTAACAAGGATAATATACTGATTCACCAAGCGAAGCTTATATCTGACACAAGGTCAAAAGTGTGGAGTGTCCAGGGAGGATCGAACTCATTACTCAGTCGTAAATGATCTAACGAACTTGATAACTATTACACCACGAAAAATTAATTATTGTTTAAGCTTGGCTTAGGTGTGGCACAAGATCGAATGAGTGAAGCGCTCACTGAGGATCAAACTCTACTCTGTCGAAGTGAAGTGTCTAATTAACAAGGATGTAAATGAATTTACAAATTCAAGCATTATAACTTTAGTCGGTCTGAAAAAAATGTTAATGTTCACCCAATACAAGTCCCAAGAGCCACTCAAGGTAGATGGTTACTGTGTGGTATCGTATGACCATAAGAAATGGCAAGAAGTGAAGTTCTTGAAACTATGCAGGAAAGTTAACGTGGGAGACATTAGAACTATAGAGTAGAAGGAACCAGAAACCCAATCCTAAAGAGGAAAACAAAGGATAAACGTCTACTGTTCAAAAACAAGGGAGGAGTGTGAACAGGATGGTAGACGAACCTATTTACTTCTGTTGGGAGAAAAGAAAGAAATAATTAGTGGATAAAATTTCAAAGATTAGTTAGAGACGTTAGAAGTATAGAATAGAAGTAGACTGTAAAAGGAACCGGAAACCTAATCCTAAACAGGAAACAAGGGATAAACCTCTACTCGTATTCAAAAGACAAGGGAGGAGTGTGAACTGGACGATAGGCGAACCTGTCTACTCCTATTGAGAGATACGAAAAAAAAAACAAATAAATAGTGACCTTAAAAGTATAGATTTGAAGGAAATTTCAAAAGAATCCGGAAACACAATCCTAAACAGGAAACAAGACATAAACCTCTATTGTTGTTCAAAAGACCGAGGAGGAGTGTAAACCGGGCGGTCGTTTTATTTATCTAATCCTTTTATGTAATATCACGTTGATTTTCATAGAATGCATAGGAAATTATAATCCTGTATAATCACAAAGTTGAACAACGTCGATGTTGTTCAGTACTTAGTAACCTCTTGGGAATATCAGGTGCTGTAAGGTTGTATGTGCGGGTGGTGTACTCGAAAATGGCTCGGAAGTGTGAATCATAGAACCGAGCTCTAATTTTTGTTGATTTCGTTATATTCACTTACGCGCAAATACCGTCGGGAAAGCTATAAATCCACCTTTTCTCCCACTGCTATAGGTTAATTACTAAGATATGTACAACTAAA
Organism: Acanthosepion pharaonis; assembly: GCA_903632075.3. Lineage (NCBI taxonomy): Eukaryota > Metazoa > Mollusca > Cephalopoda > Sepiida > Sepiidae > Acanthosepion > Acanthosepion pharaonis. The sequence continues at coordinate 1,186,092 of CAHIKZ030000270.1, forward strand.
CAATTATTATCTCAAAAAAATATTACAATCTAAAAATATTTTTGGACTTTAAATAACTTGCAAAGTGTTGATAAGCCGTAGAAAATGAATGAGTCAATCAAAACAAATTATAATTAACGCTTTAATTATAGGAAAATTAATTTATGTCTATTACATATATTGCTAGTAAAAAATAGCAATATATGCATTAAACAGTCGTTACTATTCATTGCTTTATCTATGAAAATTAATAGTTCCTATATGGTACTCATCTTTACGCTGGTCTGTTGGTATTATTTTTCATAAATTCATCTTACACATTTTCTCGAATGGGTACTTATTGAGGCTTAATAGTTTATACGAATCAGTAGTAAAATGGATGCTGACTTTTATTATTGTTATTATCAATATTAATTTTGACTGATATTTTATTCAACCATTGTAATTATTAAATAAAGCATTGTTAACCATTATTAATAACAGTCCTGGGTATGACGATAAACTACAACCGGCAGCAAGAATGGGAGGATCGTGGAACCACTTCTTAATTGCCGTTGTCCTATGTTCACCCTGCCCCGGGATGGTATCGTATCATTTGTTGGGGTCCCAGCTATACATTTCTGAAAGAAAAATATTACTAGCAATATATTTGACTCTCGAAAAAAAAACCTCTCTGAAAAATACATCAGTGAAACCTGATCTACAAACGGATTTCTTACAAATACATATTCTATTAATACGAACCTATCCTCAAAATCTTGTCGGCATTAAATAAGCCATTGAGGTTGATATGCCGTAAAATAAACCAAACTATTATTATTGATTTTTATTCGCATTTACTTTCATATATTTTATGAGATGAGTAATTTGACAGCTCGGATCTGAAATAAAGGAAATGTTGTCAGTTCGATTCAATATCACGTGTTTTTTTTTTTTTTTTTTTTTTTTTTTTTTTTTTTTTTTGCTTCAATGAAGCTGGATTGAGCTTCTAGCAGCACTAGCCGACTTTGCTTCACGTGGCCAACAACTCTCGAAAATCAACTCTTACCTCAAATTCATTACATGGTCACTTTCGACGACATATTTGATTTTTCTACTGTTTTGTTTTTTGTTGTTTTTTTTGTTTGTTTTTAATTTTTTTTTTTTTTACTTTTGGTGTCACTTCTTGTTTTCCAGTCTCGATAATCCAAAACTGTCTCTGCGTCCTTATGAGTGACGAATTATTTTCCTTTTTTCATATCTTTCCCACTGACGAAAGGTCGCCAGCAGCCTATCGCTGTTCCATTGCTATTTCCATGGAAAGTTTTCAGACGAACGACATTTCTTAGTTCCACCAGTTCTAACCTTCAGGGCAAAGACTCGCCATGCCACGCCCATTGTAGAGACCCATACTCATTCCCTTCCTATTCCACTCGAACAGCTTCCCACGAACCGCTACTTTGTGTAGCCGACTCCCAAGAGAATATTTGCCCGATCACTATAATCTTAACTTGTTCAAGTCTAGGTTCATCTGTTATTTTCCCCACATATTCCCATAAATTGTATCTCTGACTCCGTAATTCTCTACGTCGAGTAGTTCTTGGGCTGTGAACATAATTATAAAAAAATAGTTACGGTCATTGTATTAGTAACAGCAGTATGAACTATAAATTACTAAATTAGCGACCATTGACATTTTTTATTTTAACTTTGTAAACCAATTTAAGCACAATAGCCCTGAAGGCGAATCATAGTCATTGTATCAGGTCATCCCATAAGTTCTGTCAGAATTTTAACTTTTTGTTAAAATGAACAAAATTTAAAGAGTATTTTATAATGTCTAATGGAGCTGAACATTATTCTTATGTTTAGATGCATTTAAACTGATCAAATTTTATTTCAGAGAACAATAAAATTAAATTTTGTTTGATAAAGCCCTGCTAACATGGAAGTATCCAAGAATCATTTGAGGCACATAATCTTACTTATTATAAAACGCAGATTGTGTGTGTGTGTGTGTGTGTGTGTGTGTGTGTGTGTGTGTGTGTGTGTGTGTGTGTGTGTGTGTGTGTGTGTGTGTGTGTGTGTGTGTGTGTGTGTGTAACGTTTATATATTGGATTGATTTCCACATTTTTCAACTGATTTCAACAAAACTCACAGGTCTATATAAAATTACCTTATTGTGGTTCTAACAGCGCCAAAAATGGGAAAAAATATAATTGTTTTTGCACAAAATCAATTTGAAAACACGATTAAGAGACATCGTGAAAATGGAAGGGGGACAACTCACATCGGGTTGTTTGTGTGTGGGTTCCTTTAAATATGGGAGTGGATTTCCTATAATTTTCAGCCGATAAAACAAAACTTCAATTTTTTTTTTTTTTTATTTTAACATTCAGAATGCTTTCAGAAAAAATTCCATTTACAAGACAATTATAATAAAATTCTATTCAATTGGGAGACTCATAACGATTGAAAACAATGTTTTTGTTTGAGTTTGGGAATGACCAATTCGTAAAAAATAAAAATAAAAACTTATTAAGACATGCGTGTCCGTCAACCTTAAACAATAATCTAACGATCTCTACTGATTGTACGAATACAAACATCGGATAAATTCTTTATCTTTAGGGAAAGATAATGAAATCTAAACATATACAAGTCCTAACTAAAAAATAATAACCGGAACGGGAAACTACTTTAAATACACATGGTGTCCAATTTTTTACTGTATTCAATAAGTAAAAATCATAAATTGTAAAGATTATTATTATAGAAAGGCTATTAAATGAATAAGATTTGTTAGATCATAATTTAAACCCAAATAAAGTTAATATTTTTTGTATTAGAAACAACGAGTGGAAAATATATTCAAATCAGAATTCTAATTATGAATCACCACAAGCAAAATATGCAATTTTTTACTGTATTCAATAAGTAAAATCATAAATTGTAAAACTAAAAGATTACAGAAAGGCTACCTACATTTTTCAACCGATTTCAACAAAACTTCACTTTTTTGGCATGTAGTGTTTCTTATTGTCTTGCACTTTTTTTTCTTTTATTTTTACATTCAGAATGCTTTAAAAATTCCATTTACAAGAATGTTTTAAAATTATTCTATTCAAAATTCCGATTGAAAACAAGTAAAAAAAAAAAAAAAAAAAAAAACAATGTCCGTCAACCTTAAACAATAATCTTTGTCAATTTTATTTTTCAGTCTTTATGATGATGGATACTTGATCTATCTCTTACTGTTATATATCCCCGGGCAACGCCGGGACTCTACTGCTAGTGCTTTATGAGTTCAAGAAAGGAAACTGAGCAGCCGAAGCGGCTAGAAACATTCACTCAGTTTATGGAGATGAATGTGTGAATGAAAGAAATGGCAGAAGATGGTTTGCAAAATTCAGAGGTGGAAATTTTACCCTTGAAGATGAAGATCGAACCGGACGTCCAGCTTAGTTTGATGAAAAGCTTCTTGAAGCAGCCCTTGAAGAAAATCCTGCTTTATCAGTTGAGGAATTGGCAATGGTTCTGAGTTCAAACCATACAACTGTTCATCGTCATCTTCAACAACATGGAAAAGTTCCTAAACTTGAAAATGGGTGCCTCATGAATTGTCTGAAAACAACTTCAAATCCTGAGTTGACATCTGCTTCTCTCCATTCTCGCCAAATTTTTTGATAGACTTGTGACTGGCGATGAAAAATGGATCTTTTATCGAAATGTTAAGTCGAGACAGTGGCTTAGTAAAGAAGGACCCCAGCCACACGAGAAGGGAGCCACAGCTTCATGGCAAAAAAGGTTCTTCTTTCAATTGTGGGATCGCTAAGAATAATCCACTTTGGAATTCTTACCACCTAATGCAACAATTAATGCTCAAATATACTATCAAATTGAGGGAAAATGATCTGCTCTAGTGAATCGAAAAGGGGTTTTTGTTTCACCAGGACGTCACAAAAGATCGAAGAACTTCAGAAAATTCCTCATCCACCATTTCCTTCAGACTACCATTTGTTTCGTAGCTACAGAATCATTTAGAAGAAACAGCTTTTGTAACACAGGGAGAGGTTAAAACTGACATTTGTGAGTTCTTCGAATCAAAGCCAAAAGAATTTTACAGTAATAAAATTAGTAAGCTTGTTAATAAATGGAAGGAAGTCATAGATAATCAGGGAAAATACATTGTTGATTGAATCTGTAATTAAATGTAACATTCGGTCACTTGTTTTCTTTATTCAAAATTCGGACAGAACTTATGGGATGACCTGATAATATCCGCAATAATATCATTATCTGTATATGTGTTTCACCAGAGTTACATACGGTCTTGAATTAAGTTTTGCTTTCTCCTTGACCAACTGCCTATCACAGCTAGAGAGCGCCGTCTGTCCTACTATTTAACTCATAGCTGGGTGGATTCCTGTATTCATTCTGTTCCCAAACGTATTTGCTCGAAAGTCGAAATGTAGCGACTCGGATTGAGGAATCATAGTTCGAATTCCAGTCGAGATCGTTTCATTCACTTACCTGCTAATGCCCTTGGAAAAGGTATGAATCCATCTCTTTCCCCAGCTATGGGTAAATAGCAGGACATACTGCGTCCTATAGCCTTGGTTAGGCAACCAATCTAGGTGAAGGATAACACTGAATCCAACTATGGGTTAAATAGCTTCAACAACAGGCAATTAGCCAAGCGTGGTGGGTACGGCTACATCCATGACGTCATTGATTAATCAGAAACGGGTTCCTTTAACAGGAGGGAGAAGATGCTAGATTGAATTGGATTGGAATATAACGAAGCTCAACTAGAACTTGAACCTTACTCTCCGATTTCTAATTCTGAGCCGCTATCCATTACACCATCGGCACATGCTAATATCAAATATTCCATGTCGCTAACAAAACCTGCTGTCACTTGACACTCCAAAAAAAATCCCAACTAATATTGATGTAAATGACTGAAATAAGAATATAATAAGCGAAATAAAAGAGAACTCGTTCGATGAAGGAATAAAGAAAAATCAATACTTCGATATTGATGAGCTCCTTTTACTCTTTCTATTCGCTATACACTCTGTTCAAAAAAAAAACTTCCTTGTACAATGGCCAGTAACGTCCCGGCACTTCAGCGAGACTGCAATTCTAACACAAAGGGTTTCAATTCCGGAACACGCCCACATTTACGAAGGTTCTCATCCTGCAGCGATAGGGGCGGAGAGAAATCGACAGCCTGCGTCCGGGTCATAGTAAAATCGATGTTCTTCGCGAAGTGTATAAATTACAACCAGTTTTCTGAGTATATGATTTGTCGCTAATGTGTCATAGTTGAATACCTACGTGTGAACAATGGTCTTAATGATGCAATCAAACTTGGGCTTTTGCGTTTTAGTACATCTTTCAATGTCGACGTACAAATCTTAGCTGAGGCTGCTTTTGTTCAATTAAATATTGGAAAAGGCATGGATCCAGTTTTCCCTGTGCTCAGTACCAAATATCTGAATAGAGAAAATTTCTTATAGCTGGTATGCAACGAGAATATGAATACACAAAATCCTCACCCAACTCCACCTCTCTCTCTTTCTCTCTCTCTCTTTATATATATATATATATATATATATATATATATATATATATATATATATATATATATATATATTATAACTCTACCCTGAGTGAATCTTAGGCTGAACAGTTGTTAAAAAATTTGTTTGTAGGTCTTGAAGATTGAGCTGCTGTGTTTTAGAGCTCTCATGAAATAAAAATATCCTCCTGAAAATTCCATACGGATTGCCATATTGAATCATTAATATATATATATATATATATATATATATATATAATATAGAAATGATACAATATGGAATCTGTATGGAATCATTATATATATATATATATATATATATATATATATATATATATATATATATTTTTAAGTGTTTCACCCCAAGCAAGGCGAGAAGCCATTAGGACGCAAGGGGTTACAAAAAATTTGGAGCAAGGTCAGATAGGAGTGATAGAAAAAAGGATGAGGAGAAGGGTAGTGGTTAGATCAAGGCAACTGGAGATGTCGGTTGACATTACATTTGAATAGCTGGAGATTATAGCTATCAGGGAAACTGGAATAGGGGAGTTCCACAGGCGAGAGGTGCGAGACATGGAGGTATTGGAGTAGAAGAGACGGCTACATTTAGGAGTTTCGACAGTGAAGGGGTGAGAGCGGGATGCCAGCCTCGTAGTCTGGGAACCAGCGAATGCATCTCCTCGGAGCAATTGCCATGAAAGTATTTGTAAAACAGTCAGAGAGAGGCGACGGCGCGTCTGTGAGAAAGTGATTGTAGACGAGATGCCAGATCAGGGCCAATTATATTGCATATCCGCCTCTGGAGCCTATCAAGAACCCCGAGGCAAACAGAAGGGGCTCCAGACCATATATGGCACCAATACTCCATGCAAGGGCGAATTGTTGATTTGTAAATCTGGAGGATCGATTCCGGGGAGAAAATTTTCCTGGCGCGGCACAGGAAGCCAACTTTTCTCGCGGTGGACGAAGCAATTGACTCAATGTATTCGTTCCATCTCAGATCAGCAGTCAACATGAGACCGAACAGCCGCAGAGAGTTGCTCTCGAGAAGTTGAGCATCAGACATTCTAATGGAGGGCAGGGAAGGATCTCTGTGGTGATTAATAGAGAGCAGTTTTGTTTTTATATATATATATATATATTTGTGACTATACACAATATCCAACGTCGATAGCACAACTCGGGCTTTCATGCAGTTCCTGCAATCTTCAGGTGCAAATATGTTCTAACAGAATATATTTACACCTGAAGATTGCAAGTCTACATAAAACTGTGAGTCGCGCTATCGACATTGATATTATATATATTCACTAATATATACTTATGTCTCTGTTTCATGACATTGAGCACTGTATTTATAACACCTGAGGAAGAATTATATATTTATACGTACGCGCAAGTATATTTACGTGTATGTATATTTTTCTATCGTACCTATTCTTATATATATATATATATATATATATATATATATATATGAATTATAAATGCCACCCTAATTAGAAAAGAACATAATTTATTACATATTATGTAGAAATGATATTTTTTACGAAGAAAATAATTAGCTAGAATCGTGATAAATATTTTGTCATCTATAAACACACGTCAAAAAATCTTTATTATATAACCAACTTTTATAAAACCCATACTTAAAGGATCCAAGATCTGCAGCCACAATCTGTTTCTTTCATTCTCAAACAAAATATCCTCCAATCCACATACGGACAACTGCCATGCATAAATAAAAACCGCTTAAGAGACGCTCAAACACATACACACGCATACATCAGGCACACGGGAATTATACATACAGACGTTGCTTAACAGATACACGGCAGATCTGTTTAATCAATGAAAAACAAACAACACGAAAAAATTACCTGAATTTTCTTTTCATTTTTTGATGAAGCTTAAATAAAAACGAAACACGTTAAATTTATAAACATTTCCTATTTTTTATCTCATATATGGGTGATATCTGTTAATAAATTCAATATATAAACAGGGAAGCAAAGAATGCAATGAAAGTTACACCAAAATTTTCCACCAGCTCTACTCTGACGAGCTATTTTCCCAGGTGCCCCGACTGCATAAATTTAAGCGTGCTACTAGGGTGGCATATCGGTCCCACCTTTTTACTGTCGAAAATTTAAATGTAACCGCTTCTTCTACTCCAACAGCTTCTTCCCTCACACTTCCAAACAGTGGAACTCCCTTCCTCTTATTTGCTTCTCTGATAACTATAATTTTAAAAAATTGAAATGTAATGTCAATCGACATCTTCTGATGCCTTGATTCCTGTTCTTCTTTTTATCCTTTCCTAAACTTCTCTTCTACACAATCTCTTCCCTTATTTACACTTTCTGTAGCTCTTGAGTACTAGTGGTACTCCCGTCTTGCTTGGGGGCGAAATGATTTTAAAAAATATCCATTTTTCAGGCATATCGTTGAAAATGTATTGATAGAAGAACAAAAATCAAACAGAGTCAGATTTGTTTCGTGTACACCTCGGCTCTAAAAGAATCGCTAACACAGTTGGTAAACGCCTGCACATTGTCTATAATATCAAAAAGACCATAGACATGGGCAAAGGCCAGCAGAAATGAAGCGAAATTGGAACTTCATTAAGGCCAAAATTACAAAGAAGCCAACAACATCCATGTGTAAGTATAGCTGCATATAAAAGTGGAACTATAAGACTATGAGAAGGACTGTGCAAAACGACCTGAGCCTTAAATTATGCACGAAGATGCCAAGACACATTTATTTTTATAGAGTTTATGAAAACTAAGCGGTTGAAAAGATTCAGTAAAGTGAACAGGTACATCAAGATACTGTTTTGAACCGCTTGAACAACTCGTACATTGTGGAGTGAACAACTGGCATCAAGTGCACTTCCAGGATACATCCAGCTCAAGTGATGCTTCTTGGTGTCGTGGTCTTCGACGGAATAAAGATTCCTTTATTCATTTACAAGCTAGGATAAAATTTGGGCAGAAAAGTGCCATATTTTGCCAAAACTCAATGTCACCTACACAAAGGACAATAACGCGTAGAGTGAGAAGTGTGCTCCAAGCCACCCAGCGAAAAAATTGAAGTTCTGTAAAGATAACTTTTCGGATTTCTGGCACGCCATCCTCCAGCTAGACAGTGTTATATTCTGCATTTTGGAACAGGTCATCGAACAAGATCGTCCAACCTCAACAACAATTCCCCCAAAAAGAGTTAGGCCAAGATGCCCAAGGATTTTTGGTTTAAACTTGTGCTGCTTTTCGATGTCGTGTTGTAACTAAAAATAATGGGAGCCATATTGAAGAAATTATTCGTTTTGATAATATCTGAATTACCTTTTTCTATAATCAAGTTTCGGAGGCAGCAGAAATTTCTGCTTCTCTAACTTATATATGGAACTTTCCTTCAGAACACTCGCAAACATGGCCATCCACAACTTCCTCTCTCTTCTTGCACTAAATAATTCTTGCACATTTACGATCTTCGCCTTCATCTCACTTACTCTTCTATTTGCTCAAACTTAAGTAGTTTTTGATTTCCTATGAATTTTTGCCTTCAATGGTCCCTCTGAGTGTTACATTCTAAAAGCCTTTCTTCCTTATTGGGTGCCTGCACAATTTCAGTTGTCGCTTTCTCAGTGCTAGCAGTAATTTCTTTGTAACTCCTCATCTTAAAATCTTCTGGCTTACGACCATATCACGTCGAAAAACCAGTTCCTGTACGATCACTGGTTAAGCAACGTCAAGCCTGGTCAGTACTTATATGCGTAACCGCCTGGGGATAAAAGTACTGTAAGCGTGTATGCGTGGGTGATGTGATGGTTAGTGGCTCGGAATTGTTAATCGGAGTGCCGAGTTCCAATTCCCGTTGGGTTCGTTATATTCACTTACGCATAAATATCCCTGGGAAAAGTGTGAATCCATCTCTTCTCCTCCCAGTTATGGATTAATTAGTAACACTTTTATTACTAAATCATTATTATCTACATAAAAACTCTTGCAATCGAAAAGTATTTTTCTGGCTTTAAATAAACTGCAAAGGGTTAATAAGCCGTAGAAAAAGAATCAGTCAATTAAAATTTTCTCATTTGACACAGAATCTATCCAGTGTTTCTCTATATTCGTCGATAGTACCAACATGTCATTCATTTTAAATATTTTCTTCATTTGCGACGAAATTTAGGTGCGTTGCATGTTTTGTCTGGACCGAGTTTGCCTGTCAGCAGTTTCTCAGTAAGGACCTCAACGCTGCACCACGAGACAATTTTCTTTAGGTTTTTATTTATTTATCTCGCTTTATTAGTCATCGGGTACGTACTAAGCGTAGTTTCTTGGGGGAAGCTCAGCACTTTGGCCAATTACTATCTTCTCTCCGTACGTAACGTTATCGTTGCCTCAAATCTTCATCAGACCGTGGTCTACATTCCCTGTTGAAACGACAGGTACAAAAATACGGGAGAAGAAGCCTCAAACGAGTATCAGAGTTCACGATTTCTCTATTACTGCAACCGTTTTCCTTGTTTTCGCGCGTTTTAATTCAGTCTTATACCAAAATTTAGACAATCCATCACTGTCGTGATACGGTTTCAAAAGAGCCATATTAAGTTTGGGTCGCTGCAGAACAAATTCCAAATTTCGAAATATATTCACTTTCGGGGTTATACATTTTTACTCTCAAGTTATTGCTTTGTTTTAAAAAAATATTTCTACTATTTTCATTATCCTTTTTATGCTGTTTAAGGACACTAGAATAATCCAGAACCTATACTAGAATCGAACAACCTGTATAAGAATAGAAAATCAAAACAGTAGATATAAAAAAAAAATTTTAAAAAAAGGTGTGTAAGATCAGGATGTCTTCTTACCGGAATTATTCAACCTTTGCAGTGAGATGATTCTGAGAGTTAGAATTCCGATTCATTATTGGCAGCCACAATCTTACCATTATGCAGATGACGCAGTGTTAACAGCAGACACAGAAAGTAAACTATCAAAATTCCCACCAGTAGGCAGTGAAGGAAAAAGCAGGAAGAAAGGGTTAAACATCAATTGCTAGAGGACAGAATACAGGGTTGTTTGCAAAAGGAACATCTCAACAGGTAAATTACAAATTGAAGATACCAAAATCAAAATGAAATATTTTAACAGAGACTAGAAACCGGGACACTAAAATCCGAAGGCGCATTGGGATAGCGAAAGATGCCATTCAAAAGCTAAGCAAAGTATTAAGAAACAGGACAATTTAAATCGAAACAATGAAAAGCGAAGTGAGTTGTTACATAATATCAGTTACCTATATGACAGTGAATGCTGAACCATCTACTCATAGATGAACAAGACTGAAAATCAACAGAAATGTGGTTCTACAGAAGGATGCCGAGAATACCATGGTCTGAATAACGACGAAGTTCTAGAGACAATGGAAACAAAAAGAACACTTATAGTTAACATCAGAAACATTCAGCTGAAGTTTCTATAGCACATAATGAGAAAAGAGGGCTGGGGAAAATTTAACACTCTCAAGACATATTGAATGCAAGACAGACGGAGAAAACAGTGCATAATCTAGCTAACGAGCATTTGTATATAGACGGTAGAACAGGGTTTAGGAGAGAGAGCAAAAAGATAAAATTCACGAAGAGCTGCAAAGAACAGGAAATTGTGGAGAGCCATGATTGCCACTATCTTGAAGGGACACGGTACATAGAAGTAGTAGAAGTTTACTCTTTTTGCAACACAGTTTTCAGTTCATTATAGGTTGAGCAGACATCACATAGATGTCCACCAGATTTCCTTCGTTTCTTTTGAATGAAGTATATAGGTCTTAGAGAGGTCCTTCCTTCTTCGAACCTTGTAAATTGGCGCTACACAATCTCAAACAAAGAACTTTACCAAATAACAGAAGTCACATCAATTTGAGAACTTTAACAACAGCAACAGCTAGAAGGAACAGCACATGTATCTCGAAATAATGAAAATATTGACGTTCTACAAGTTAGAAAGGAAACCCCCATCACTACAGGAAAGAGCAATAACAGTAACTGGACTTGAGAAACCTATTTTCTTGAGAAATTACTTCCAATATATATATATATATATATATATATATATATATAAAATTGTAGCTTCTGTCTGTCTGTTCGTTTGTTATCGAACTCCTCCTAGGGTTTTGGAGATAGACACCCCACCCCCCACCCGCATAACCATATATATTCTGAAACTACAATACCCAGGGTACTTGAATAAGTATATCTCATTTTGATCAAACGGGTTCCAGGGGAATAACACAAACCCACCTCTGAAATTATTTTCCCTTTGATATAAATTAGATTTAAATTTGAACAAGAGATTTAAATTTGAACTCCTATGGTACTTGAATAAGTATATTTCATTTTGAACAAAGGGCGTCCGTGGGTTGGAGTACCCACCCCCTGATTTTTTCTCGCTTTTATACGAATTAAATTTAAATTTGAACAAGGTAATGACTGCTAGCCAAAATATAGAAGGAGAAAGCCAGAAAATGGAGGTCACATCGGCAAGATCAAAATGAAATGAGACAATATCAAGTTGAGCAAGAAATCACCAATCAGTGGGTAGTGCCTTACAATACATATTTGTTGTGACAATTCAACTGTCATGTCAATGTTGAAATCTGCTCAAGCTGTTTTTGCACAAACCACCGACTGATTTTTTCCCTTTGACTTAAATTAAATTTAAATTTGAACAAGGGAATGACTGCTATCTATTTATAGAAGGAGAAAGCCAGTAGATGGAGGTCGCATCAGCAATGTCATTGAGTAATACCGAAGTGCATCATTTTTCTCCACAAAATATGATTTAAAATCAATCATTTTATTACAAAAAAAAAGTGCGACAAGCAGCAAAGCGTGGGTTATTCAGCTAGTACTTTATAAATTTCAATCGACGATAGCACTCGTGACTTGGTCAATGAATGCTAAATGTTTCCTTATAAGGAAACAGCTAATATTATCATTACCATTGTCTTTACTACTTTGGTCACCTTCTGAAAATCTGTTGCACATGTCTTCGTATGAAACAAATTTCTATATCCATTTGTTTTTATCTATTTTTAATTTCGGCGGGGGGGTGGGGTGGAGCAACGTTTACCAGAACAGAAAATGATATTGGCAAAGTGGTTTCGATTTTGACTGGGGTCTCTTATATTCTCTAACATCTAATATCTTTACGAAAGGCATGACTCCAATTTTTCCCTGTGCCATCAAAAAATATCTTTAACACCACTATGTCAAAATAATTCCGGAAAAAGAAACTCGGTGATTGGGTAAATCTTCTCCTTAAATGCATTCTCTCTTCAGGATCAGTACGATCATTGTCCTCTACAACTTCCTTTCTTTATCATATGTGTATAAATATGTAATTATCAGTACAGAAAGTGGGATCGACGAGACGAGTTCAAATTACGGCCTTGTCTGTTCGTTCACTTTTGCGCAAATGCCATTTGAAAAGGCAAGAATCTCTCTTCCCTTACACCTCGTAGGCATGAGTTAAATTGTAGGGTAGACTGGACTCTCTAGCTTTGAATTCCAAACCTTGAAGAAGGCAACGGGAAACCACTTCACTATCTTTCTCAAGATGTCATACCAATTTAAAAATAATAAACAAAAAGAAGCTGTGGAGGGACATTATCTCCATAATTAGAAAAAACTCTTTAAAAAATTGTTCATTGTCATAATTGTTCATTTTAAAATAATGCTGTTGCTTCATGTACTTGTTTCACTGTTTTGAATGAAGGTTTATCATTCTCCCTGACTATGGTTAAAGAGTTCAATCTGACTTGTTATTTAACACAAAAGCTGAAAGAAAATATATGGATTCCTGACTTTTGCAAAGGTATCAACGCAAATTGAACACAAACTGCCTCAGCCGGAATATCGAACTTTGATCCCTGACTTCAATGTCCACGCTGTTCAGACTCACAGCGAACAACTCTCCCATAACTACCTTACCTACCCAAGCAGTAACAAAACTTAGCAGGATTTAATATAACAATATCCTATGTATAGCGGGTACTTTTGTGACACGGAACAAGAACAAGCTAACGAGTTCTTGCATGTTCGGGAGTGTGGTTGTGTGTGCGCGTGCGCGTGAGAAACAGTTTTAAATATATATGCCCATCGCACGGAAAATCGACGCGCCTCTTTATTTATTTATTTTTTTTTTTCAGGATCGTTTTATTTCCGAAGCATTTCCATCTTTCCAGTGGGCGTTGTTCTGTAGACTTGGAATTTTCTAAGTTGAATAAAATGTTCGAATAAACGATCGATTTTAACGAACGTATATTATCGGATGCTACAACTCAAAAGTTTCTATTGGGTCGCAAACCTGAATCAAAAGGCAAATAAAACGATATGAAAATCAACAAAAACCATCGGCCAATACGGATCAGACCTAGAAAAGCAAACAATGCAAATGCGATGTCCGGTAAGAATTGTTATATTTGTGAATGTTTTTTATGGTTTGTCTATATTTCTGAGATGAGGTATTATGTACACTATTTACATTATTCGAACTATTGTCCTCATCTTTGTCGCCATATTTATTACAACGTTTCGACCTTTCAGTATCTGTCTATATTTCTGAGATAAGGTATTATGTACACTATTTACATTATTTGGATTATTGTCCTCATCTTTGTCGCCATATTTATTATAACGTTTCGGCCCTTCAGTATCTGTCTATATTTCTGAGATGAGGTATTATGTACACTATTTACATTATTCGGACTATTGTCCTCATCTTTGTCGCCATGTTTATTACAACGTTTCGGCCCTTGAGTATCTGTCTATATTTCTGAGATAAGGTATTATGTACACTATTTACATTGTTCGGACTATCGTCCTCATTTTTGTTGCCATATTTATCACAACGTTTCGGCCGTTGTACGCTCCGTCCTTCTTCAGGTGGTTGGAATGTCGAACTGAATCCTCAAGGACACATAACACAGTGGATAAAGGCGTTAGTTAAATCCAGTGACAGGACCCAAAGAGTGTGAGTTCAATACCTGGTTAAGGCGGTGGAGAACTTGGAGAGGGGAATTAACAGGAGGCAACTGATAACTGACATCTATTAGACATGGAATGTGGAACTAGAACAGTCTACCCCAGCGAGCGAAATAAAGGGTTCAGTTCGAAATTCCAACCACCTGAAGAAGGCCGGATCGTATAACGGCCTAAACGTTGTGATAAATATGGCAACAAAGATGAGGACGATAGTCCGAACAATGTAAATAGTGTTTCTCATATTTATTACTAACATTTATTAAAGGCTGTTTATACATCCGGGCAACAACTTCGTGTTGTTACATTTAAATCTAACACTAGTAATTTTCTTTGAATCACGGAAGATGTCTTAAAGTAAAATATCCAAGTATAACTAAAATGTAAGATGAAGAATAGATTTGACGCAACAGAAATGTGGTTCTACAGAAGGATGCTGAGAATACTATGGAGCGAACAGGTGAGCAAGGACGAAGTTTTAGAGAAAATGAAAATAAAAAATTACAAATATATTTAATATCAGAAAGAACCTTCTAGGGTATATAATGAAGAAAGAAGGCTTAGAAAATTTGATACTCACAGTACAGATTGAAAGAGAGATGAATGGAGGAAAACAGTGCATAACCCCTGCCTAACAAGATTGTATAAAGGGTTTGCTGAAGAGTGTTTAGGGGAGAGATCAAAAACACAAAGTTTATGAAGTGCTGAAAAGAACAGGAAATAGTGGAGAGCTTTGATCGCCCACCTGAAGGGACACGGCGTATAGAAAAAGAAAGAAGTGTCTGTAATGTAATCGATCCTGACCTACCATCTCGACACCGGTCAATTTTACACCCCAGGAACGTGGCTTCCCTCTGTCTTTTCTATAATATATTTTCACGGCAATTATTCTGATGAGCTTTCGTCTTTGGTGCTTTTCTTGCATGAATTTAATCGTACTTCAAGTTAAGAATCCTTTATCCGAAATATTAGGACCGGAAATCCTTCGGTTTTTAGATTTTTTTCGAATTTTGGAATACAGGCTGTTAATCTGTATATAATCTATAAAATGGGGCAGCCTAGGAATTGAACCCAATCATAAACACGATATCCCTTTACATTTCATAACACGGCTTATACATATACCCTAAAGATAGATTTATATAAATAACATTTACCCTTGAAAGTAGTCTTATATACAATTTAATAAATTTTGTGTATATACAAATAGAGATAATGACGCTAGTCACGTGACGCTCAAATGGATTTTTAAGTGGTGAAATTAAGATTTCAGGTAAAAAATAAATGTTTCCTACTTTCTATACATGTACAAAAGACATGATCACTACTTACAAAAATATATAAATGCAACACCAAACATTTCTACATCAGGTGCGAGAAACTGGGGGGAGGGTACGTCGTCGATGACATCACTGTGAGCGTAAAAAGGAAAATTCGGTAAGCTTTCAGTCTCTATCAACGATGTCGTTGTTTGATTAAAATACTACGATACATAGAGGCACAGTATTTGTATTAAAACAAAACAAGGATTCTGATGACAGGTAAATGTAATAAAAACAGCATTGTATTTTGTAATGCTGCAACGCAATGATCATGTTACAGGTAGCCATGTTGCTTTTTGAAATTTTCCATTTTTGGCAAGTCATGTCAACACGAAAAACTTTTTTGGGAGGTTTTCGGATTCGGTAATTTTGGATAAAAGACACTCAACCTGTATTAGATTGGCAACAGGTGAAACTAGCTAGATGTAACCTTATGCTCTGTTATAATAATTTTCTACACTTCCCGCCTATGGAATTATCTTTTAGTTTGTTGCCAACGAAAAATTTAAATTTAACAACAATCGCCATTTTGTTTTCCCGAATCCTGTTCTTTTATTGTCATTTCTCCCCACTAAAGACGAGGGTCACCACAGTAACGGGCTCAGGGTGTTAGGTATGTGTAATGTAAGTTACACTGTTGTTATATGCATTCGTAGCAGTAGTTGATAGAGGAATCATTTTACCTTTTTTATACTGAAAATGAAATGAATAAAAACAAACAACGCTAACAACAATACGACTTGAGACACGTACTGACATTAATAACAAGAATGTGTATTTTTCTTTTTCGAGATGTGAATTACAGATATTGGTATAGTGTGTGTTAAGAATGTTCTCAGTGTTACTGTCTCTTTTGTTTCTTTAAAAGTCTGTGCTTAATTGATTTTGCTCGTTCCCAGAATTTAGTTGTTAAGTATAGCGTTTGAGATCGTCAACTTTCGATTTTCCGGAGCGATTGTGATACGGTGTGTTGTGTTCTTTTTTTACTAGTTACTCTACTTATTACTCTAGTCTGCACTATTGACTCTACTGCCCTAACTGTGCCTAGCTTTCTGATGGAAGAGTCGTTTTTATAATAAGATTTTAGAATGATGACATATCTTCCTCATCTTTCATCACTGGTGGCAAGGTTGTTTTAGGATGAGGAAATTTTTTATTTTATATCATCACTGTGGCAAGTTTATTTTTAGAATGATGAAATATAATCATCATTCTGGAGCATAACAATGTACATTCGTCAAATGAGAAATCCCAAACCATCGTCACACTGTAAACAAGTAATCGCTAGCCTTAGGTGCGTTCAAAGCGCTTCACCAGACAGAACGTTCAGGGGAAAAGATATTTATAGTAATAATTGAAGGAATAAATTGGATGTGTGTCTCAACAAGCCGCTTAAACATAACACTTGAGAACAGAGGAACGATTGGATGGTTAGCGGGGAAAAGTCATTCAGGCTACCGTCATAGCTTACCAAAAACACAGCATCTACTTATGAGGTATTATAGATTGTGGTAGTTACCTGAAAATATCTCACCATTTTTTTCTTAGAATTTGAGTGAAAATAATTTACATGCTTATTGAATGCGATTTGATTGGGGTCTTCTTGTACGGCAAATATAGCTCAAAACCTATATTTTAACTTGAAAATTTTGTGGTCGTCACCTTGTACGCCAGCATGTACGATATGTTAGAAATATAAATTTTATATGTTTGTTCTAGGCAAATAGTAGATTAGCAACGAATACACTAATACTCAAGGGAAATAACTGAATCAATATAAAATACTAATTTTCGCTCTATTATCTACAGAAATGTTTGGGACACTTGCTCATGTGCCGATGCACTGAACTAGTCTCCGATTGTAGGATCCAGCAGTAGGCATCTATCATGTTTACATTGATCCAGACTTTCATCTTTGCTATATTTTTGGAAAACATTTTACTATAATCTCTTACAGCATTAAGATCTTTCGCGAAAAAAAAGAGTTCAAAATGCAAGAATTTCTCCTTTGATTCTTTGATAACCAATTAGAATATTGGTTATTAAACCGAGATAATTATATGGATATAATAACAGAGAGATCTGTCTAAGCAATAATGGTATCTCTTTTCACCAGTTCAAATTAATATCATTTCCCCACCTATGTGTGTGTGTGTTATGCTGTAGGCGATCATGGATCTCCACAACCTCCTGTTTTTGATTGTTCTAAGTAAATATTACTCTGTTACGACCCCTCGTTGTCTTTGTAGTAGCTGTCCTATTCAAACGTGATAAGTAGGTCCCTCAATATTTCCCATACTTTCATTTGCACTCAATGGGCCTTATGAGTGTTAAATTCTCCAATCCATCTTATCTGTCCCCTAAATTTTTCCTGGGTCTTCTTATTGTTAACTATATTTTCTTTGCTGGTCTTATAATATCTATCTGTCTATCTATCTATCTCATTTTGCGAACATGACGTGTAAATATTCTTACGTTGTCTCTTCCTTCCGATATATATATATATATATATATATATATATATATATATATATATATATATATATATATATATATATGATAAGCATTTCATCCCAAGCAAGGCGGGAGTGCCACTAGAATGCAAGGGATAAAAGGCTGGGTTTAGTGGGGGGGTTGAGGAAAGGATAAAAAAGAAGAATAGAGATCAGGCTATCAGAAGATGTCGATTGACATTACATTTAATTTATTATATATATATGTGTGTGTGTGTGTGTGTGCGCGCGTGTGTATTGGGTAAATCTGTTCTCCATCTTTAGTTTGAAAATATTTGATTTTGTTCATTTATCGTTTTTTGCCTTAGATCTATCTATCTATCTATCTATCTATCTATCTATCTATCTATCCGTATGTCTATCTATCTATCCGTATGTCTGTCTATCTATCTAAAATCGTGATTATATCTCATTCTATTTAGCTGTCTAAGATTTTCTCTAGTGGGTAAATTTAGTATTGAGTTCAGTCTGAAAATATTTTTTTAATTTATCAGTTTCTTACCTTAGATTTCGATCTCCTCGATATATATATATATATATATATATATATATATATATATATATATATATATGGGCCTTATGAGTGTTCAATTCTCCAATCCATCTTATATGTCCGCTAAATTTTACCTCGCTCTTCTTCTGGTCTTATTCTCTTTAGAACAGTCTCATTTCCCTCATATTCTGTTCATAGAGGAGCTTACGACCATATGACGTTGAAACACCATCATATGCTCGTACGATTACCGAAGTTAAGCAACGTTGAGCCTGGTCAGTGCCTAGACGGGTGAGCGTTTGTTAATATCAGGTACTGTAAGCTTGGATGTGTGGGTGGTGTAATGGATAACGGTTGGTAATTAGAAATCGGAAAGCTGAGTTTCAATTCCAGTCGGGTTCATTAAATTCACTTACGTGCAAATATTCTCAGGAATGATATGAATCCACCTGTTCTCCCTCCAGCTATGGGTTAATTATTAGGACTTGTATAAGTAAATCATTATTATCTTCAAAAAAATTGTAACAGTTTAAAAATATTTCTTGGTTTTAAATAACCTTCAGAAGGTTGACAAGCCATAAAAAAACAGATCGGTTAATCAATCTCTTCACAGAAATCTCAAAATTAATCGGTAAAACCTCATTTTTATTGCTCCATCTTTCTTTGTCGGGGTGGAAATTATCCAACATGAATTGCCATATAGGAAGATGGATATAAGATAGTAGTTCAGTAATATTCTTTGTAAGGACATTTCCGATGTCTTAATTCCTTGCTTAGATTCTAAAAACCATCTTTCAGTATTGCTCTGCGCCTTCAGATTTCTGTCACATTTTTCATCAACTGTTACTATATTAACCAGATACTTAAATTTCCGCATTTGATTGTTATTGACGTCCCCAGAAATTAACTCCCACCTTGGGTTGTCTCTTTTGCTAACAACCATAAATTGTCCCCTTACAGTTGATTGTCCTTTATTTTTATTTATCCTCGACTACTTCATCTAATAATTATTTCTCATTTCTTTTTTAATCTGTTATCAGCACTGTGCTGTGTTGCAGGCGTTGTTAAGTTTACATCTTCGAAAAATAAGTCATGATAGGCCTTCTAATCTTTCTAGAACCGTCTCACTGTACAGATTAAAATAAACCCGACGAGAAAACATAGCCGAGAAGCGGTATTCTTCTTTCTTTCTTTGTGGGTTCACTTAACTCATTTCTATTCGCATTAAGTTAAAGATTATTTATTAGAACACACTTATCTGAAAGACCTGATGTGCTCAAAAAACTGACTACAGCTTCTGAATCAACGTACTCCATTTAGTCTCGTACAGCATCGGTTTTCTTTTTAACCAAATATTTAGATAAACTTATGACGAAATTCTAACCTTGTTAAAACACTTCTTTTTAATTGTTGTATTTGATTTTTGTAATTTGCATGACGGACTGTTCTTTTTGATGCCAACACTGTATTCTGTCATCTTGAAATTAATATTTAGTCCGTTCTTCCCGCTTTCTTTCACTACGTTCCGTAAAAGTACTTATATTCTCCTTTCTGTGTCTGCTCTCAACCTTCGTCATCTGCATATATTATGATTTTACGATTATCGCTACAAATAATGAATTCTCTCAGAATCGCCTCACTCAATCCTTTGAATAAGTCCGGCGAGAAGACGCATCCTTGTCTTACACCCCTTTCTAGTTTAGTCTATTTACCGAAATCATATTCCATCGGTATGCAATCTGTTTGCTACCAGTATAACCTCTGGATTATTCTAATATCATTCCCAAATATGTCATTGTTATCTAGACGTTCTAAAAGTTCTTTATGGCATAGACTGTCTCGTCCGGTAAGGAGGGACATGTGAAACAGGTGTCATAGGCGCTAGAATTCTCAAAAGGGTGAAGGAAAAAAAGTCCTCCAAGAAATATATTAAACTACCAATGAATAAAAAACAGGATAAAGACTAAAAATTGAAAGTATCTTATTTATGTTATTTACATTATGGCTATTGTCCACATCTTTGTTGTTGTTACTATTACAACATTTCGGCAACTGTACATTCCGGCGTTCTTTAGCTGCATGTCGATATGCATCCTTTATTTAATCTACAAAAATTAACATTCTACCCTCGTACATTAAATAAAGTTTACAGTACGAAATTCTATGGTGGTCACCCGGATCGATAAGCACTGGAAAAGGCCGGAGATCACAGCAGTCGAAACGTTGTGATAACAACAACAAAAATTGGGATAATAGCCAGAATTAAATCATGTAGTATTTTCACGGCAACTGTTCCGGCGAGCTACTTTCGCTGGTTCCCGGACTGCATGAATTTAGGCGAGCTACCAGTTTGGCATTTCGGTCCCACTCTTTCAATATCAAAACGGTTAAATGTAACCGTCTCTTCTACTCAAACAACTTCATCTCCTGCACTTCCCGTCTGTGGAACTCCCTTCCACTTAGTTGCTTCCCCGATGACTATAATCTTCAAATATTCAAGTGTAATGTCAATCGATATCTGACACCCCGAGGTTGTTCCCCGTACATCTCTGTATCCTTTCCCCAAACATGCCGATTTACTCTTGTTCTGATAATTCCGTATCACAGAAGTTCAGACAAAAACACCTTACTTATATTTTGATCTTTTTTTTTAAATTAACAATTTTGTTTTTAAATTGCGCTTCGCGAATACAATGAGTCCGAACCCACTGAACAGTGGACACCTAGTGGATCCGCTCTTGTGACCAAAACAACTAAGATAAGGATACTAGTCCTAAAATTTCCTAGAATAATGGCAATGGTTCATCTGAGAGTTCCAGACAAAACTTAAATCTCTTCAAGTCTGGCGATTGATCTCCACTTTCGCATGAAATTATG
Organism: Acanthosepion pharaonis; assembly: GCA_903632075.3. Classification (NCBI taxonomy): domain Eukaryota; kingdom Metazoa; phylum Mollusca; class Cephalopoda; order Sepiida; family Sepiidae; genus Acanthosepion; species Acanthosepion pharaonis. The sequence goes on from CAHIKZ030000270.1 coordinate 1,207,892, forward strand.
TTATGTGGTTTCGATTAAACTGTCATTTTGTCTATGTCGTATGAAACTCAAATATTGGCAGATCGATAACTCTTAACCTTTGAAGTCATCTGCTCTTTCAGACAGAGGTAGCGTCGTTGATAAACCTTAAGTTTTATGTATCAGCGATTGATTTTTTAGAATACAATCTTTGATATCGATTTTCAATATCCTTTGAAACACTTGAAATTGACTCGACCCATGGAAAAATGGATCGCAATTGTCCCTAACGTTATTGATTGAACATAGTAATTATGATAGAGGATTGGCTCTGATCGAAGTAATAACGTTCTGATGCCGTGGTAATATCAAATAGAGTGTAGATTATATGCTGTAAAAATTCTCATCTTATGCGGCGATTGTTTTTAAAAATATACAACATATACATATTTTTCAAAAGTGATTCGTTTTATAATCTTTTCCTCTCGTAAGAATTGTTAAAACGCTTAATTTTAAAGAGTAATACCTACCTTCAGCTTATCAGAAATTTTTGCGCAGTATTTGGGTTTGATGTGAAACGTATTTAAGTTATAAAAGAAATAATCAACAATTGTAAGCATAAAAGCCCTATTCGATCAATCGCATTTGCATTAATTTCTAATGAATGACAGTCTTCCCAATTTTCAACACATTTCCATGAAAAAATATTTCACAATGCATTTTTTAAACCAATTCACCCCAAGCAAGGCGGGAGTGCCACTAGCACGCAAGGATTTACAGGGGATCCAGAACAAAAGTAAAGCGACATGTTTGGGGAAAGGATACAGTGAAAGACAGGGAACAAAGGGTGTCTGATACCGATTGAATATTTGAAGATTATAGTCATCGGGGAAGCAACTAAGGGGAAGGGAGTTCCACAGATGGGAAGTGCATGAGAAGAAGCTGTTTGAGTAGAAGAGACGGTTACATTTAACCGTTTTGACATTGAAAGGGCGGGACCGTGATACCTGCCTGGTAGCTCGCTTAAATTCATGCAGTCCGAGAACCAGCGAATTTAGCTCGCCGGAAAGGTTGCCATGAAAATACTTGTAGCAGAGACAGAAGGAGGCCACAGCACGTCTTTGGGATAGCGATTGTAGACTAGATGCCAGATCCGGACCTATCATCTTCCATATTCATCTCTGGATTTTGTCGAGACGTAGAGCGGGAGAACCAGACCATATATGACGGCAATATTCCATATTTCTATAGTAAGATCAACGCAGTTATAACTAACATTAAGAAGAGACAGTTGAAATTTCTAGGGCACATAATGAGGAAAGTGGGCTCAAAGAATTTGATACTCAAAGTATATATTGAAGTCAAGAGGGTTAGAAGAAAGCAACGCATAAGCTAACTGGCGAGCTTGACTGAATAGATGGCGAAACAAGGTTTAGGAGAAATAACAAAAAACATAGTAAGCGCCACAAAGGACAAGAAATTGTGGAGAGCCAACGTCCTGAAGGGACACGGCTCATAGAATAAGTCTAGTAAAATCATTGGTACTACTTAAATTTACTGACACGCTTATGAGAAATGGGAAGGTTTTTGAAAATATTTTTGTAAATTAGCATTCGTTCAACCTTCCTCAAACCACGACCTTCGACCTTTCTCAAACCACGATCTTCGGCCTTCCTCAAATTACGAGCTTCCTCAAATCCCGACCTTCGACCCTCGTTAAATCACTAACTTCGACCTTCCTCAAATCCCGACTTTCGACATTCCACAAACCACGACCTTCGACCTTCCTCAAATCACCACCTTCCACCTTCCTCAAACCACGACCTCCGAGCTTCTTCAAACTACGATCTTTGGCTTTCCTCAAATAAAAACTTCCTCAAATCCCGACCTTCGACCTTTCTCAAATCCCGATCTTCAACCTTCCTCAAACCACGACCTTCGACCTCCATGAAACCACGACCTTCCACCTTCGTCAAACAACGACCTCCGACCTTCTTCAAACTACGATCTTCGGCTTTCCTCTAGTTACGATCTTCCTCAACTCCCGACCTTCGACATTCCTCAAACCACGACCTTCGACCGTCGTTAAATCTCTACCTTCGACCTTCCTCAAACCACGACCTCCGACCTTCCTCATTCCACGACCTTCGACCGTCGTTAAATCACTACGTTTGACCTTCGTCAAACCACGACCTCTGACCTTCCTCAAAACAACCACCTTCGATCTTCCTCAAATCAAAACCTTCCTCAAACCACGACCTTCGACCGTCGTTAAATCACTACGTTGGACCTTCCTCAAACCACGACCTCCGACCTTCCTCAAACCACCACCTTCGATCTTCCTCAAATCAAAACCTTCCTCAAACCACGACCTTCGACACTCCTCAAACCACGACCTTCGACCGTCGTTAAATCACTACGTTCGATCTTCCTCAAACCACCACTTTGGACCTTCCTCAAGTCACCATCTTCGACCTTCCTCAAATCCCGTCATTCGACCTTCCTCAAACCACGACCTTCGACCTTTCTCAAATCCCGACCTTCCTCAAATCATGACCTTCGACCTTCCTCAAACCACGACCTTCGACTTTCATCAAACCACGACCTTCGACCTTTCTCAAATCATGTTTTTTTGTCAGGATCCAAAAATGTTGTTTATGATATATATAAAGTGCCAAATCGATCCCTGGATTCATAAACTGTGCTTATGTTATTGATAACAGCGTACGACTGATGCCCTTTGCTTCAATTATCCTATTTAAGAAATGCACATTCCCTCGTTAGGATATTTCAAAGTATATACCTAACAATTTTATTTTCGTATCGGAAACATAAACGAAATAATTTTAAGCAATTTATGTCAACTGAAACATAAGTACACATTAGATATAACGTTTAGAGTAATGAGAAATAATGTCGGGTTAAAACAATTCCTTAATTGCTAAAATAAATGTTTATAATATCAGACCGTCCTGGGTAAGACGATAAACTACATCCAGCAGCAAGATCTCTGATCAGGAAGTTTTAAGGAGCGTGGAACCACCTCTTAATTACTGGTGTTCCCAGGTCCACACTGATCCAGGGTGGTAGCACATGTTAGGGTCCCAGCTGATCCAGGGTGGTAGCACATGTTAGGGTCCCAGCTATGAGCAAATAGTTAATCCCCAAATTAAGATCAAAATACTATGAAAGTATAAACATAGGTTTTAATACCAGCAATATATTTTTGTAAAAGATTATTACAAACAATAAAATTTGGAAAAAAATATTACCAGAATACATTTCTTAAAAATAAAATATTACCAGCAATACATTTTTTTTAAAATATTATCAGCAGTACATTTTTGAAAAAAAATATTACCAGCAATACATTTCTGAAAAAAGTATTACCAGCAATACATTTTTTTTAAATATTACCAGCAATACATTTTTTTAAAAAAAAATATTTCCAGCAATACATTTAAAAAAATATTACCAGCAATAAATTTAAAAAAAAATATTACCAGCAATACATTTTTGAAAAAAAAATATTACCAGCAATACATTAAAATAAATATTACCAGCAATACATCTTTGAAAAAAATATTACCAAAAATACTTTCTGGAAAAAAATATTACCAGCAATAAAAGTTATGTTGGTATTAAATAACCAATTGAGATTGATGTGTCGTAAAACAAAATAAACCTAACCAAACTAATATCAGAAATGATATTATTTGTTAGATTTTCAAAATAGACTATTAATAAATGCTAACATTGTTTCCTCTCCCAGACTGTAATCTAAATATTAAGATCATTACCACTTACTTATACTTACAGAATACTGTTTTCTTGAAATACTAAGCAGTTCTATTTTACCACTAACCTAAGAGAAGCTAGTAGACTGAAGCAAGACACAATTACCCTATTTAAGAAATTCACACCTCTCGTTGGGTCATTCAGAAGTCAATATCTACTAACCTTATTTTCATTCCCGAAGCATGGATCAAATAACTTTAAGCGATTAATGTAAACCCAGCCTGTGGGCTAAATGCTAAGATAGTTGCCACCTACAGGGCTGAATGAAAAATGCTATTAGCGAAAATGTCTTAGTTAAAGCAGCGCGGGAGATTTAAGCATTTTGGTAGTCGTTAATTTCATATCCTGTATGCTATAATATTAAAAGTTATCTTTGTTTGATTTTCAAAATGTCAACATTGTTTGCTTCCTTTTATAAATTACTTGCTTCTTTTTACTCCCAAGCTGAGGTCTTTACCTTCAGGGCAGAAAATTACTTTATTTGAGTAAATAGACAATTTCATTTTAAAGGCCATCAACAAATCAACGTCTTTTCTTTTTTTTAATCGATTTCGCCCCAAGCAAGGCAGTAAAGTCAAGGAGACGCAAGGGAAAAGTTAGAAACAGCAACATTGCTAAGGAGCGAGAATAAAGGTAGTGGAAATTGGAGGACAGTAGATAGCGCTTGATATTGCATTTAAATTTTTGCAGATTATAAACTTTGTTGGACAGCATGGAACAGGAATGGTTTTCCATAACCAATAAGTGCGAGAAAAGAAACAGCATAGAATTTACGGATACATCTAGGTAGATCGATTTTAAATTTCTGAAACCACGTCGCTATCCTAGTGCCGCGCTTAAATTCGAAGAGTCTATGTACCATAACGAAGATCTCATCCGAATAATTACCATGAAAGTATTTATTGATGAATAATCGTGTGGGATGTTCAGTCTACAATTGTCGGAGTTAGCGTTTGGGCGTTGGGGTCCTCCTCCACCTGTCTCACAAACCGCCAGGGCCGTAGGGGGTGCCGCATGGTGGCTTCCTCAATAAGAACCCTTTATTTGGTCGTTAGCAAGTGTCTGGATGTGGACATAACTTTTGCCGGTCGATTCGATTCCGTTATCCGACCTTCTTTGGTATCTTATTCTCTTTGTTCCTTGTACCGTTCCTTGTAAGATGGTCTTGGAGAGACATAGAGAGAGAGCTCGCCATCTGGTTACATGGCCATACAGCTTTCTTCAGCTTCATATTCTTTATGGTGATCAACAATTCTTTATAGCCATTTATTTTATGACTCTCTCTGCTTAGTTCTTAGTTGGGTAACCGCTTGGGAATACCAGGTGCTATAAGCTTGGATGTGCGGGTGGTGTTATGAATAATGATTCGGAATTGTTCATTGGAGAGCAGAGTTTCAATTCCTGTTGAATTCGTTATATCTGCGGAACCACATCGCCCTTCTAGTACTGCGCTTAAATTCGAAGAGTCTATGCACCATAGCGAAGAGCTCATCCGAACAATTACCATGAAAGTATTTATAGAAAAGGCACAGGGAGGCGGCCTTATGGCGGTGGGCAAGTCTCTGAAACTGAGACGCCGGATCGTTACCAGTAATATTGCTGATTTTTTGGATTTTATAAAGGTGCTATAGATAGAGAGAAGGTACATCTAAACATGGACGTATGGCAGACTTATAGATATGTAAGATACACTTTGCAGAGAAAAACCGTTTAGCACGATACAATGAACCAACCTTCTTGACAGCTGACCGAGGACTTATTTATAAATATAGCAAAAAATAGATTAGAAATTAATAAGAAAGCATTTGTTTTTAAAAAAGCTTGATTTTTAAAGCTGAATGTGTCAATTATTTATCTTCATGAAGCAAAAAGGCTGGGCAATGTATATGACACACGCTTGTAAGATTACATAATTAAATCAAATTTATTTAATATCAAAGTATTACATGATTTTTACGCAAACACACACACATTATTTACATTATTTGGACTATTGTCCTCATCTTTGTCGCCATAGTTATTACAACGTTTCGGCCGTTGTACGCTCCGGCCTTCTTCAGTTAGTTGGAATGTCGAACTTAACCCTTTATTTAGCTCACTGGGGTAGACTGTTCTAACTCCACGTGCCATGTTTAATGGATGTCAGTTATCAGTTATCTCCTGTTAATTTCCCTCTGAAAGTTCTCCACTGCCTTAGCCGGGTATTGAACTCACACTCTTTGAGTCCTGTCACTGGATCTAACCAACGCCTTTATCCACTGTGCCATGTGTCCTCGAGGACCTCATCTCAGAAATATAGACAGATACACACACACATACATATATATATATATATATATATATATATATGTGTGTGTGTGTGTGTGTGTGTGTGTGTGTGTGTGTGTGTGTGTGTGTCTTAGACTCTATCGTTGGAAAAACGCATTATTTTTTTGTGACATTATGATTGGGATGTCCACGTGATTTCATCTCCGTCTTAAGTGTTTTGCATTTTATGATCAGCAATAAAGTCTTTGAGGTCTTCAAAACAACTAAATGTATATGTGAAATTCTTTTTCAGTGTTTTCAGAGCATGCACACGCCCACAATCATTGAGCTTTATATATACATATAAGGATAAGTATACCTTTATATGTATGTATAAAGACACTGCTTTAGTGGGTCGTAAATCGAAGACGACCTCTTACGTGGCATACACAAAATGTTAATATTTTATTTTCACTTTCAGCTAAATCAAGAGTATTAATATGTCAGCCTCCAATCTAATACATGAAATGATAAATTAACACCCTGCTCCTAGCACTAGCAGTCATCTTTAGTGATGGCAATAGTGGGCTTCTTGAAAGTGTTCAGGTCCTTTTGGGTTCAAAATGCAAGAATTTCTCCTTTGATTCTTTGATAAACCAATTAGAATATTGGTTATTAAGCCGAGATAATTATATGGATATAATAAACAGAGAGATCTGTCTACAATAATGGTATTTTTCACCAGTTCAAATTAATATCATTTTCCCCCCACCTATTATTGTGTGTGTTATACTGCAGGCGATCATGGATCTCCCACAACCTCCTGTTTTGATTGTTCTAAGTAAATATTACTCTGTTACGACCCTCGTGTCTTTTTGGTAGCTGTCTATTCAAACGTGATAAGTAGGTCCCTCAATATTTCCCATACTTTCATTTGCACTCAATGGGCCTTATGAGTGTTAAATCTCCAATCCATCTTATCTGTCCCTAAATTTTCCTGGGTCTTCTTATTGTTAACTATATTTTCTTTGCTGGTCTTATAATATCTATCTGTCTATCTATCTATCTCATTTTATGAACATGACGTGTAAATATTCTTACGTTGTCTCTTCCTTCGATATATATATATATATATATATATATATATATATATATATATATATATATATATATATATATATATATAGCATTTCATCCCAAAGCAAGGCGGGAGGCCCTAGGAATGCAAGGGATAAGGCTGGGTTTAGTGGGGGGTTGAGGAAAGGATAAAAAAAGAATAGAGATCAGGCTATCAGAAGATGTCGATTGACATTACATTTAATTTATTATATATATATGTGTGTGTGTGTGTGTGTGTATTGGGTAAATCTGTTCTCCATCTTTAGTTTGAAAATATTTGATTTTGTTCATTTATGTTTTGCCTTAGATCTATCTATCTATATATCTATCTATCTATCTATCTATCTATCTATCTATCTATCCAATATGTCTATCTATCTATCCGTATGTCTGTCTATCTATCTAAAAATCGTGATTATATCTCATTCTATTTAGCTGTCTAAGATTTTCTCTAGTGGGTAAATTTAGTATTGAGTTCAGTCTGAAAATATTTTTTAATTTATCAGTTTCTTACCTTAGATTTGATACCCTCGATATATATATATATATATATATATATATATATATATATATATGGGCCTTATGAGTGTTCAATTCTCAATCCATCTTATATGTCCGCTAAATTTTACCTCGCTCTTCTTCTTCTTATTCTCTTTAGAACAGTCTCATTTCCCTCATATTCTGTTCATAGAGGACTTACGACCATATGACGTTGAAACACCATCATATGCCTGCACGATTACCGAGTTAAGCAACGTTGAGCCTGGTCAGTGCTTAGACGGCAGAGCGTTTGTTAATACCAGGTACTGTAGCTTGGATGTGTGGGTGGTGTAATGGATAACGTTTGGTAATTAGAAATCGGAAAGCCGAGTTTTCAATTCAGTCGGGTTCATTAAATTCACTTACGTGCAAATATTCAGGAATGATATGAATCCACCTGTTCTCCCTCCAGCTATGGGTTTAATTATTAGGACTTGTATAAGTAAATCGTATTATCTTCAAAAAAAAATTGTAACAGTTTAAAAATATTTCTTGGTTTTAAATAACCTTCAGAAGGGGTTGACAAGCCATAAAAAAAACAGATCAGTTAATCAATCTCTTCACAGAAATCTCAAAATTAATCGGTAAACCTCATTTTTATTGCTCCATCTTTCTTTGTCAGTGGGAAATTATCCAACATGAATTGCCATATAGGGAAGATGGATATAAGATAATAGTTCAGTAATATTCTTTGTAAGGACATTTCCGATGTCTTAATTCCTTGCTTAGATTCTAAACCATGCTCAGTATTGCTCTGCGCCTTCAGATTTCTGTCACATTTTTCATCAACTGTTACTATATTAACCAGATACTTAAATTTCCGCATTTGATTTGTTATTGACGTCCCCAGAAATTAACTCCCACCTTCCAGGTTGTCTCTTTGCTAACAACCATAAATTGTCCCCTTACAGTTGATTGTCCTTATTTTATTTATCCTCGACTACTTCATCTAATTGTTATTTCAATTTTTTTAATCTGTTATCAGCACTGTGCTGTGTTGCAGGCGTTGTTGTTTACATCTTCGAAAAAATAAGTCATGATAGGCCTTCAAATCTTTCTAGAACCGTCTCACTGTACAGATTAAAATAAACCCGACGAGAAAACATAGCCGAGAAGCGGTATTCTTCTTTCTTTTTCTTTTGTGGGTTCCGCTTAACTCATTTCTATTCGCATTAAGTTAAAAGATTATTTTATTAGAACACTTATCTGAAAGACTGATGTGCTCAAAAACTGACCACAGCTTTGAATCCGCCCATTTAGTCTCGTACAGCATCGGTTTTCTTTTTAAATCCAAATATTTAGATAAACTTATGACGAAATTCTAACCTTGTTAAAACACTTCTTTTTAATTGTTGTATTTGATTTTATAATTTGCATGACGGACTGTTTTTTTGGATGCCAACACTGTATTCTGTCATCTTGAAATTAATATTTAGTCCGTTCTTCCTTTCTTTCACTACGTTCCGTAAAAAAAGTACTTATATTCTCCTTTCTGTGTCTGCTCAACCTTCGTCATCTGCATATATTATGATTTTACGGGATTATCGCTACAAATAATGAATTCTCTCAGAATCGCCTCACTCAATCCTTTGAATGATCCGGCGAGAAGACGCTTGTCTTGTCTTACACCTTTCTAGTTTAGTCTATTTACCAGAAATCATATTCCATCAGCAAATCTGTTTGCTACCAGTATAACCTTCTGGATTATTCTAATATCATTCCCAAATATGTCATTGTTATCTAGACGTTCTAAAAAGTTCTTTATGGCACAGACTGTCTCTCGTCCGGTAAGGAGGACATGTGAAACAGGTGTCATAGGCGCTAGAATTCTCAAAAGGGTGAAGGAAAAAAAAAGTCCTCCAAGAAAATATATTAAAACAATGAATAAAAACAGGATAAAGACTAAAAATTGAAAGTATCTTATTTATGTTATTTACATTATGGCATTATTGTCCACATCTTTGTTGTTGTTACTATTACAACATTTCGGCAACTGTGCATTCCGGCGTTCTTTAGCTGCATGTCGATATGCATCCTTTATTTAATCTACAAAATTAACATTCTACCCTCGTACATTAAATAAAGTTTACAGTACGAGATTCTATGGTGGTCACCGGATCGATAAGCACTGGAAAGGCCGGAGATCACAGCAGTCGAAACGTTGTGATGTAACAACAAAAATTGGGATAATAGCCAGAATTAAATCATGCAGTATTTTCACGGCAACTGTTCCGGCGAGCTACTTTCGCTGGTTCCCGGACCGTACGAATTTAGGCGAGTTACCAGTTTGGCATTTCGGTCCCAATCTTTCAATATCAAAACGGTTAAATGTAACCGTCTCTTCTACTCAAACAACTTCATCTCCTGCACTTCCTGTCTGGAACTCCCCTTCCACTTAGTTTGCTTCCCTGATGACTATAATCTTCCAAAATATTCAAATTGTAATGTCAATCGATATCTGGACACCCTGAGGTTGTTCCCCTTGCATCTCTGTATCCTTTCCCCCAAACATGCCGATTTACTCTTGTTCTGATAATTCGTATCACAGAAGTTCAGACAAAAACACCTTACTTATATTTTGATCTTTTTTTAAATTAACAATTTTGTTTTTTTAAATTGCACTTCATGAATACAATGAGTCCGAACCCACTGAACAGTGGACACCCTAGTGGATCCGCTCTTGTGACCAAAAAACAACTAAGATAAGGATACTAGTCCTAAAATTTCCTAGAATAATGGCAATGGTTCATCTGAGAGTTCCAGACAAAACCAAATCTCTTTCAAGTCTGATTGATCTCCACTTTCGCATGAAATATGTGTTATGTGGTTTCGATTAAACTGTCATTTTGTCTATGTCGTATGAAACTCAAATATTGGCAGATCGATAACTCTTAACCTTTGAAGTCATCTGCTCTTTTTCAGACAGAGGTAGCGTCGTTGATAAACCTTAAGTTTTATGTATCAGCGATTGATTTTTAGAATACAATCTTTTGATATCGATTTTCAATATCCTTTGAAACACTTGAAATTGACTCGACCCATGGAAAAATGGATCGCAATTGTCCCTAACGTTATTGATTGAACATAGTAATTATGATAGAGGATTGGCTCTGATCGAAGTAATAACGTTCTGATGCCGTGGTAATATCCAAACAGAGTGTAGATTATATGCTGTAAAATTCTCATCTTATGCGGCGATTGTTTTAAAAATATACAACATATACATATTTTTTCAAAAAGTGATTCGTTTTATAATCTTTTTTCCTCTCGTAAGAATTGTTAAAACGCTTAATTTAAAGAGAGTAATACCTACCTTCAGCTTATCAGAATTTTTTTGCGCAGTATTTGGGTTTGATGTGAAACGTGTAAGTTAAGTAAAAAAAGAAATAATCAACAATTGTAATTAAAAAGCCCTATTCGATCAATCGCATTTGCATTAATTTCTACGAAAATGACAGTCTTCCCAATTTTCAACACATTTCCACATGAAAAAAATATTTCACAATGCATTTTTTAAACCAATTCACCCCAAGCAAGGCGGGGAGTGCCACTAGCACGCAAGGATTTACAGGATCCAGAACAAAAGTAAAGCGACATGTTTGGGGGAAAAGGATACAGTGAAAGACAGGGAAACAAAGGGTGTCTGATACCGATTGAATATTTGAAAGATTATAGTCATCGGGAAGCAAATTAAGGGGAAGGGAGTTCCACAGATGGAAGTGCAAGGAGAAGAAGTTGTTTGAGTAGAAGAGACGGTTACATTTAACCGTTTTGACATTGGAAAGGGCGCGGACCGTGATACTAAAAGCCTGGTAGCTCGCTTAAATTCATGCAGTCCGGAGAACCAGCGAATTTAGCTCGCCGGAAAGGTTGCCATGAAAATACTTAGCAGAGACAGAAGGAGGCCACAGCACGTCTTTGGGATAAGGATTGTAGACTAGATGCCAGATCCGGACCTATCATCTTCCAGCATTCATCTCTGGATTTTGTCGAGACGTAGAGCGGGAGAACCAGACCTATATATGACGGCAATATTCCATATTTCTATAGTAAGATCAACGCAGTTATAACTCAACATTAAGAAGAGACAGTTGAAATTTCTAGGGCACATAATGAGGAAAGTGGGCTCAAAGAATTTGATACTCAAAGTATATATTGAAGTCAAGAGGGGTTAGAAAAAGCAACGCATAGCTAACTGGCGAGCCGACTGAATAGATGACGAAACAAGGTTTAGGAGAAATAACAAAAACATAGTAAGCGCCACAAAAGGACAAAAGAATTGTGGAGAACCAACGTCCTGAAGGACACGGCTCATAGAATAAGTCTAGTAAAATCATTGGTACTACTTAAATTTACTGACACGTTTATGAGAAATGGGAAGGTTTGAAAATATTTTTGTAAATTAGCATTCGTTCAACCTTCCTCAAACCATTACCTGACCTTTCTCAAACCACGATCTTCGGCCCTTCCCCTCAAATTACGAGCTTCCTCAATCCTGACCTTCGACCCTCGTTAAATCACTAACTTCGACCTTCCTCAAATCCCGACTTTCGACATTCCACAAAACCACGACCTTGACCTTCCTCAATCACCACCTTCCACCTTCCTCAAACCACGACCTCGAGCTTCTTCAAACTACGATCTTTGGCTTTCCTCAAATAAAAACTTTCTCAAATCCTGACCTTCGACCTTCTCAAATCCCTGATCTTCCTTCCTCAAACCGACCTTCGACCTCCATGAAACCGACCTTCCACCTTCGTCAAACAACGACCTCCGACCTCTTCAAACTACGATCTTCGGCTTTCCTCTAGTTACGATCTTCCTCAACTCCTGACCTTCGACATTCCTCAAACCACGACCTTCGACCGTCGTTAAATCTCTACCTGACCTTCCTCAAACCACGACCTCCGACCTTCCTCATTCCACGACCTTCGACCGTCGTTAAATCACTACGTTTGACCTTCGTCAAACCACGACCTCTGACCTTCCTCCAAACAACCACCTTCGATCTTCCTCAAATCGAAACCTTCCTCAAACCACGACCTTCGACCGTCGTTAAATCACTACGTTGGACCTTCCTCAAACCACGACCTCCGACCTTCCTCAAACCACCACCTTCGATCTTCCTCAAATCAAACCTTCCTCAAACCACGACCTTCGACCTCCTCAAACCACGACCTTCGACCGTCGTTAAATCACTACGTTCGATCTTCCTCAAACCACCACTTTGGACCTTCCTCAAGTCAACATCTTCTGACCTTCCTCAAATCCCGTCATTCGACCTTCCTCAAACCACGACCTTCGACCTTTCTCAAATCCTGACCTTCCTCAAATCATGACCTTCGACCTTCACCAAACCACGACCTTCGACTTTCATCAAACCACGACCTTCGACCTTTCTCAACCATGTTTTTGTCAGGATCCAAAAATGTTGTTTATGATATATATAAAGTGCCAAATCGATCCCTAGTTCATAAACTGTGCTTATGTTATTGATAACAGCGTACGACTGGATGCCCCTTTGCTTCCAATTATCCTATTTAAAAATGCACATTCCCTCGTTAGGATATTTCAAAGTATATACCTAACAATTTTATTTCGTATCGGAAACATAAACGAAATAATTTTAAGCAATTTATGTCAACTGGAAACATAAGTACACATTAGATATAACGTTTAGAGTAATGAAAATAATGTCGGGTTAAAACAATTCCTTAATTGCAAAAATAAATGTTTATAATATCATCCTGGGTAAGACGATAAACTACATCCAGCAACAAGATCTCTGATCAGGAAGTTTTTTAAGGAGCATGGAACCACCTCTTAATTACTGGTGTTCCCAGGTCCACACTGATCCAGGGTGGTAGCATGTTAGGGGTCCCAGCTGATCCAGGGTGGTAGCATGTTAGGTCCCAGCTATGAGCAAATAGTTAATCCCCAAATTAAGATCAAAATACTATGAAATATAAACATAGGTTTTAATACTGTTAAATATGTTTTGTAAAAGATTATTACAAACAATAAAATTTGGGAAAAAAATATTACCTAGAATACATTTTAAAAAATAAATATTACCAGCAATACATTTTTTTAAAATATTATCAGCAGTACATTTTTGAAAAAAAAATATTACCAGCAATACATTTCTGAAAAAAAAGTATTACCAGCAATACATTTTTTTTTTTAAATATTACCAACAATACATTTTTTAAAAAAATATTTCCAGCAATACATTTAAAATATTACCTGCAATAAATTTTAAAAAAATTACCAGCAATACATTTTTGAAAAAAATATTACCAGCAATACATTAAATAAATATTACCAGCAATACATCTTTGAAAAAAATATTACCAAAAATACTTTCTGGAAAAAAATATTACCAGCAATAAAAAGTTATGTTGGTAAATAACCAATTGAGATTGATGTGTCAAAACAAAATAAACCCTAACCAAACTAATATCAGAAATGATATTATTTGTTAGATTTTTCAAAATAGACTATTAATAAATGCTAACATTGTTTCTCTCCCCAGACTGTAATCTAAATATTAAATCATTACACTTACTTTTATACTTATAGAATACTGTTTTCTTGAAATACTAAGCAGTTCTATTTTACCACCTAACCTAAGAGAAGCTAGTAGACTGAAGCAGACACAATTACCCTATTTAAGAAATTCCCACCTCTCGTTGGGTCATTCAGGAAGTCAATATCTACTAACCTATTTTTCATTCCTGAAGCATGGATCAAATAACTTTAAGCGATTAATGTAAACCCAGCCACATGGGCTAAATGTTAAGATAGTTGCCACCTACAGGGCTGAAAATGCTAAGCGAAAATGTCTTAGTTAAAACAGCGCGTACATTTTTTTGGTAGTCGTTAATTTCATATCCTGTATGCTATAATATTAAAGTTATCTTGTTTGATTTTCAAAATGTCAACATTGTTTGCTTCCTTTTATAAATTACTTGCTTTTTTTTTACTCCCAAGCCGAGGTCTTTACCTTCAGGGCAGAAAATTACTTTATTTGAGTAAATAGACAATTTTTTTTTAAAGGCCATCAACAAATCAACGTCTTTTTCTTTTTTTTTTTTTTAATCGATTTCGCCCCAAGGCAGTAAAAGTCAAAAAGGAGACGCAAAGGAAAAGTTAGAAACAACAACATTGCTAAGGAGCGAGAATAAAAGGTAGTGGAAATTGGAGGACAGTAGATAGCCTTGATATTGCATTTAAATTTTTTGCAGATTATAAACTTTGTTGGACAGCATGGAACAGGAATGGTTTTCCATAACCAATAAGTGCGAGAAAAGAAACAGCATAGAATTTACGGATACATCTAGGTAGATCGATTTAAATTTCTGAAACCACGTCGCTATCCTAGTGCCGCGCTTAAATTCGAAGAGTCTGTATACCATAACGAAGATCTCATCCGAATAATTACCATGAAAGTATTTATTGATGAATAATCGTGTGGGATGTTCAGTCTACAATTGTCGGAGTTAGCGTTTGGGCGTTGGGGTCCTCCACCTGTCTCAAAAACCGCCAGGGCCGTAGGTGCCGCATGGTGGCTTCCTCAATAAGAACCCTTTATTTGGTCGTTAGCAGAGTGTCCGGATGTGGATAACTTTTGCCGGTCGATCTGATTCTGTTATCCGACCTTCTTTGGTGTCATCTCTTTGTTCCTTGTACCGTTCCTTGTAGATGGTCTTGGAGACAGAGAGCTCACCATCTGGTACATGTGCCATACAGCTTTCTTCAGCTTCATATTCTTTATGGTGATCAACAATTCTTTATAGCCATTTATTTTATGACTCTCTCTGCTTAGTTCTTAGTTGGGTAAACTTGGGAATACCAGGTGCTATAAGCTTGGATGTGCGGGTGGTGTTATGAAGAATGATTCGGAATTGTTCATTGAGCAGAGTTTCTAAATCTGTTGAATTCATTATATCTGCGAACCACATCGCCTTCTAATTACTGCGCTTAAATTCGAAGAGTCTATGCACCATAGCGAAGAGCTCATCGAACAATTACTATGAAAGTATTTATAGAAAAAAAGGCACAGGAGGCGGCCTTATGGCGGTGGGCAAGTCTCTGAAACTGAGACGCCGGATCGTTACCAGTAATATTGCTGATTTTTTGGATTTTATAAAAGGTGCTATAGATAGAGAGAAGGTACATCTAAACATGGACGTATGGCAGACTTATAGATATGTAAGATACACTTTGCAGAGAAAAACCGTTTAGCAATGATACAATGAACCAACCTTCTTGACAGCTGACCGAGGACTTTATTAAATATAGCAAAAAAGCCAGATTAGAAATTAATAAGAAAGCATTTGTTTTAAAAAGCTTGATTTTTAAAGCTGAATGTCAATTTATTTATCTTCACACAAAAGGCTGCAAATGTATATGTATACACGGCTTGTAAGATTACATACCAATCAAATTTATTTATTGTCCTCATCTTGTCATATATTTACAACGTTTCCAGCTGTTATGCGCTCCCTTCTTCAATTGGTTAAATGTCGAACTAACCTTTTTGCTCACTAGGTAGACAATTTCCAGTTCCACGTGCCATGTTTTATGAATGTCAGGTTTCAGTTATTTCCTGTTAATTTCCCTCTGAAAGTTCTCCACTGCCTTATGTGGTATTGGACACTCTTTGGGTCCTGTCACTGGATCTAACCTAACGCCTTTATCCACTGTCCCATGTCTCTCTCTCCTTCTTATTCAAATTATAAGTGTCATTTTCTTTATTTACCCTAAAACATAGTCATTGTTCACATGTTCAATGTTGCTTCAAGTCTTTCTTCATCTGTGAACTATGAAATTCATTTTCATGTGCTGTTTGATCGTTCTACTTGAAATGCAATTATAAATTTTTGTTTTATAAGTCTAGTATTCTTCTTAAATCAACCTTGTGTTAGCAGAACTTTCTTTGGTTCTCTCTTTGGTACATCATAAAACACAGATGAAAAAAGACAACAGTCCCAATATTTAAATATTTATATGAATTTCCTAGACAGCTAAATAGACCATAACTTTTACTGCTTTTCTTTCAGTTTTTTCCTCTTAAAACACCCTTCAGTCTTTGTTCTGTGATCCATTTATATAATTTTGCTAGGTTGCTTATCTGTTGCTTCTCTCTGTTACACTTAACTTCAACCAATCCTATGAGTATCAAAACATCCAAGCCTTCTTTTCTCATTATGTGCCCTTTCAACACTTTCTAATATTAAGTATAAGTATCCTCTATTTTCTCTGAAACTTTGTCATTGTTCACATGTTCAGTCCATGGTATCTCAGCATTCTTCTGTAAAACTAAATTCCTGTTAATTCAAGTCTCTTCTTCAACTGTGAATAGATTGTCCAGTATTCACTGCTATATAGGAGGACCAATATTATATAATAGTCTAGCACTATTTTCTTTGTTTCTAATGCAATTTTTCTATTTCTTAATACTTTGCTTAGCTTTGTAAAGTATCTTTCACTATCCCAGTGCCTCTTCAGACTTCAGTGTTACATTTTTCATCCTCTGTTAAAACATTTTCTGGATATTTAAATTTAGGTACTTGCTTGATTTTGGTATCTGCAATTTGTAATTTGTATGTTGGTCTGTTTCCTTTGTTAGCAACCATCTATTCTGTGTTCTTGCAATTGGTGTTTAGTCCTTTCTTCTTGCTTTCTTTCACTACGTGCTGTAGAAGTTCCTGTATTTTCCTTTTTTTGTCTGCTATCAACAGTGTCATCTGCATATCATGTTTTTAAGATTGTAACTACTGATAATGAATCCTGGTAGGACTTCAAATTTTCTCAGAATCATTATTTACATTATTCGGACTATTATTGTCCTCATCTTTGTCGCCATATTTATCACAACGTTTTGGCCGTTGTACACTCCAGCCTTCTTCAAGTGATTGGAATATCGAACTGAACCCTCTATTTTGCTCATTGGGGTAAACTGTTCTAGTTCCACATGCCATGTTTGATGGATGTCAGTTATCAGTTATCTTCTGTTAATTCCCCTCTCCAAGTTCTCCACTGTCTTAACCGGAGATAACTGATAACTGACATCCATTAAACATAACACATGAACTAGAACAGCTATACCCAGTGAGCTAAATAAAGGGTTTAGTTCGTTATTCAACCACCTGAAGAAAGGCCGGGCGACAACAGTCAAAATGTTGTGATAAATATAAAAATAAAGATGATGACAATAGTCCGAATAATATAAATAGTGTACATAATACCTCATCTCAAAAATATAGACAGATACTAAAAGGCCGAAGCATTGTAATAAATATGGCGACAAAGATGAGGACAATAGTCCGAATAATATAAATAGTGTACATAATACTTCATCTCAGAAATATAGACAGTGAAAGGCCGAAACATTGTAATAAATAGGGCGAAAAAAATGAGGACAATAGTCCGAATAACATAAATAATGTACATAATACCTCATCTCAGATATATAGACAGATCTCTCAGGCTCATCTCATTTTAAAGGCTGAATATGTCTGGTAAGAAGACACATCATCTTATGCTCCTTTTAATTTTTGTGTATTTATTGGATTCATTTTCTATTCATATACAGATTTATTTGACCCCAGTATCAGTTCTGGATTATTCTAATATCCTTCCAAAATTAATGAAGCTTACCTAACAGTTCAAACAGTTCTTTGTGTTGTACCTTATCAATGAATTTTTCATAAACAGAACATAGGTAGACAGGGTACGCTGGATAAATTGTCGCCATTTCCTACTTTTAATTTTGTGCATACGCATTGTTTGCTTTTGATTTTGTTAACTGCACAGGATATTAGGATCATTTGGGTACCATCTGTGAGAAAAAAAAAACACCATGACACAATTGTCTCTGCCAGAAATTTGGAAATGGCATGCTGTATTGCTTGACATTCATGCCAGAAGCTCAAAAATGAACATTTCAGAGTATTTTGGTGTCAATCTGAGGACAGTGCAGAGGAATCGGAAAGAGTTGAATGAGTCTAATGATTACAAAGGTATGGCAACTCAGAAAACTCACTTTAATCATTTTGATATGAAAAGAATGCCCAAATTTGTTGGTGAGGGCCTCAATCTCATCACCCACTTACATCTGGCCACCTAACTCCCCAGAAAGCAACCCCCTTGATTATTATGTATGGGGTGCAGTTGAGTGAGAGACCAACAAAACTTCTTGTAACACCAAAGATGAACTGAAGGCAAGGGTTATGGCAGCATTCACCAACATAAAGGAGGAGACTGTCCAGAAGAGATGCCAGAGATGCTGGAGGCCCTGGTTGAAACCAATGACAATTCTATTGTTTAAATTTACTCTTTAGTATTTCAAGATATTTCTGTTAAAATGAGATATCAGTGTTATTTTCAGTTCTGCATAATTTAGGCAATTTATCCATCGCAGCCTGTATATCTGTTAAAATGAATTGTCAGTGTTATTTTCATTTTTGTGTAATTTAGACGACAATTTATTCATCGCAGCCTGTATATCTGTTAAAATGAGTTATTTTTATTTTTTGCATAATTTAGATGGCAATTTATCACAACCCATACATACAAATACTTTCATGGTAATTGCTCCAATGAGCTGCTTTCACTGGTTCCCAGACTTCATGAATTCAAGCGCCCTATGAGGCTGGCATCCCACTCTCACACTTTCACTGTAGAAATAGCTTCATACCTCACACCTCTCACCTGTGGAACACCCTTCCCTATTACTGTTTCCCTGAGAGCTATAATCTCCAACTATTCAAATGTAATGTCAATCGACATCTCCAGTTACCTTGATCTATCCACTATCCCTCTCCTCATTCTTTCTTCTATCACTCCTATCTGCTCTTGCTCCAAATCTTCTGCAACCCCCTGCATCCTAGTGGCTTCACACCTTGCTCGGGGCGTAATGCTTAAAAAAAAAAAACAAGCTAGCAGATGAAGGCTGGCAGGTATAATGGCCAAAACGTTGTGATAACAACAACAAAAATTAAGACAATAATCCATGTATAAATAACGTAAATAATAAATCCTCATCCAAAAAATTAAGATAAACTAATGTTCATAAGACCTGAGAGCCACAAAAAATTAATCATCATCATCAATCTTTTCATCATGATCATCAACCTTCAACATCCCTGTGGTTGTTCAGAACTCCATTGACAGTCCCTTTCCACACTGTTTGAGTCTACATTGCTGTCCCCAGATCCCCAATGTTTAACTCTGAGTCCTAAGTTATGGTGTCTAGGAAAGTCAATGTTCATGAGAAGACACTTCCAGAAGGATGGTATAGGAGTAAGTACTGCCTGCCAAACAGTATTTGTTTTAGTTTGCAGTTAAGAGAGATTGGTCTTAGGTCTTTGTAAATTGTGTTCGGCATTGCACCAAAAGAACTATCATACAGACTTACTGAATGAGGTTGTTGTATTGCTTTAAGAAGAGGAAGTATGTATAGATTATAATAATACATAAGGGAGATAAGGGTTGACCATAGACATGAAAATGTTAATATTGTTGTGATCAGGGAAACATCCTCTTGTGATTTAGTTCCGTAAAGTAATGGTTCTTGAGCAAAACTTCCTTCTTACCATTGTCACATGAAGATAATGATGCTGATTTGTCCCTGTATGCATGTATATCAAAATACCTACCCTGTGTTAATTTATCATAGTTATCTTGAATGGCCACTCTTCTAGATCTTTTTTGAATTAATGCAGGTTTTCTGCAAGACTCTATCCTTGGACCTACATTGTTCATTGTAAAGATGAAAAAAAATACAACTATTTTTTTAATTTTTCCTGCTTCAAGCAATCAATTATTTATCTTCAATTTTTTTTATAGACCTGCATTGTTCCTATTTTCACCAATGACGTTCTTGATGTCATCACTTCTAACTTGCTATCTATGCAGGTGACACAACTTACCTGTTCAGTTCATTGTGGATAATTTGTACTACTCGCTAAGTAACCTCCCAGGAGAATAAAGTTTCATGCTTACTCAGTAAGGTCCCCATCTGATTGCTTGTAAATTTAGATCAAGGCTGCACAACCAGTTAATATATTCAGAATAGCTGAGTACTTTCCAAATGGACATACACAATCGCTGAAGACAGAAAAACACCAAATTTTTATTTTCATTTTTCTTTCTCCAAAACAATCAATTATTTATCTTCATGAAGCAAAAAAAGGCTGGGCAATGTATATGACACACGCTTGTAAGATTACATAATTAAATCAAATTTATTTAATATCAAAGTATTACATGATTTTTACGCAAACACACACACATTATTTACATTATTTGGACTATTGTCCTCATCTTTATCGCCATAGTAGTTATTACAACGTTTCGGCCGTTGTACGCTCCGGCCTTCTTCAGTTAGTTGGAATGTCGAACTTAACCTTTATTTAGCTCACTGGGGTAGACTGTTCTAACTCCACGTGCCATGTTTAATGGATGTCAGTTATCAGTTATCTCCTGTTAATTTCCCTCTGAAAGTTCTCCACTGCCTTAGCCGGGTATTGAACTCACACTCTTTGAGTCCTGTCACTGGATCTAACCAACGCCTTTATCCACTGTGCCATGTGTCCTCGGAGGACCTCATCTCAGAAATATAGACAGATACACACACACATACACATATATATATATATATATATATATATATATATGTGTGTGTGTGTGTGTGTGTGTGTGTGTGTGTGTGTGTGTGTGTGTAAGGACTCTATCGTTGGAAAAACGTCATTATTTTTTGTGACATTATGATTGGGATGTCCACGTAAATTTCATTTTTCGCGTCTTAAGTGTTTTGCACTATTTTATGATCACCAATTAAAGTCTTTGGAGGTCGTCAAAACAACTAAAATGTATATGTGAAATTTTTTCACCGGTGTTTTCAATTAGTGAATTGCACACGCCTAGAATAAAAAAATCATTGAGCTTTAGAAGGTATTACATATAAGGATGCCAAGGATGGTATACCTTTTTATATGTATGTATAATTTTGCCGAGAAACTGCTTTAGTGGGTCGATATTATAAATCGAAGACGACCTTTTTTCTTAAGGACGAACATGGAGATTTTGTCACACAAAATGTTAATATTTTATTTTCACTTTCAGCTAAATCAAGCAAAGTATTAATATGTCAGCCCAATAACGATAATACTGTTGAAAATGATAAATTAATCACCCAGCTCCTAGTACAAGTAGTTCGAAAAAACGGTGTCAGAAAAATCTTTAGTGATGGCAATAGTGGGCTTCATTTGAAAGTGTTCAACGGTCCTTTTGGCGGGAAAGTGTTATCCATACTCAAGATAAATAAACATTTTTACGCAATTAGACGTCTTAAAACCAGCTGTACGAAAAATAAAAGCTACTATGGAAGAATTGAAGATAATTATTCAGCAACTATTACAGCGGTTTGAATATCGTGAACAGTTGAAGGCAATCCTGGAAAAACAAGCAACAGGCAATTCGTCAATTTCAGTTTCACCGGTGTCAGTCGTTAACTCAATTAGTGAATTTAATTACGTCCTAGAATAAAAAATTACATTGTTATCGTACTTCAGAAGGTCATTTCAGAGAAGGATGCCAAGGATGGTCGGATGAAAAGACTTCTTCTGTTACGAAAATTTTGCCCCGTTGAACATGAAAAATATCTGAATTTCATTTTGCCAAATGCTCCAGAAAAAGTTTCGTTTAGTGAAACAATGTCGATATTATCAAGAATTTTGGGGAAAAGGATTCACTTTTTTATGTACGTTAGCAGTGTATAAACCTTACTAAGGACATAGAAGATGGAGATTTTGTCACATGCCGGTAAAGTTTCAAACTGTGAGTGTGAGATAAATTAAAAATTAGACGAAAAAGGAAAAGACAGATTTAAATGTTTAATCTTTTAAAGGTCAAAGTTAACATCAAGATATTTAAAAAATGTGGAAATGCAATCACCTCAAATCCAGCAAAAATAAAAAATTGAACAGGATTCAAAGTTACCAACAGAAAATCCTAAATAATATTACAGATTGTTGCAGAAAAAAGAGTGCGAAAAAAAAATTATCAATTTAAGGCACGATCGAAAGCAAAAATCGAACAAAATAGTCATGTAAAAGAAGTTCAAATTTTTACAAGTAGTTCAAATTAAAAAAAGGACATCAGTACGAAAAAAAAAATCACCAAATAAAAATACTGCAAAAAACTTAAAAACACGAAAATTTGTGGTATGCTTCATTTCAGAAATTAAAAGGACTATCCATTTAAAACTAAAAAAATGTTTTAACTGTGGAAAAACAGGCCAGAAACAATTAAAATACTTCTGAAAGTCGAAAATAAATCCATGAATAAAAAGAAATACTGGCAAATTAACTTGCTGAAAGTCGTTCTACCAATAAAAGATAAAAAAACTGGAACGTTCAAATATTGAAAAACTAGATTGGGCAGAATAGAAAATTCGTATGACTGTAAAATTAATAACGCTACGGTAATATTTCAATTGGATACTAGTAGCGATATTACAATTCTTGATGAATTATTTGAAACTGGAACAGAATTGGCACGCCTAACAGTCGAAAAAAAAAACGACAAAATTTGCAAAAGGAATATCAGGCAAGACTTATGAAATATTTTTCTTGGGAAAGATAAGATGCTGTAACATAGATATGCCTCTTCCGACAAATTTGGTGCCATATAAAACTAAAAAAAGATGTTTACGTGTTAAAAAATTTCAACTCGAATTTACTACCTGCATATTTACGGGCTAGAATTATTTGAATTATGGAATTGGCCAATTTAATTCATTCTGTGAAAAAATTAATTGATTCGTCGGTGGAAAGAAAAAATTACAGTTTAAAAGAAACATCTGAGTAAAACTGAAAAATAAATTCATGAATATTTTCTCAGAGGACCCTCCCCTGATCTTGGGAAAATGTACAAATTCAAAGACGCATTTTTGAAATTAAAAAAAATATGATACCTTTCTTTTTAACCTAAAATAAAGATAACGGTTTTTGCGTTGAGGGTCTATTAACCATCTGTCCGATTCCGCTGGGACTTGATAGGTTAACGAAAAACCATTACTTTCAGTTCCGTTATTAAAAATATAGATTATTCAGAATGGGCCACCCAATTGTTTATATTAGAAAAAAAATAATAAGATTTGTTTATGTTGAAGACGTTTTTTCAACGTTGGGTTGAATGACTGCCTCCTACCACATGTATATCCCCGACCAACTCAGGAGGATATATTTGCCAAATTAAGAATGGCGGATGGTAAACTTTTTTTGAAAAAATGCAGGTCGGTGTTCCCGTTTTGATGGAAGGGCATCCGAACAATTCGAAATGGATGGCTTGATGCCAGAATTATTTGACTATTAATACACATAAAAAGAACTCACTAAGTTTTAAAAGATTACCTTTTTGTGGCTGTAAAAGTAGACCCAGGTATTTTTCCAAGCAAATAATGGACACGATGTTGGCTGGAATAGACGGTGTCGTCGTTTACATGGGTGCTATACTTATGAAGAGCGCAATGAAAATACAGGACGTAAAACTGATTCAGTGTCTATTTCAGACAGGAAGGTGTACAATGATGACGGTTTCAAACTCAGTGAACAGAAATGTCACTTCTTTATAGATACTATAAATATTTAGGTCAGATAATTGACGAAAAAGGAAAAAGACCAGGTCCCGCCCGTTTAGAGCAAGTGCCATTAAAGATTCCTTCCCTTCACGATCCAGTCCGACAAATTTGGTGACCTGAAAATCATTTCTCTGGATTAATTCGTCTGAATTATGATATTTATGTGCCAGATATGTATCGTCTGACCAAATTTCGTGCACATCTGAATAATGTTTCTTAAAGATGGGTCAGGGCAGATCAAAGGGGTCCGTCCACCAAATGAAATTGTTTATTTCCTCCGGCGGAATGCTGATAAAATACCTTTGTCGGTGTAAAGGGATAATCCCATTATCTTTAAAAAAAAGCCGGCCGGACCCGCTCGTTGACCACTTACAAACCAGTCTTTGGGGGTTCAGTCCGTGACAGATCATAAAATCTGGACGTAAAAGCCGAATACTTGCGTTGTTATAAGAGCGCTTGCTTAATAGGCTTTCCGTCTGTAAAATTCGAAGATGGTACAGTGAAAGTCAAGTGAAATGTTGGTCTAAGAGGGATAACGCTTCAAGAACCTGCTTTTTGACAAATACGAATCTGTCCATGCTGTAAAAAATTCTACAGTCAAATTTGAAATGAAGCCGATTAGATGTTTTTTTTGCTGTAAATAAATTCCACAGGATGATGTTAGGAAGAAAATTCATACTGCAAACGGATCATCGTCTATTATTAAGTATAGTCGGTTCTAAGAAAAGAATTCGCAAGCATACTGCAGACAGACTACAGCGTTGGGCTAAGATTTTATTGAACTATGATTTCAAGATAGAATTTCTATCGTCAAAAAAAAAAATGAGACACGCAGATGGCTAGTCCAGATTGATATCGAAATGTAAAGAAGATTCAAAAGATACTATTTTTACTTCGCTGAAATCCAAAAGCGAAATTTGGCGTGTGACACTATTAAAGAATTGCCGGTCACAATAGACGATATCAAAATTAATTCTACAAAGGATACATTTATTCAAAAACTATAAATGATGTTAAGTCGAAATGGAGTAAAACTAAAATTAAACCCGGTAACAATAATACAGCATTTTCTGTGTGGTGGAGTACTTTTGTACGCAGAAAGAGTAGTAATCCCATTATCACTACAAAAAGAATTTTGAAACAATTCTACTTAGGACATCCAGGAATAGTAAGGATGGAGCTATGTTTATTGGCCAAAGTTGGAGAAAGATAGAAAATATAATGGTTGTAATTCAGCAGCAAAATCACCACCTATAAATTATTAGGCATGACCGAGCACTGATAAACTGTGGGCAAGACTACATATGTACTTTGCTGGATGATTAAATGAGTTATACTATTTAATTGTGGTCGACATTTTCACAAAATGGGCCGAGATATTAAAATGTAAACGACCTACTACCGCAATACCGATTAAATTCTTACGTGAACTTTTTGCAAGGTTTGGAGTACCTGACAATGTGGTATCCGATAATGGAACTCAATTTACTTCTAGTGAGTATAAAAATTTCTGCAAAAACTATGCAGTCAATGTTCAATTTGACAACGCCGACTTATCATCTGCGGTCGAATAGTCAAATTGAAACTTCAAGAGAGCATCAAGAAATCCTAAAGCTTGGAAGATGAAGAAACGGCACTACAAGGATTTTTGATTGCATATCGAATGAAGTTAAATGAAAACGTCAACGCGAAAATGTTACCTGCAGAGCTCATGTTTGCTAGGAAAGTTAGATCCATTTTTGACAAATTACTGCCAGGGAATAAAAACAAAAGTCGACAATTTGAAACTATTAGATCATATAAGATCGGCGATAAAGTCTTCTTTAAAAGCTTTAAGACCGTAAAGAAAAATTGGCAGGAAGGAAATAATATTAGACGCCTTGGTAGTATGATGTACTTTTTCAAAGGTGAACGATTTCAACATTGAAGCCATATAAATCAATTGCGGTCTAGAAATGCACAGAATAAGAAATCAATACAATTTAATTCTCCGATGGACATACTTTACAATAACTTTGAAGTACCTATTCCTAAAACTAATATTCGAATACAACGCATGGGTAAGCAAAAACGCAATCTGACTGAAACGTTGGAAGTGGACCCATGTCGGAAAACTAATCGACTAAAGAAAGTGCATATCTAAAAAGGGGGGGGTGAACACATGAACACACCTCTCCAGAATATGAATTGGACTCGTCCAAATAGCATTTATACTGACGCCGAGAATCGTCAAGAGAGAGCTAAACGGGAACAGGGCTTATATCCTTACTACAGGATTTAGTAAGATTACGTCGACTCCAATCGACATCATATTTCATGATTGTGCTATATTCATTCAATGGAATGAAGACATAAGTGTAGCGACAAGAATTCGAATTCACACGAAAAAGAAAAAAAAATTTCTTCCTAGTTAATGGCTACTTGAATGAACATAATACACTATTGAAGAATTGGAGATAATTATTCAGCAACAGCAAAAATTCCAGAAGACATTATTGCAACAGATGCATCGGGATAGGATCTTTCTCGGACATGGATAAGTTATTTGTCATGTCTTCAAATATCGTATATACTGACGCCGAGTATCGTCAGCAGAGAACTAACCGGGGGGCGAGCCTTATATCCTTACTACAGAATTCAATAAGACTCCAAACGACATTATATTTCATGATTGTGTTATATTCATTCAATGAAATGAAGACATAACACATAGATAGATAGATAGATAGATAGATAGATAGATAGATAGATAGATAGATATGAACAGACTGAAATAAAACAAAATGTGAAACCAACCTCACGTTTTCTTCTAAAATCTAATGCATATTATGTTTCTATATTCCTTTATCATTTCACTTACTATTTTCGGGAAAAAAAATGATGTTTACTTTAGTCTAAAATGCATACAGAAATTTTGGCGATTCGGGGATTCTATTTGAAATGAAAAAATAATTCCCATATCCATGCTTATAAAATTCATAGTTTATAAATATTTTCGTGAAAATCTTTTCATGTAAATTTCCTTCTGTACGCACCCTGGCAAAAATGAATTCGAAGTGCGAATGTCCCTTTTGGGTTGCCATATAATTCGAAATTTCCCTCGAGCATGGTCCCTATTTAGATCACGAAATCAATGTCACGTTGAGTATATGTATTTATTATATACAAAGTGTTTCATATTAATCATCACAGTTGATTCAAAGATATACAAAGTCTAATTGTGTGTCTGGCGGAGACAAGATAGTCTTTGAAATGTCCTTTTATTGAATACTTAGCTACAGCAAACTTAATCACTCCTTTGTTTTCCAAAATTTATAAATAAATGTCTTTTTTTAAACGGTTTTTCCTAAATTTTAATCTAATGATTTTCTTAAAAGAATCTACCACATTTGCTACTCTACTTGCCAAAATCTGACACACTTTACGGCAGTTAATAAACTAGTATATGTTCGCCTGTCGCCTGATCAGTACTCTTTAAATGTTTATGCAATAGGAGTAGAGGTTTATCCCTCTTTTCCTGTTTACGATATAATTTACCTGTTTTTTTTTTTTTCGTCCATGGCTATAATGATAGTTTTAACTTTGATCTGGTGATCTAACTGATCAGTGCCTACGACGTTTCACTATGAGGGTACCAGGTTGGCAGATTTCGCGTTAATGCTTCCTACTGGTAGTAAAGATCCCGAACTCTTTGGTAGCGCTTAGAGGGCCTTCTCTGATCAACAGTCGAGTAATATCAAGGTATTTGTAGTGTGTAGAGATATTATTATTATTATTATTATTATTATTACAAATCAATAAATAAAAATGAAATATAAAATCATAATGATAATGAAAATTATAATAAAATAAAACAATAATATTAAAACTTTATTTAAAATAAATTAAATAAAAATAATAAAAAAAATACTCCCGGCAAACAACAAAATCTGTTCCTGTCGGAAATACGGACATCCCACCAAAAAACACGTTAAATTCAATCTCTTCACTACGAACCTTGGTACGGGCAACGCGTTTCCAACTTCTCTCTGTGA
This sequence comes from Acanthosepion pharaonis, assembly GCA_903632075.3. NCBI lineage: Eukaryota > Metazoa > Mollusca > Cephalopoda > Sepiida > Sepiidae > Acanthosepion > Acanthosepion pharaonis. The sequence goes on from CAHIKZ030000270.1 coordinate 1,236,239, forward strand.
TATGGCTTGCAATACTACAGAGTGAATTCTCTTTTATCACATGTACCATAAAACAATTGCAACCTAAAAAATACACACGCCAATACACAAAAATATAAATAAATTATATGAAAGTAGCATACAATTTACAATGATACTCATGTTACTTGCATACGTTTTATTTCCTTTTAAGTATGCTTTTATCTCCGTGAACACAAGGCTAATTTCTACTGCTATGATATGAGTGAATCCACACAAGTGCCATGTCGCGCATAGTTAGTTGTCCCTGCATGTATTTCCGATGGGAAATCCTGAGGCCTCGTTATAATTTAGTCTTATCCACCTTCTGACCAGTTTGTATTGCCATAGACGATAGATAGTAATAATTACTTTTGCCTTATTCTTCTTAAAACTAATCTTATGACCAATACAAGGAAAAGAAATACGCATAATCCTGTAAAAAATCACCCAACTGCCCCAATCATTCTTTTTAATTTCTGTAGTGTAAAATCTTTTCTCTTGAAACGGTTTCCAGATGTCTTCGCATTTTGTGAAACTAATTTAAATTCTTCTATTACTACCAAGGAATTCTCTGTTCCGAGCGATCTTCCATTTCGCCGAAAAGATTTTAGCATAATTCGGTGTTTATATTCTGGAAAATCTCCCAATTGCAAGAAAATTCTCTGTTGAGTCCCCAGATGACTCTTTCATGTGCTTTCGACTTTCTTTGTTGCACTCTGTTAGTTATCTATTTTTCCTTTATCGCTCTCCATCTTTTCAGGGCTAATATAGTAAACAAAGTTTCTGATATAAATGGCTCTTTTTCTACACCCATCAGCGAATATTTTTGTTTTTGGTAATTGTAATGCTCATCACGTCAAGTGTCTTGAGCATTCTAATGTTACTGATGTTGCCGGTATTCAAACTTTCCATTGTTTAGTCTCTCAGTCAAATAGTTGATTTCCCTACTCGTTTCCCGAATAAATCTTTTCAACATTTTTCTTTACTTGGTTTGTTCCTTACCGCCTGGAGGTAAGGAACAAATCAAGTAAGGAAGAATGTTGAACTTGTAGGACATCACAACTCTGTCCTCTCGGCAATACGAATCATACTGTAGTATCTATTAATATTTCTTTTGACTCATCTATTACAAAAAGAAACCTCCTATTCACAAGAGTTCTTTCTGTTACCAGCATACTAATTAGGATTTATTCCGTGACTATATGAAATTCCCCATGGAGTGATATTCTTAACCGACCTGCTAGGAACTGTGTCACAGATTTCTCTACTTGAGTTAAAGTTGGTATTGATGCTTTTACTCCTTCTCGCAAATATCAGGTGAAACCACAATCTTTTTCTTGGTTCATACCAGCCTGGTCAGCCACTATAGCCCATAGTAATAACTTTTTTCCGGGTGTACCAATGTGATAGACACCTATTTGTAACTGTTCGAAATAATTGTAAACTTTTCCTCAAAGATGCTAAGTCTTTGTTTGCTGACAGAATGAGGCACCATGTAACCTCTACAAGTTTTTTTTTCCATGTGTCTACTGGCGGCTCTGTAATTGTGTGTTAAATAAGTGTAAGTCTTCTATCCCTCCTCTATTCACTCAATTTTAGGTGTTAACATCTTCTGATAAAACAGAGTGTTTTGCTCGTAAATTCTCTTCCAATTCTTCTCTTGGCTCATCTGGGGTATCTTTGTCTAACTTTCCACTGAGTCTCTATTGAGTGATATGCATACAATTCCATCCATTACTAAACTGGATCTTCAGAAAGCATATGGACTTGACAGTATCCCTGCAATAGTCAAGTAATGTCCTCCTGAACTTTCTCCTATTCACTTTAAACTCGCCAATAAATACCGTGTTGCTTCTTGCTTTCCTGCTTATTGGAAATCCTTTTCTGTGGTGCCAGTCTTTAAGAACTCAGGCGAACCATTTGATCTTTCAAACTATCGAGCTATTAGCGTTTTATTTCCTTTGGCAAAATTAACAGAGGCTCTAATTAACTCTGTATTTATTAAACATATACCGCAGGGTTTTCTTTCAGATAAACAATAGGGTTTTCGTTTCTCTAAGTCAGCTGCTGATGTGTTAACAGTTATCCCTAAAAGTGTCTATCAAGCTTTAGATAAGAATAACGAAGCCCAGGCTGTTGCTTTGGACACATCTCGAAGTCATTTGACAGGGTTTGGCATCCTAGTCTTCTTCACAACAAAGGTTATGATATTTCTGAACAAAGTTTTTAACTGATTTAGTCTTTCTAATCAAATCGCGAAATGAATATTGTCTTGAATGGCCACTCTTCTATATCTTTTTCCATACATGCAGGTGTTCCCCGTCCCCTTGTTCTATCCTTGGACATACGTTGTTTCTAATTTTCATAAATGACCTTCCTGATGTCATCAGTTTTCTGAGCTCGGTATCTATGCTGATGACAACTATTTACTCCTGTCTTAATAATAAGTGTGATCGGTTCCATGAAGTCAAATTGGTAGCTGATCTCAAAAATGACCTGAAATCTATCGTAACTGCTCTCATATAATCATCTGAGAGAACCCTTTTGGATTCCATCAGTATAGTAGATGCACACCCCCAGAAGAGTAACTCTTTGCACCTCGAACTAACATTTTCCGCTGACATGAAGAGGAAAGATTATATTGAATCTGCTGCTAAAAAAGTTGGTTTACTGTGTCGTGCAAGACAATTCTTCTTGCCAAAATCTATCGTACATGTTTATAAGTCTACCATTCGTCCATGCTTAGAATATTGCTACCACATATAGTCTGGTACTACTGTTATAGATTTAGAGATTCTTGATAAACTCCCAAAGAAGAATCAATATTAGTCGTCCTGACTTGGCATCTCGGTATCAGTCACTTTCTAACTGACGTAATGTAGCTTCCCTGTGCCTTTTCTATAAATAATTTCATTATAATTGTTCAGATGAACTCTTCACTATGGTACCTAGACTTTATGAATTTGTTTTAGTCGGACATTAAGCGCATACTACATTAGCACATGTCTGCAAACGCAGTATTAAGATCTATATTGTATTCATCAAAACGTATATTTTTTATCGGAGGATGAATAATGAATAACTAATTTTTACCACAATCGGCTTCTCGGATTTAAGAAACGTCGATTTTTTATCCACAAATGTTTATAAAAAAATAGATAACGAAGAAAAACATGTGCAATATATTCTCAACTTGATATCTATACTGATGACCAGACCATTTACTCCTATCTTGATAGTAAATCAGTTCGATAATGCCAAAGTAGCATCTGAACTAAAAAACAAATAACTTACAGTCTGTTGTTAATTGGTGCAAGGAATAGCTTGTTAAATTTAACGCCTACAAAATAAAACTTCTCCCTATTAATCATCTGAAAGACTCCTTCCTGCCTCTAATTAGCATGACTATTACTAACCATGACAGTGAATGTTTGCGCCTTCTCTGGTTAATATTCTCGGCTGACATGAAGAGGAAAGATCATATTAAATTTATTACTAGGTCTGCTGCTAAGAAAGTTGGTTCGCTGTGTCGTGCAAGACAATTTTTCTCTCCTGAATGTAACTTACATATCTATAAGTCTACCATTCGTAAATGCTTAGAATATTGCTGCCACATATGGTCTGGTGCCCCTGCCGTATATTTAGAGATTCTTGATAAAATCCCAAAGAAGAATCTGCAATATTATTCGTCCTGGCTTGGCATCTCGGTATCAGTCACCTTCTCACTGCCGTAATGTAGCTTCCCTGTGCCTTTTCTATAAATAATTTCAATACAGTCGGTTCACTCTGTGGGGCTAGACAATTTTTCTTGCCAAAATCTATCTTACACATTTATAAGTCTACCATTCGTTCATACTTTGAATATTGCTGCTCGATTGGGTCTGGTGCTCATGGTATATATTTAGAGATTCTTGATAGAATCCAAAGAAAGAATCGGCAATGTTATTGGTCCTGACCTGGGATCTCGGCTTTAATCCATTTTAACACCGCCATAATGTAGCTTCCTTGTGCCTTTTCTATAAATACTTTCATGGTAACAGTTCTGATGAAATTTTCACGTGCTCATAGTTTGTGGCATAGGGCCACAGTCCCACTACGCTGATTGTTGCTGCTGTGGCTTTCGAAGCAAGTAGGTTTTTAAAGGGGGAGTTGCCAGACAAAACTGCATCCGGTTTTGAATTCATAGTTGCCTTTCTCTTATATTGGTTGCCAACTATAGCAAGAACGCCCATAATTCTCAGCTATTTAACCCATTGCTGGGGGGAGAAGAGATGAGTCCATGCCATTTTCAAGGGTGAAAGTAAACGCAACAATCTCAACCGGAATTCAAACTTCCCTTGCCGCGCTGATAACCGCTAACCTACACATACATCCTTACGATAATTAAACAATTTCAAAATTAATTAGATTTGGAACAACAATCAATATTAATACAGCAAATAAAAATATATATCGATTGAGCAATTAAAAGTTCGTATAAAATGTCAGAAATAAGAAGTGCTACAAATCCTATTAATTCTCTATTTGATCGGATTGTATTTACAATAATGACAGCTTCTAGTCTCTACCAAGTCTGCAGATTTCGGTCGGTACTATAGCCAGTTCTTGATAAATAGGATTAGATTAGAAAGATTTCTTGGACTTATCCTGAATTTCAGCCAGAGCCAATACCATACCGGATGTAGACACACTCAACGTGGTAGACGAAATGAACAAAACCAGTCAATACGCAACTGGCTCCAGACATTACTTCCGGTCGAATATATATATATATATATATATGTGTGTGTGTGTGTGTGTGTGTGTGTGTGTGTGTGTGTGTGTGTGTGTGTGTGTGTGTGTGTGTGTGTTGGGCACCTTGGTGTGGTGTAAGGGTTAGCAAGCTTGTCTCGCTAAAACATTTACGACTGAATAGTTAGTTCGAACCCCACTGGGTTCCCCATACTTTCGGCCTTGTGCTACATCTAAGCTACGCTTGGAAAATGACGATATATGTGTGTGTGTGTGTGTGTGTGTGTGTGTGTGTGTGTGTGTGTGTGTGTGTTTACACTAATGTAGATAAATATAAATAAACGTGCGTGTAAGTCTTCAAATACACACACACACACACACACACACACACACACACATATATATATATATATATATATATATATATATATATATATATATACACACACACAGACACACACAAACACACACATATACATGCTTTGGTGTACGAAAAACAGTGCTTAGTACTAAATAACAAGACCCATTAAGTATATATTAATGAATATACATAATACCCTACACCGATAGTACAACTCGAAATTTCCTGTTCATTGCAATTTTCAGTTACTAGGTTGAATTTATCCAGAAATTTCAAGTCGTACTGTCGGCGTAGTATATATATATATATATATGGGAAAACAATATATAATATAATATAATAATATATATAATATATCCAGAAATTTCAAGTCATACTGTCGGCGTAGTATATATATATATATATATATATATATATATATATATATATGGGAAAACAATATATAATTTCTTGCATATCAAAACAACGAAAAAGTGAAAAGGTTTTAATGCCGTGTTTTGTCCTTTATGATTTCATCGGAACAAACTTAAAAATCACTTTAGTCAAGTGAAGTTCTAAAGGCTGAAAAGTCATATTTCCTAAGAAAAAAAAAACAGAAGGTCCGAATTTTGGCAATACCATCCTTCCCCAAGATAAAGCCGGCTTGATTTAAATATACCCACTCCTATCTGGCGTCACCAAATCTTTCTTGATCTGATATTTATCAAAGAGCCCACCGGTCCTGATTGACACTTCCAATCTTAACTGTATATTAGTATCGATGAAATTAAGACTTTTCGTTATTATTTATTTTAATTTTCTTGTATTTAACTTGATTTTTGGTTGTTTTTTTTTTCCATTCTATTTAAGAATGTGTATTTCTTTTCTTTTTCTTATTTCATTGATTTTAATTTTCTCTTAATATTTGTGTATGTATATATAAATTCAGCTCTTCCCAAGCCTGTTTAATTTAGAATATGCTTATCAACTGTTACATAGTGAAAAATTAAGTGTTACCACCCTGATTTTTTATTTGTAAGTGGGCATCAGAATTTATACTAAGTCATTACTTAATATGAATTCTTTCCCATTTTTTTTTTGTTTTTTTTTTTGTACAGTTTAATAGGAGTAGATAGTCTCACCTATCTTCCGGTCCGCACACTTTCCATGTCTTTTGAACAGGATTAATGGTTCATTCTTTGTTCCCTGTTCAAGATATGATTTACCGGTTCTCTTTCTTTCTCTTACCAGGGCTTCAATGGTTTAACGGTCTTAACTCATTGGTAATAAGACTAACCAATGGCTTTGACTTTCTGTTATGAGGCTACCGGGTTGGCAGTTTGCAGGCTGCTGCTTCCGACTGGTCGTTAGGAAACCGAAATCTTTGGTATCGCTTAGAGTGCCTGCTATGATCAGCAGTCACATAATATAGGAATACCTGTAGTACCCTGTCGCGCATGGGTAGGGGTCCCTGCATATATTTCCGGTGAGTAACTCTGAGACCATTTTATGCTTTCCTCCCAGCTAGTTGGTTAGTATTGACATTGACGACAGATAGGGACAATTATGGTGGGATTTTTTCTCTCTCCACAAAACATACAGAAATGAAAACAAAAAAAGTAAACCAGCTAACAAAAGAACCACCTGCCCCAATTCAATCTTTCTTTCCCTCATATTCACGGTATTCATCCCAGCCTCTGCAGCATTAAATCTTTCCTCCTAGAACGGTTGTCAGATATCTTTGCCCTTTTTGAAACCAACTTGAATTCTTCCTTGGTTCCAGAGTATATTTCCCTTTGCAGAAAAGATTCCAGCATTCATATGCATGGCCTTGGAGTTTACATCCACCCTGGATAATCTACCGATGGCCAGAGAATTGTCTCTCGAGGTACTGACTACTCTTTCATTTGCTTCCGTCTTTCGTTACTAAAATATGTCACCTACTGCTTTTTCCTTTAGCTCCACCTCTTCGCAAGATTGTAGTTTATTAGGCGCAAAAGCTGACAATACAGAAAAGACACCTTCTCTCCACCCATCTGAGAACATCTTTGTCTTTGATGACTTTAATGCTCACCACTATACGTGGCTGAAACATTCTAAACGTACTGATGTTGCCGGTATTCAGACATTAATTTTTTCCATTGCCAATTCCTCACCCAAATCGTGGACTTCCCCACTCGTTTCCCAAGCCAAACCGAGCAACATGCTTCTCTATTGGATCTATTTCTTACCTCTTCTCTCCGTTTTGTCAAGCTTTACAATATAGGAACTCCTATTTCCGGCTATACCAGCGTGACAGCTCTCGTCATAACAGGGGCGTATTTGCTACTGCCCATAACAAATGTAAGAGTGTCCTCGAAGGAGTTAAGTGCTTGTTTTCTGAGAGAATGAGGCACTGCATAGCCTCTAAAAACTTTGGCTCACGTGATTACTGGCGTCTATTTAATAGGGTACTAAATAATGGCAAGGTCTCTATTCACTCCCATCTCCTTTAATCAATTTGAGGTGTTATCATCCTCTGCTGATAAAGCTGAATGTTTTGCTTGTAAACTCTCCTCAAGCTCTACTCTTGACTCATCTGAAGTATCTGTACCTAACTTCCCTTCTAGAACTGAATCTCTGTTGAGTGATATGCATATAACCAATTCAATGTTTTCTGTTATCATCTCTAACCTAGATCCCCACAAAGCATGTAGACATGTTGACATCCCTGTAATGGTCATCAAGAAGTGTACTCCCGGACTGGCTCCTGTTCTCTCTAAACTGTATAATAAATGCTTCACTGCCTCCTGTTTTCCTGCCTACTGGAAGGCTTTATCTGTTGTTCTGGTTTTTAAGAACTCTGGTGAACCATCTGTCCTATCCAACTATCGGCCTATTAGCCTTCTGCCGCTTTTTGGGAAACACCTAGAGGTCCTAATCAATGCTCAATTGGTTCGTCATGTCTCATCAGAGGGCCTTTTCTTAGACAAGCAATTCGGCCTTCGTTTCTCCAGATCAACTGCTGATAATTGCGGAAAGAGTCTATCATACTCTAAATAAAGACGGTAAAGCCCGGTCTGTAGCACTGGACATCTCGAAAGCCTTTGACAGTGTCTGTCATTCAGGTCTTTCCCACAAGCTGAAAAGCTACGGTATCTCCAGGCATGTTTTTGAGCTGATCCAGTTGTTCCTATAAAATCATGAAATGAAAGATGTCCTGAATGGCCATTCGTCTACATCCTTTCGTACTAACGCGGGTGTTCGCCAGGACTCCATACTTGGTCCTACGCTGTTTTTAATCTTCATTAACGACCTTCCCGATGATATCAACTTGGCATCTATGCTGATAAAACTACCATTTACTCCTGCCTTGATAGTAAGGCTGATCAGTCAGACAAGGTCAGAATGGAAGATGATGTAAAAAAACTAAACTGCGCTCTAGTAATCATCTGAACGGTCTTCCATCAGTATGGCTGATGCTAACCTCCAAGAAAGTGGCTCATTGCGACTTCTCCGGCGAACATTCTCAGTTGACATGAGGTGGAAAAACTATATTGAATCCATCGCCAGATCAGCTGCTACGAAAATCGGTTCAATGTTTCGAGAAAGACAATTTTTCTTTCTGGAATCTATCTTTGCTATTTGTCCATACTTAGAATATTGCTGCCATATATGGTCCGGTGCCCTTGCTATTGTTCTAGAGTTCTTCGATAAGGTCCAATGAAGAATCAGCAATACTATTGATCATGATCTAACAGCTTGACTTCAGTCACTTTCCCATCGCCGTAAGGTTGCCTCTCTGTGCCTTTGTTTATAAAGACTTTCATGGTAATTGTTCAGATGAACATGGTGCCCAAACTCTAATTTAAGTATAATACTAGACTGGCGGCAAGATCTCATCAATTTACATCTGAGCTGGCTAGATTTAACCGTAAGTTCTAAATTCTACAATTTCCTATACTGAACTTCTCGCTTGTGTAAATCCCTCCCGGCTCCATGCTTTCCAGCCAACGTTAATTTGCAAAAATTTAAATGCGTCAACCGCTATCTACTGTGCTCCTGATTGCTCTTTCTTTATTCTCATTACTAATGTTTCTGTTTCTAATTCTTCCACACTCAGCAACCCTTTGTATCTTAGTGGCTTTACTGCCTTGCTTGGGATGATATCGATTAAAACACACACACAAACATATATATATATATGTATATATATATGTGTGTGTGTGTTATAATTATTTTTTTACAAATATGATGCCATCGCTACATAAGAGTTTTCATTTCTCAAAAAAAAGAAGCTAAAAACTTCAATTCAATTATAGAAATTAAATTAAATAACCTAGTTCTGTTTTCATCCTCAAGCGAATTATATATATATATATACAAATAAAGGGAAAAACAGACATTTACTTCTTTAAACATGAAATATGATAGCTTTTGTGTAGTGATGTAAATATTTTTCAAATAAAAAAATATATATATATATATATATATATATATATATATATATATATACACATATATATATATATTCAACATTTAATATTTTTCAACCACTCACAATCGTTCCTGAAGATCTAAATTCTGGACCGCTGGTCTGTTAGTATTCATGCATACTATTGCTCGAGTTTCTTCAACATCTTCCTGAATTTCTCTTTGAATGGTTCTTGACGTAAACCATCACTTTCCAAATAATATTTCTAGCAATATTTGGAAAGAGACGCAAATCGAAGGAGAAAATATGGAAGTTCATACAAATCGAGGCAAACACTTTGTTGAATAATGAAACTTTCATCTGTAAATTGTGCTGCCGACACTGAAAATGGGAATCTTTACTTGACTTGAAATGTTCCTGTATCCCAACCTATTATTTTGTTGCAAGATAAGTTCCCGAATGTCTTGTGACAACTATTTTAATCTAGCAATTAATAATTGAAATACGAATTACATTAACACCGTTTGAACCGGTTGAGAATATTATTACCTGACCCTGAATATTTTAAATCAATCTCGTAGATCATCATCACCTAGAACCTTACGTAATTAAAAGTTGTTTTTATCAAAACTCACACACACACACACACACACACACACACACACACACACACACACACACACACACACACACACATATACATATTTTTTCCCGCCAAAGACGTGTTCGGAAAATGATAAGATAAAAAAGTGCTCAATACACAATGTAAAAAATAAATGTCCAGTTATTAAATACCAAAGTAAAGAAATACTAAACACTCATGCTGCTATGGTTTCTGCCAGTAAGGTTTCTTCAGACAATGGAGCTTTGTTTAATAAATAAACAAAACTGTTCGGGAATCATTCTTCTTAAACTACACTGCCTGAACAAACCATACCGTTGAAAACCATAGTAGCATGAGCGGTTAGTATTCCTTGACGTTGATATATATATATATATATATATATATATATATAACAATGAATCATTAATACAAAAGGTAGATTAATAAAGTATTTTTTCTTTTTCTATGAATGATTCATTGTAATATAAATTGAACTGCACCAGATATTTGACATATATATATATATATATATATATATATATATATATATATATTTCATTGTTGGAAGTGTTACCTGATGATCCGAAATCCTTTTAAAAGGATTTTGGTGAAATAAATTATTGTAATGGTACCTTAAAAGTGTCTGTTGTTCATTAAATATATATATATATATATATATATATATATATATATATATATATATATATATATATATATATATATATATATATATATATGAAAATTTCTCCGATTTAATCAGTAGAGAAGACAATATTTATGAATAAAAATGCCAATAGAAAAACTAGTAATTGCTGACGCGTTTCGTCCAATATAGACTTTATCAAAGCAAAATACAAAATGAAATTAATTGAACAAGATAACTAATAAAAACAAAAACAGAATGTTCCTAGCAACTGGAATGTAGAGAAACGCTATTTTCACATTGTTAACTGAAAATAACGTCAGTAACAATATGAAAATAGCGTTTCTCTAGAAAACATGCAATGATAACAGCAAAAATTGCAATATGAGCACTAAAAAATGCTTGCTAAAGACATTTGGGTTATAATACCGAGAAATTCGCACGCAGATGTCCTCAAGGACACATGGCACAGTGGATAAAGGCGTTAGTTAGATCCAGGGACAGGACTCAAGGAGTGTAAGTTCAATATCTAGAGAAGACAGTGGAGAACTTTGAGAGGGGAATTGACAGGAAATAACTGATAACTGATATGGCACATGAAACCAGCGAGCGAAATAAAGAGTTCAGTTCGACATTCCAACCACCCGAAGAAGGCTGGAGCGTACAAGGCAGAAACGTTGTAATAAATATGGCGATAAAGATGAAGATGAGCCCACAAATATTTATGCGACACGTTGATGAAAATCTTGGTATGACAAAAAATGATTTCTATATGCCAGCATTTTCGCAATTGTAACTTTTGAGGCCATTAACCTCTTCGTTGTGAAAAGCTACAGAGGCTTGACAACTGATCAGGGATTCAACTAAAACCATATACAAAAGTCACAGATCAGAAAACTAGTTGAAATATTTTGATTTTTGAAGATCAAATTGCCGTTAACATTTGACCATAAACTAACAACAGGAACCGAGTTTCTTGTCGGCAAGAAAATAATGAAACCTAAACCATTTTGTTATTTCCTTGTTTTTTTTTCCTTTTTAGACATTCGTAGATTGAAATTATGGACATCAGCCTAAGATTTATAACAAAAACAAACATACTCAGAGGTAATCATGGCAAAGCGATCACATATACAAACATTAGATATGTACATGAGTGTGTATGTGTATGTGTGTGTCTGTGTGTGTGTGTGTGTGTGTGTGTGTGTGTGTGTGTGTGTGTGTGTGTGTGTGTGTACTAAAAAGAAGGTATTCACAAGAAAATTAATGTTTGATCAGATTTTGGAAATTGTGCCGAAGCTAATTTTTAGTACTGTCTCTCACTCTCTCGCTCTCTCTTTCTCTGAGAGGGAGTGATGGGAAAACGATATCTAAATTTTTATTTATCAAGAACAAATTTAGGAAAATCTATGACAAAGTGTGAAATATTTTCCTGACGACTTTCGTCCCTTTGTAGTTCATCGGACTAAACGTAAACATCACTTTAGTCCGGTGAAGTTCTAAAAGGACGAAATTTAAGGAAAAAAGATGCTCGCGTTATATTCCTCAAGTAATTTTTACAGATATGTCCCCCGTAGAAAAAATAGTTAAACTTCAGGTTGTCAATAGAACACCTAATAAAAGCACCTACCTCTGTATTTAAATAACATTTTTAGGCAGTAACAATTCCTGTAAAGAGGCTTTTGTTAAACAACACGGACAACGTCTGTCTGTCTTTTTTATCACTTTTCCAACATTAAGTTGATTTATATCATAATTAAAATTGTTAAACTTTCCAAAGTCAATTTTTAAAAGATTATGAAATATATATATATATATATATATATATATATATATATATATATATATGTCTGATGAATTGGATCGTATTTACGATTCCAATTGAATAAATTATGACCATGGAATATTAGTGTTTAAGCCTTTTTATTATATCCTTACTCTGTCCTGGACATTGAGTTCTACCTGGATTCTATCCTCTTGGAAATTTTTTTTTTATACAAAATATATATGTGTATGCATGTATGTATATATATTTATATATTTTTCATATGTATGTGTATATTTACCACTATTATATATATATATATATATATATATATATATATATATATATATATATATATATAAAGTGGACATTAAAGTCTACACCCAGAGTCGACAGTATGTTTTATGCTAAACGCAATCGTCAGACCATGTGCGTTGTGTTTTTGCTCGATTATTTATATGTACAGGTCAGTGATGCATTGTAGGTAGTCTATGAGTGAGTAATGTATTATTATACATTGTTATGGCTCTCCATAACTTCCTATCTTGTGTGGCAGCTTTGTTTCTATTTTCTAAGTTTAAGAACCCACCGTTCCGCAATCTATTCATACAAGCTCATTAGATATATAGCTTACTGTTTTCCCCTATCTCCCTTGCCCTCACTATGCCCCGTAAGTGTTAAGTTTTCCAAGCTGTCCTCCCTCGATTTGTGTTCAAGGAATTTCAGCTGTATTTTTCTGATTCTACGTATAAGTACTCTTTCTGTTGCCATTTTCTTTAAGACTTCCTTGTTGCTAAATCGTTCCGCCCAAGGAATTTTCAGTGACCTTCTGTAGAAACACATATCTGCTACCTCATTCTTTTTTCTTCATCCGTGGAGATCTTGTACAACATTCTCTGTCATATAAGAAGAATGATATCACATAACAATCCAACACTCTTTCCTTTGTTTCTAAAGAGAATTTTCCGTTTCTCAGCACCTTTCTTAGCTTTTGGAATTCTTCTTTCGCTATTCCAATATTTGTTCGGATCTCGGTGTCAAATTTTCCATCCTCTGTAAAAACTTTCCCCAGATATTTAAAGTTCTTCACTTGCTTGAAGTTTATATCACCAATTTCTAACTCGAATCTTGGACTTTTTATTTTTTATTTATTTTATTTTTCATTTCTTTGTACATTATGACAGTCCTTTTCAGGCGAATCGTGAGAACCAATGCACTGCGTCCTGTTGACAAGGAATTCATAAAAAGTTTCATGCCATTCTGAGACTAATCAACAAAATCATAATCGTCGACGTACAGAAAATCGTGCATTTGTGATGAGAACAGCTTTGTTTTGTCAATAAATCATCTTATACTCAGCACCTGAGCTGTTGTTCGATATTTGAAGCAGACCTCATTAGAGTTCTCTTTAAAAGCCATCAAGAAAGCCATAGCAAATTAAAACGTCGGTGATGTTCTATATCCTTGCTTAGCACAATTTCCCATCAAAATTAGATCAAAAATCTTGACACATGCTTTCATTCCATTTTGGAAACCTCTTAGAAAAGAAACAAACTCTCAGGACATACAAGCTTCACAGTATCGAAAGCTTTTGTTAGATCCACGAAGATAGGTGTCCATAGTCTGCTCAATATATTTTCTCCTATAATTAGGTAACGGAGAAGATCACGTCTGCCATGCCTGAAACTACACGATTATTCAAGAAGGATTTCATCAGTGATATTGTTGAAAGGCAAGTCCTGCAAGATCATAGACAAGCCTTGCTTGCAACAAATATATCCCTCGGTAATTTCCCCGGTTGTCTTTGTGTAGGTAATTCTAACAATCGTTATTCCCAACAGCACAGCTTTCCTGTTGCGGAGTTTCTTTCTGTATCCGGAGAAGACATATTTCCAACGGGAAACTGTAGCATTTGCTGGAGGAGGCAAATTTAGCCTCATCCCGGACTCCTTGGCACAGGCTAAAAAGACAACCGCTCGTTTTGGCTACTGTAAACAAACTGAAACTGACTGCCGCTTTCGTCACTGTATGGGGTGACGTCATTAAGCGGCCGTCACGTGACACACGTGAGTTATTTTCACCAAAGCGAGATAATCGGCTTCTGTATCCCTACAAGAATAAGGCAGCCCGTAAACTTTTTCGTGTGAAAATGTTTGTATTGTCGCAATCAGATGCAGTTTGAATCTCGTCTGCTTTATCCTTCCATTAAATGTTTTGTATGTTACTGAGCTAATGTTATACTTCAACTCCTTGTATAAGGCTTCCATCTTACTTATTTCTGTCCCTCTTGCAATCACTCATTTGCGCTATATTCATTTCATTTAAGAGCATCTTACCCGCTTCACCATTTTCATCGAACCAATCTTGATATTTTCTTTCCATTAAAGTTAGAACATCTTTGGAGATGACATAAACATTTGATTTGTACTCTTTCCATCAGTCATTACGTTGAATGTTGTCCATTCTTTTCATTGACCTCTCCTTAATGGCATTCACTTTTAGACGGGACACGTTTCTTTGGAATGGTAGAACCATTGGGTTTTCGGTTTTAGAGAAAACTTCAAGACAAGTCCAGCATTCAGCTCTCCACATAACGCGGACACTGCACAAATGTCAAACATCATGCCTAAGAACAAACAAAAAAAAAGAATCGTTTACCATTGTTTTGAACTTGGATGCGTTCACGTGGTTCTGTATTTATCTTTTGGTTTTATTATGGTGTTCGTTATGTACAAATTAAATTACTGAAAAAAATTCCAGTAGTCACGGACATTACTATCGCACTTTCCAGCTCCATGTCTTCCAATTACAATTTTGCGTGGGAGAACATTCTATAAACATTCAGAAGAGGTTAGTTAATATTTAGGGAGAGTTCGCACTTGATATAATCAGATCAAAGAGATGGGTCAGTAGAGAAATGAGAAACTGACCTACGTGACAGGCCCTGCAGTGGAAGGCCAGCTGGTCGTACGAAGGAAGGTAAAATCAGATGGATTGATGCTCTCAATGCAGCAGACAGAAGAATCACTGTTGCAAAATTATGGGAAAGCCATCAGGCTAATCATAGTAATTACTGCAGTCGAGTAGAGCTTCTTGGTTGCTGAAAGTCTTGTGCAAAGTGGAAGGCTGACACACTCCATGAAAGAACAGGAGGGTAGTTACTGCACAGTATAGGTAGTTCCTTCCTAAACAGGACAGTCAGGGGAGATGAGGACTGGGTTCACCACTATAAATATCAGTGCCATCAATTACCTAACAATGGACAATTTTAAATTAGTTTACATAACGTCTTTAAGAAAGAATAAAAAAGGGCTTCAGGAAAATTAATCCTGTTGGCCATTCTTCTTTTATTTTGTGGATTGACGTTAGAGAATCACAAAAAAAAAATGACAGAAACTACATTACTCAAGGACTTTCAACAGCAGAAACAACTAAAATAGATAGCACATGTTACTCAAAGATAAAATAATGGCATAATTAAGATGTTGCCGTCCCACCCACTTCGAACCAAAAGTTAGGAAGGAAACTCCCTCAATTTTGGAAAGAGGAATAACAGTAACGGAACTTGAGATAACATATTTTCCTGAAAAATTGTTTTAATATATATTTTATGAATTCCCGACGATACACTAGCTGTTCGGCCAATGACTGCCAAATGTTTCCTTATATGGAAACGGCTAATATTACCATTGCTATTACCTTTACATGTGAAGTAAAATATTATTTCTTTAAATAAATTCAATTTCCCTATCAAGTCACCTGACGAGTGGATGTAATCTTCGCGAATCCCAGAGAAGTGACATATAAGTGAACATTTAATTTCATTATCATATATATATATATATATATATGTGTGTGTGTGTGTGTGTGAATAAGGAATATTTAAGCAGCAAGTATTCAACCAAACGTGACAAGAACCGACTAGGTCTCCAAAGAATACCAAGATATAGACAAAGGAATTCAGTCTACCAAACAGACACTATATTGGTTCCTAAAAATGACTTAAACAATACAATAACACATTAACTTCAGGTAGTTTATCCACAATGTTGACCGCAATACTCCGCATCTTATTCGAAAAGTGGAAACAGACTATCATTATTGTTTTGTCCGTGTATTGTTTAATATATTGTAATGTAATTGTCATCTTTGGCGATGGCTTATGTAAGCCGAAAGCTTAGATAGGATCAATATGGTGATTTCCTTTCGTCTTTTAATGATAATGTTATTAAGCTTATCAAACGATATGTAAAGAATTTACATAAAATAAATAGACAAAACTTGTCTATATTATTTAATGAAACATGCATCAATGAATATATATATATATATATATATATATATATATATATATATATATATATATATATATTAACTTGTTCGTTGTTCTATATTTACTTTTACTTTCTTAGGACATACGGATATTCATAACTATAGATTTCTACATATGCAAGTTTTTTCGTTCTGTACCTCACAAATACATTTGCGTATTTGTAAAATCTATAAATTTAATTTTGGATAACCGTTTCTCTGTTCGCACTCGTTCTGACACAGTACTCTGTCGGCCTATTCGTATGCATATGCGTGTGTCTTCCTATTTTGGTCATAAGAGAAATGCTAAATAAGTAACAACGAACTGATTTAAAATCTTTTCTTCTTCTTCTTCTTCTTCTTCTTCTTCTTCTTCAAAATTCTTTTAAATACCACATCGTTCTCCGCCCAACAACCACATCAAATCAATAAAACTTCGACTCTGAATTTCCATATCACTTTAATTTTCGCAAAGAAAAATTAACAAGAAGAAAAAAAAATCTTTGCGTGACACGATATTTCGACATCAAGTGAATGTCACTATTGAGTAATCAAGACTCCTCTCATTCTATTTTCATCCAATTGGGATCTGCGCATGCGCGACTAATGGTGCGTTTTCATTAAAATAACAAAATCCATTAGATTTCCCATATCCCCCGACCATCTCTACCACTAACGTTTATACGATTTCGAATGGCGAGCCCAACGTCGACCAGTAAAAGATGCATCGTCAGAACAAACTTTATATCAGTTCTTCAACCCATAGCATCAAAGAACAAACTTTAACGATTCGTTTTTAACAAAGGAATATATGGAAGTGCTTATCGGAATTGCATATCATATTCAACAACCTTTGTTATACTTATTTGTCTATTTATTTATCTAATCTCTGCATTTATTTTATTTATCTCTGGACTCAGCACTTCCTCAGGGTCTGACAGACATTGAGAAGAATAGGCTATACTGGGCCACACTAATTCGGGACATGCTGGCAGGATGTTTGAATTCAGAGTTGTTCATCTCCTAGACCGGTTACTAACCAAGGCTAGAGAGCTCAATCTGCCCTGTTATTTATACCATAAATGAGAAGGGAAGACATGGATTCAAGCTATGATTTTTTTTTTCTCAAAGAGAATTAATGTGAATAGCGACAGTCGGAATATGAAATCGGCCTGCCAATTACATTTACAGATCGGGTTACCATTACGCCACCACAATTTGCAAACGCATACAGTAACGCACACATCCATACACACGGTATCTGTAAAGGGGGTCGATTTTTAGAAGCGGGTGGAGTTTTTCTCTACAGTCAACCCAAATATTTTAGCGAAGTGGCTTCACGTGATGGACAACTTGCGTGATGAAGTTAGAGAAGAACAAACAGGACAGAAGAAACGCAGATTAAAATGACTGAAAAGCAGACGGCGCGCTCGCACACACACACACACGCATATATATATATATATATATATATATATATATATGAGATAATGATATATATTTTATATATAAAGAACAATATTGGAGAAAAATATAAAATGAAAAACTTTTCTTTAGGACTTCATCGGACTAAATTTCTTATGTTGGTGCGACTATGCATACGCTTCAATGAAGGATACTGGGAATTTCTTTTTTCTATCTAAACTCAACATAAAATTTGTTACTACTACATCTAAAACAATAAAAAACGTAGTCCATATTAAACAAAGTAATAAACTAAAACTTGAAGAAGAAATTTACTCGGTCGCCTGTAATAATTGTGACAAAAAATACATGGGAGAAACCTCAAGGAATCTAAAAAAAAGATTATATCGACACAAAAGGGACATTTTACAAAACAATGCATCAAATCCGATAGTTGTCCACCGTAACAAGACTAACTACAATTTTGGCATAAAAAATGCTACTCTGATCAATAAAAAGAAAAAGAATCTAAATTAAATCGGCTAGATTTTAAAATAATTAAAATTCCTAGCATCCGTCGTTCGTGCGCATGCGTAGTTGCATCAGCATAACAAATTTAGTCCTATGAAGTCCTAAAGAACGAAACGCGTCACAAGAAAACATTTTCCACTTTGTCATACATTTTTCCCAATATTGTTCTTGATATATAAAATATATGTCGTTATCTCATATATATGTGTGCGTATGTGTAACTGTATCCAATGTATCCAATGTCCATATCTTAATCATATATATATATATATATATAAACTATATATGTTATATATACATATATATGTGTGCATATATATATATATATATATATATATATATATATATATTCACATATGCATGTGTATATATGTATATATTTCTATTCCGATGCCTGGAACTTTTAATTTTAATTTTTTTAAAACCTAGCCGATTTAATTTAGATTCTTTTTATTTTTATTTTTATCCCTTTTCTTAGTAGATATCCCACAATGTGATAATAGAAGTTCTGCCAGGAATGGGGAAATTTACTGTAGATAATCTTTCAATCACGGCACACACGAGACATTTCCGCCGTAGTGAGGTGTTTTCTCCTTTGATTAGAGTAGCATTTAAAAAAAAAATCAAAATTATCACCAGGCCTCGTTTGTACGCATCTGTAGTCGCACCAACATAACAAATTTAGTCCGATGAAGTCCTAAAAAGGAAACCCGTCACAAGTAAACTTTTCCCAATCTGTCACACACACACATATATATATATATATATATATATATATATATATATATATATATGAAAATTTCTCCGATTTAATCGGTAGAAACAATATTTATGAATAAAAATGACAATAGGTAAACTGGTAATTGCTGACGCGTTTCGTATTTTGCTTTGATAAAGTCCACATTGGACGAAACGCGTCAGCAATTACCAGTTTTCCTATTGTCATTTTTATTCATAAAATATATATATATATATATATATATATATATATATATATATGATAAAAAGAGTTTTAATGTGTGGTATATTTATGGATAAAAAGTGTTCAATATCAAAGATAGAGAATTTGTAGATATAAAATTATAAAAGTTGACACAGAGCCGCAAAAGTCTGTTTCATGTTGAATGCAAACTTTAGATGTGTGTGTCTGTGAGAGAGAGAGAGAGAGAGTGAGAGGGGGAGAGAGGAGAGAGAGAGTGAGGAAAGAGGAGAGAAACGGAGAAAGAGAGAGAGATTGCAACACGAAATTCGACCGGAAAGTATCCAGCCAATTACTGTTAATGTAAAGTCCCAAAAGAGGCAATAAAAGACAATGATGCTTTAGTTTTAGTTGTTTTTTTTTTAATTTTCCTTCAAAGCACTATCCGTAGGATCGCGCCCGTTTATCCCTGTCCTTTTACGTCTTCAAAGTCCTCTCTGGGATCACTATAAGTAACCACTTCACACTCTCCTTAATCTTGCCCACAGCGTTTCAACGTCGATTGCAACAGAATTTGAAGGGAATAAAATCTAAGGGGAGGGGGGGGGGCAAAAATTGCTCCACGCAGGTCAGTCGTTGACAGACCTGGGTCATGCGATGTTTGCTATTGTGAATGCAATGATCACACAATGAACAAACGCACTGAATAGCATCTCGTTAGCGAAAATGTAAATCTCCGATTGGCTACCAAGTTCTGGGCAAGCCTCGTATACATAGAAACGCGTGAAAAAATAAACATTACATAAACATATATATATATATATGTGTGTGTGTGTGTGTGTAATGCTTATAAACATTATATATATATATATATATATATATATATATATATATATATATAACGTTTATTTGCTCACGCGTTACCATGTATACGAGCTTTACACAAAACTTGGTAACCAATAGGAGACATATATATATATATATATATATATATATATATATATATATATATACCGGGTGTAACGGCAAAATTATCCAAATTGTGCAAAAGCATAAAGTCTATCCCACAAAATGTTTAATATAAAAAAAACTCAATGAGTTTTTTTTCCAGGTTTTCAGATGTTTAGCGATCTTGACACTATTTGACGTAAGGATCAATCAAAACCCTTTGAGATAGTCACATAGACAGAGAGCCAGTTAAAATCGTTTTGTATTGTCCCCACTGCCTTCTCAAATGAGTAATGCTAAGTGGAAAAAAATAATTCATGTCTTCAGTAATGGTACCAACATTGATAGTCTGGCTTCCATCTTCAAAGTTCATTCAAGACCCATCAAGAGAACGGCGAATAAGTTTTTAAAAAGAGGTAACAGTAGAGAGGAAATGTAGACCAGGAGGTCACAACAGGAAGAGGGATCATCATTTCAACTTAGAGCTAAAGAGATCAATTAGAAAAGATCCAACAATCCATAAGACGTATGTTACGTGAGAGAGGAGATTCACCTATAACAGTCCAAAGAGCAGTGAAAATGAAACATGATATTGAAATCGTACGTGAAACGTGTGAGGCACGTTGTTACTCCAGGAGAGAATATTAGACAGTTAAAGAGAGCGAAGATCATCTTGAATAAGTTTGGAAATGATTATGATCCTTAGGTATGATTAATTAATGATGAACATGTCATTTTCGTTTATGATCGATTTCTTCACGATTTTTCTGTTAAGCTTGTAGAGTAATTATACATACTTATTGCTCAAATAATAAAACGGTTCAAAGTTTAATCTAACAACTAGACAGATTTGCTTTTACACGATTTTCCTGTTACACCTGTTATATATATATATATATATATATATATATATATATATATATATAATTTTTTTATAAAAAATTATAACATAAGTATGTTATAAGATCACTACAAAAATAGGCATTTTGTTTCAACACATTCTGTGTCTTCTCAAGTGATGATGTTGAAAATAAAATAAATCATTGTATTGAGCACTCTTTTAAGAATAGTAATTGTTGGTTATTGGAATTCATTCCGTTTATACCAATTATATACTTTGTTATATATATATATATATATATATATACACACACACACACACACACACACACACACACACACACACACACACACACACACACACACACACACACCTCGACGTGGTGTAATGGTTAGAAAGCTTGTCTTGCTAAATCAATTAGGACTGAGTAGTGAGTTCGATCCTCACTGGGTACCCCATACTTTCGGCCTTGTGCCGCATCTATATATATATACACTACTTCAAGCTTTATTTTTAGTGGGTACCCATATTTGAGTAGACGGTCCGTTTACTTTAAACAGTATTTATGTCGTCTAACGACCTGCGCGCTCGAGAAAGCTTTATAAAAAGAAACGTGCCTCCCGGCAGGTTTCGAACCCACGCCGCCTCTGCTGCGAAAAACCATCGTCTGATCCACCGTGTTTTTAGCACTCGACTATTAAGAACTTTGGAATAGAGCGGGAGGGGTGTTCTATTTTGCCTTTAAAGCACAATTTCTCATTCATGTCTTCTCAGTGTCATATCCTAATCGTAAACAAAGGAATTTCTAAAGAATTAATGGATTATTTTATTTTTTTAATCTGATATATTTTTATTACTTCAAACGTTATTTTCTTTGCAAGGTGAACCATTGTCTCATCCGGCGTGCTTTTACCACTCGGCTACAAAGAGCTTCACAATAAATCAAGGTTTTATATATATATATACTTGCAGTAGAGCCCGGCGTTGCCCGGGGATGTAACAGTAAACGATAGATCAAGTATCGACCATCATAAAAACTGAAAAATAAAATTGACAAAAGATTATTGTTTAAGGTTGACGGACACGCATGTCTTAATTAGTTTTTTGTTTTTGTTTTTTTTACGAATTGGTCAAACCCAAACTCAAACAAAAACATTGTTTTCAATCGTTATGAGTCTCTCGATTGAATAGAATTTTTTTATAAACAATTGTCTTTTAAATAGAATTTTTAAAGCATTCTGAATGTAAAAATAAAGAAAAAAAGTGTGCAAGACAATAAGAATCACTACCTGCCAAAAAAAAAGTGAATGGTTGAAAAATGTAGGAAATCCGATCCCATATATAAACGAACACACACACAAACAACCTGGGTTTTTATAAGTATAACTCGATATGAGTTGTCCCCCTTTCATTCTGGCGACAGAATCGTGTTTTCAAATTGATTTTGTGCAAAAACATTTGTGTTTTCCCAATTTTGGGCGCTGTCAGAACCACCGCAAGGTAATTTTACACAGTCCTGTGAAGTTTTGTTGAAATCGATTGAAAAATGTAGGAAATCCGATCCAATATATAAACGTACACACACACACACACACACAATCTGCCTTTTATAATAAGTAAGATATACACAAAGAGATATTGAAGTGTTCACAACCCAGTTCACCTCCAAAATAAGTATTCCTATGTGTTGTTATATAGTTATTTACCTTCCACCCCCTAGTGATAAGTTTGACGTAATCACCCCTTCGATATGGAACCCCCTATGTGTACATGCGTTTGGCTAGAGAACAACCCGGGAACTGTCTGATAACATTCCGTTTATAGATTACACAGGTGATTACACAGCGTATTTAATAACGAAAATAATATCAGGTGTCATTTAAGCTAGCTCCTGCGGGGGGGGGGGTTCTTGATTGGGCCGTCAACACAATAGGTAGGAAGAAGTAGGTGCGATAGGCAACAGTAAACTACAGAACTCACAACTGATCGCTGCATTTAAGTATTGCATTAATATTTAAGCTTAACTTTTAAAAGTTCAACGATAATTCTTCCGCGACTTGATTTAAAGACAATTTGATGAACGTATGTGTGTGCGTGAATGTGTGCGTGCGTGTGTCTGTTAAATTAAAATCATTCTTATCAGGCAGCAATTAAGATAGCTGTAGCAGAGCTGCTCTTGATTGGACCCTGAAGAGTTTGGGAGTCCCTAAGTATTATAGCTTCTCAGCATTGGAAGCTCTCCTGGCTGCCGTTTGATCTGGGTTTTCATTTGCACGGGACTTTCTTTTCCTGGCTGCAGCCATAGCTCTTTTCATTGCAATCTGGTCCTCTGTTGGTGGAGATTTCTTTTTCCGAGGCATACTGCTGCTGTGTGCGATAGGCAACAATAAATTACTGAAGAACTAAAATTGATCACTGCATTTAAGTATTGCACTAATATTTAAGTTTACCTTTTAAAAGTTCAACGATAGTTTCTAATTACAACTTAATTTCAAGACAATTTGATGTACGTAGGTCCTTACTTTACGTGCAACCAATTATTTTTAGTTCATGGTTGACTTTCGCTGGATTTCGCAATTAATTTCGATTATTCCTAAATTAATTTCCAAATTATAAAAATTGTTATTGTACAAAAAATTAGTCGCGAAAAATCACGTAAACAAATCGCCGAAAATAATTGGCGTAATAAAAACTTTCAGGATTACGGGTCCGGATCCATCCTGGATTTGTTTTTTAATTTGCTGACGGAGTCGGCCTGATTCCAAAATAGTATGATATGTTGGGCTATGGCCTCTAGGAGTAAAGTTTAAAAAGTGTGACACACTGACATTCAGATAGATAGATAGATAGATAGATAGATAGATAGATAGATAGATAGATAGATAGATATGAACAGCTTGGTATAGATAAGAACAGGCTGAGCTAGCTAGCTAGCTAGCTAGCTAGATAGATAGATAGATAGATAGATAGATAGATAGATAGATAGATATGAACAGGTTGGTATAGATAGGAACAGGCTGTGATAGATAGATAGATAGATAGATAGATAGATAGATAGATAGATAGATAGATATGAGCAGGTTGGTATAGATAAGAACAGGCTTAGATAGATAGATAGATAGATAGATAGATAGATAGATAGATAGATAGATAGATAGATCTTTTGATGTCCATGTTATAATATAATAACTAATATGTTCCGTACTAAGAAATTGGTTTCAAGATACATCATCGATAATTCAAAAGATGACTACAACTTTCGTCATCCTTTTCCTAGCGCTTCTACCTGCCGCCTACATTTCCCAACTATTGATAGGTACAAAGTTATTAGTTTCTGACCTTTACTATGTCGGATATAAATCGCCATAAACACGTTAGCAATATCTCGTCTTTTTCAAATATATAATTAGAAGAATAATGACTTGTCAAGAAACTGCAATAGTATTCTATATATTTCGACTTGAGAAATTATTCAATGCAATTTCGGAACTTCTAAGTTCGCTAAGCGAAAACAAAATGAATAAACTTTCCCCGATCTGTCAGCGTCTGAATTGAATTTATGTTATGAGTTTATGTTTCATCGTAGTAACAGCGTATTGGTCATTTATTAACTGTGAAAAGGCAATATTTGCTCAGTGTCTTATTTTATTGAGTTGCTGGCGCTGTCGTATGATTTCAGTATTATGTATCAATAGACATATTCATATACACGCTGCCTAATAGTTCCGGGAATTACGATACAAAAGATAGCTGTGTTTACCCTTATACATAGTTTCCAACGTCTTCTTTGAAGAAGTCGCAGTTTGGAAGACTTTTCCAATACTCTATGCATTTCTGGGGGTCCAAGTTCACTAAGAAATTCTGGTGATGTGCGTTGTAGCTGTAGAAAACGTTTCTATAGCATCTCGTCCATTAATTATTTCAACTAACGACTCATTGTTAGCAGTATTTCACATGTACACACTGTTATATGCCGTTCCTATGGACACTAATGGGTATGTCCCAATCCTTATAAATATGTTGGACACTATTGCAAGTAGGGAGTAATATGCTAAGTGGTGCACCACTAGAAGTGGTTTACCTACTTAACGCCGCTGACGAGTATTGTATTTTGTTGATGTTATAAAGATTACCATTTTTATTTCCAACCTCCGTTTTCCTTACTTCTCATTCAGTAAGCTTTCCTAGACACAGACACACACACACACACACGGGTGCGCGCGCGCACACACACACACACTAGAAAGATTCTTCGAAAAATGAATCGCATCAAAATCGGAATTGTGTCTTTCATGACGGAATGCCCAATTTAGCCGAAATATGATGGCAGATTATAGAAATTCAGTGTAGATGGTTTAATGACTGGATAATTATGCCATAAATTTATATGAATCAAAGATTTTGCACAAGTATGAAGGAAATTTATCCATTAATGAAATATTTCGGGATACAAAATTTAGCAGAAATATTATATAAGGTCACAAGTCAACAGAGATGAATGAATAATGGTGCTATCAATATATAGCGCGCACAAACGCACACACACACAATATATATATATATATATATATATATATATATATATACATATATATATATATATATGTGTATGTATGAAAGGAGAAATAACCACGACATTCGACACATTCGCTCATACAAACACAAACAAGCATACAGAAACACACACACACTCACAGACGCACAGGCATAGACAAAGAGAAAAAATCAACCTAACACCAAAAATTAACGCATATATATATATATATATATATATATATATATATATATATATATATATATATATATATATATATATATATACATGCTGAATGACGTTGTCGGATCGTAATACGATGAAATCAACGGAAAAATCCATCATATATATAGGAGACATGACAATATAATAACCCTTTTTTTTCGTCATGTCTCTCTCTACCACCTCTCTTTCTCACTCTACACAAACACATATACATACATATATATATATATATATATATATATATATATATATATATATATATATGTATTACTTTTTTGAATTTGTAGGTCTGATGAGTTAGATCGTGATTACGATTCCAATGTAATAAATTATAACCATGGAACAGTAGTGTTTGAGCCTTATATATATATATATATATATATATATATATATATATATATATGATGGATTTTCCCTTCGATTTCATGGTATGACGATCCGACAACGTCATTCAGTTTTAATGATTGTGTGATCTGTGACACTTCAGTCCTGCTAATGACGTGCATACAAGTCCACAACAGCGAGGTTATCTGGATATAGACACAGGAATATTTACTGGCGTTTTTTGCCGTTGTCTTTCGTCACATAGGCGGTCAATCATATATATATATATATATATATATATATATATATATCCAAATGAGAGAATGAATGAAATTCCACTGTTTGTAGCATTTACTTTGAAAAAACCATCACCTGAAGAAGTACAGTCATGGTATTAAAACATGAAAGCTTTTTGTGTAGTGATTTGAACATGTTTTTATAATAATCTCTTATAAAAAAAATAATAATAATGTATATATATATATATATATATATATATATATATATATATATATATAAGGCTCAAACACTACTGTTCCATGGTTATAATTTATTACATTGGAATCGTAATCACGATCTAACCCATCAGACCTACAAATTCAAAAAAAGTAATACATATATATATATATATATATATATATATGTATGTATGTACATATATATATACGTGTGTGTGTGTGTGTGTGTGTGTGTGTAGTGAGAAAGAGAGGTGTAGAGAGAGACATGACGAAAAAAAAAAGGGTTATTATATTGTCATGTCTCCTATATATATGATGGATTTTTCCGTTGATTTCATCGTATTACGATCCGACAACGTCATTCAGCATGTATATATATATATATATATATATATATATATATATATATATATATATATATATATATATATTCACATACACAGGAGGGTCACTCTCTTCTTCTTCATTAGGCCTTATCTGAACTAAACTAGTCATAATCGGTATGTGTGTATATGCTTCTCACTTTGAAGCTTCTGCCTCTGCTTCTGTCTCTACCACATTTAAAACATTTCTAACATGTCTGCTGTCAATTCTATTCGCGTGTCCAACCCAATTCTTTTTAACTAATGTTCAAAGATAAATGACAATTGCCCAGTGACTTTCTTTTCCCGCTTAATCAAAGCTTTTTTTTTTCTCCGCTCGAAGAGGAAATTTTTTTTTTATTTTTCAAATTTAAGAATTAACGAGGCAGGATTTTTAAAAATTTAAAAATTTCAAAAATTTTCAAATGTTTGATCTTTTTTGAGCGTTTCAATTAAATTCAATATATCTTAAAAATTAGTGCTCCGTTCCGTTTTGCAGGGAAATAATTTTCCTCTGTGAAAAAATTTTAAACTAATTTGAACAGGGCAGACAAGAACGAGAACGAGAGAGAAAGATTAAAAGAATTCATGGTTAGCACTTTAAGCATGTAACTTTCAAAATAAATAATATTTGTAACAAAAAGGAGTTCTTTTATATGCAACATTCCACTAATACATTTTCATTTTTCACACAATAACACACATTTTTTATTACTCCATTTTAGAGACAATATCAGAATAGAAATCCATTAATTCGTTAAAATCACACTCACAGAAATTTATATATATATATATATATATATATATATATATATATATAGGTAACTATACTCGTCTCGGAAAATCTTCGATTTCTTGATTTGCTAATGGTCAAATCAATTTCGAAGGAAAAAAAGGTTTTAAAAAAAGAAAGAGCTAGGAACATGAACGTCTGTCGAAAATAATCGTACAGCATACAGGTCCAAAGCCCAAAGAAAAAAAAAACCGATACGAGTAATCAACTAACTTAAAAGTGCTCAAAACAAAAGTAGAGCAGACCTAGTCAAACCAGCTTTCCCTGACGATCCGCTTAGGTGAAACCTAGGTAGGTTTGTCTGGCTCTCTAGGTTTGACTATATATATATATATATATATATATATATATATATGATGGACTCTCCCGTTGTTTTTGGCGTATGAGTGACTTCCAGGTCAGTTTTTTATTTATGTTTATGTTTCGTATGAGACATCAATCCTGCACGGGATTTGCAAACAAGTCCACGTGAAGGACAGGCTGAAAGGTTGACCATCATTTGAGCTGATGTATTAGCCCGAGATTTAGTGTTAATTCTTAATTCTCTCAGATGATTGAGGCGATTCTTTTCAAAGTTAGTTATACCTCGGTAGCAGGTGTTTCTCCAGGTTGCTCGATTTTCAACATCAAGTTCAAACTTCTCTATAGTGTTGTTTGCAGCAATTAAATTGTATTTAAGTTTGTCCTTGAAGCGTAATCAAGGACGGCCTACATTACGCTTACCACGAAAACGTTGTCTATACATGAGGATTTTCCACATCCGATCATCACTCATTCTAACAACATGACCAGCCCATCTGGAGTGTGATTGCATCAGAAAGGATTCAATACCACCGTCGCCACATTTGATGAAAAGTTCAGGGTTAGAGATTTTGTGCTGCCGTATATAAGCGTATATTGAACGAAGACAGCGTTTATGAAAAGCATCAAGTTGATTGATGCACGTCATGTATGGCGTCCACGATTCTGACCTATAAAGAAGTGAGAATGTCTGCGCGATAGACACTGATTTTTGTTTTCAGTGAAATCCTACGAACATCTTATAGGCGAATAACTATCTCGACATCCAAAACTGCACTTGAATTGATATATATATATATATATATATATATATATATATATATATATATATATATATATATACAGCGTTTCACATAATGAGGGGACACATTTTAAATGCAAGTATCTTGGATCATAGAAGTTTATAGTGTGCCTGTAAAAATTATAAAAATGACACACGGTTCCAAATATATTGATTTTTTTTATGTGCCATGTTCTTTCAGGATGTAGGCGATCATGGCTCTCCACCTCCCTCTATCCCTTGCAGCTCTCAACAAGTTCCTTCCCTCTGCATTTCCCCCAGACCACGTTCTGTCATCCACCTGCTCAAGCCCACCAGGAATGTCACGCGCTGCTTTCCCTTGTCTCTCTTTCCCTCTATTCGACCCGTGAGTATCAGATTCTCTAGGCCCTCCTTCCTCATTATGTGTCCCATAAACTTCAACTACCTCGTTCTGATAAGTATAAGCCTTCTCCTTGATTGCAACCTCTTTAAAACAGCCTCGTAACTCACACACTCGGTCGATGATATCCTTAGCATCCTTCTGTAGAACCACATCTCCGTCACCTCGAGTCTCTTTTTCATCTTTGAGGAAATCGTCCAACATTCGCTGCCGTAGAGAAGGACAGATGTCACGTAACAGTTCAGTATTCTTTTCTTTGTTAGCAAAGAAATCATCCTGTTTCGCAATACTCTGTTCAGCTTTTGGAATGTGTCCTTGGCCATCCCAATATATTCTGTCCACGATATCCTTATCATCCTTCTGTAGAACCACATCTCTATCGACTCCAGTCTATTCTTCATCTTCGAGGAAATCGTCCAACATTCGCTGCCTTAAAGAAGGACAGATGTCACGTAAGAGCTCATTATTCTTTTGTTTGTTACCAAAGAAATCTTTCCATCTCTCAATTCTACATTTTATCTAAGATTTTGCTATTTCCAACAGGAAATCTCTTTTTTGATCGTGGCCCTGCATAATATCACGGACTCCAAAAGAAATTCCATACGTAGTACAAGTATACTTTACCATATCTATCGCTGCAGCGCAAAGAAAATTCCGACAGAATTTTGGAAATCGAACTCTTGTACATCAGTTATGCAATAAATATTTTGGGAACTCTTATTTTAGATTTTTTTTTTTTTACAGGGACATCCTACACAATTAAATAAAACAGTTCTTTTATCTTATTTCAATCCGTACTTCGAGTCTCAGGGAATTAATCTTAACCAATCTTCAGTCGATTTTTTGTAAACAGTGTTTACTTACAGACATTATGTTGACTGAGAATTGGATGAAAAATTTTATGAAATTCGGAGAAAAAGTGTGAAATAAGATAAGTGAATTGTTAAAGTTTATTATTAATCATTATCAACAATAATAAAGGTAACAACAACAACAACAATAATAATAATAATAATAATGACTTTATTTTGCCAAAAAGACTATCGACCAAGGAACTTCAGAAAAATAACCCATTAAAGCTTCGTATCAAGTGAAAGGGCAATGTTTATATATATGTATATATATATATATATATATATATATATATATATATATGGGGAGAGAAAAAGCGAGAGAGTGACAGGTGAGATGCTATCCAAGACTTCACGAATTTGAAACAAATTGCAAAGAATACGAATGTTTGCTCCTACCTTTGTGAGCAGTATCCTTTCTGTGCCAGCACAGTGAAGAAAATTACTTCGAAGGAAACGGTGGAAAGTAGATATTAGTATAATTCATTTTTTCACTGTCAAAATGTTATGACCGGTTTATCGATTCATCGTACACACACACATAATGGCCAGCTACTCGTTCCCGTGTACACTCTTCTGACAGGGCGGCTACAAGCACATTCGTGTTTCTTCAACTGTTTATGTGCACACTGAGCGGAACCTAGAGTTACAGTTGCTAGGAGAGAACGCATTATCTGGCGTGATAAATAGTACGTTCAAACCCTCAGTCACAGTGATTTGCGACTCTGTGCTAGAACAACTATCGAGAGTTTCTAAACGGTTTCATCTATTTAAGATCGCGCCCAGCGTACTTGAATCAACCTATGATATAGTTTTCAGGCACTTCACAACAATGCCGCTCCTGGAAACGCCTTCCCAGGACGATATTTCTCGACAAAAGCAACAATGGTGATATTTCAACCCAGATCCTATGAACGGTAAGCGAATGTTCTAACTACTCGTCCACCATATATATATACCACGAAAAGGATAATCCTTAACAATTCAGGCACTTTTCCGTAAGGGCAAAACCTTTTTTACCGAACCTTTATTTGGCTCTATCAAAAACATAATCCAGTATATGAAGAAATATAGTCTTAAGATGTGCTATATTTATGGGATAAAGTGTTCAATCTCAGAGATAGAGCGTGTGTAAATATAAAAGTGAACATGGCCACGTGGCCTGACGATTGCGTCTAGCATGAAACAGACTGTCGCCTCTAAGTGTTGACTTCTATGTTCAATTTTATATTTATATATATATTTATATATATAAGTATAACATTGGTGTATACGGAATAAATTGCAATAAATACTATTCTTAAAAAGTGCTCAATACAGAGTAGAGCAAATATAATTTATTTGAAAATTATAACATAAATATGTTATAAAATCACTACAAAAATAGCCATTTTGTTTCAACAGTACTGGTCTCTTATCAAGAGACGGTGTTGAATGTAGAATAAACCATATATATATATATATGTGTATTGGTTTCTTGTGTATATATATATATATATATATATATATATATATATATATATATATATATATATATATATATATTGAAACATGTTTCTTTGAATAATTTACACGTTTTAATAAAGGCTAAACATAAAATTTAAAATTGGTCATTTTTATTTTCACTTTTATAGTAAAATTTAACACTAATCAGTTAGAATGATTCCTATTTTAGGTCTAACCCAAACATAAAGGCAGTAATTATTATGACGAAGGTTCGTTGTCAAGTTTTTTGAATTCTCACATACTTGTACTTTGAGTGGTCATTGCAGCTTATGTAAGAACGTTTCCCCTATCGAGGTGTGTTTGGTTGATTTGAACCTTTTCAAACCCTTTATTATACATTCAACACCATCACTTGAAACAAAATGGCTATTTTTGTAGTGATTTTATAACATATGTTATAATTTTTGAATAAATTATATATATATATATAATTATTTATTTAAAAATTATAACAGAAATATGTTATAAAATCACTACAAAAATAGCCATTTTGTTTCAACACCTCTAGTGTCTTATCAAGTGATGATGTTGAATGTAGATTGTAGAATAAAGGTTTTAAAATGTTCAAATTAATTAACCATCCCTCGTAAGGGGAAACGCTGTTACATGAGAATATACATTCCACATCATCACTTGATAAGACATCAGGGGTGTTGAAACAAAATGGCTATTTTTGTAGTGATTTCATAACATATTTATGTTATAATTTTTAAATAAATAATTATATTCGCTCTACTCTGTATTGAGCACTCTTTTAAGAATAGTAATCGTTGGTTATTGGAATTTATTCCGTATACACCAATCATATACTTATATATATATATATATATATATATATATATATGTTATCATGAACAGTACTGAGCACGTAAAGGAACACTTCTACAATCAACTTCGGAATGTGATATCTACCTGTGACCAGAGAGATAAATGAGTTCTCTTGAGTGACTTCAATGCTCGTGTTGGTTCTGGCTACCAGACATGCAAATATCATTGTTTGTCACGGTCTTGGTCGAATGAATTCTAATTGTCTGCGATTACTCTATATGTGTAGAGAATTTGATCTCAGTATCACATACGCTCTGTTTCAGCAGCCCAGTTGCCATAAGTTCTCATGGATGTATCCCAGATCGAAAGATTGGCATCTTATTGACTTTGTCATCGCCAACCAGAGAGATGTTCGAGACTTTCTCATCGCACGCTCTTTTCATGTTTCCTCTCTGATCCCGCCCTGCTTCACAGCAAAGTCAAGTTTCGTCCTTAACATAAACGGTTACAAAAGTCATTCATACCAAAACGCCTTAATGTCCTATTACTGAAAAACATCAAGTGCTAGCTGACCTTTCTGATAAACAGGACCCTGCTCTTCGGGCAGTTATTATCATTGCTGATATTGAATCATCGTGGAATCGCGAAGTGACTCATGCTGCATCTCTGGAAGTTCTCGGACTTCGAATGGGGAAACATCAAGATTGGTTTGTTGAAAATGATACAGAAATCCAAAAACTAATTGATGAAATGCATAAGTATCATAAGATCTGGATAAATGGCAAAAACTGCCAGTCAAAAGAAGCTAACTACAAAGGGTGTAAAACAAAGTGCACTGAAAGAGAGTTGGTGGTCAGCCAAGGCTGCTGAACTCAAAATGGCTGCTGACAAAAAGGACTCAAAAGCTTTTTATGATGGTTTAAAAGCAGTGTATAGTCTCCAAAAGCACGGTGTCTCTCCAATTCTAGCCAATGACTAGGATATTGTCCTAACTGATAAAAAGGCTATACTTCAGTGCTGGAAAGATCATTTTGAAATAGTGCTCAACAGCATCTCAATCACAGATAATGAAGCTCTATCCACTGTAACACAACATCCTGAAATTCCTGAGTTATCTCTGGAACCCACTTTTCTAGAAGTGCAAGCTTCTATCAGGCAGATATCATCAAGAAAAGATCCTGACAAGAATGCTATCCCTGCTGAAATCTACAAACATGGAAGGAATACACTTTCTAAGCTACTGCACCATCTGTTCGTTCAAATTTGGAGATCAGGCCATGTTCCTCAGGACCTCAAAAATGCCTCTGTGCAACACCTTTACAAAAAAAAGTCTTAAAACAGTATGCGATAACTATAGGGGCATCTCAGTTTTGTTTATCAGGTGGGAAATTTTGACGAGGCTCATCCCCAACAGAATTATAAAACACATTGTTGACGCCATCTACCCTGAATTAGTGTGGATTTCGCTCCAGCCGTGGCACTATCGACATGATTATAACGTACGTCAGGTTGCAGAGAAGGTTCGTGCGTGAAACAAGTAGTTATTTATGGTATTTGTGAATCTTACTAAGGCCTTTGTTACTGTAAACAGAGAAGCACTCTGGGAAGTTCTGAAACAACTTGGTATTCCTGACATGTTGAATGCCATCATTTCTTCTCATGTCGGTATGCAAGTTAGTGATATATTTAATGGTCAGAGTTCTAATCCATTTGATGTCACTAATGGAACTAAGCAAGGCTGTGTCATGGCGCCTGTTTTGTTTGTACTGTTCTTCTCATTGATGCTGGGATATGCTTTTCGAGATATAAAAACTGGCGTTAAATTTCATTTTCGAATTAATAGAGAAGTGTTTAACCACCAGTGATTTAAGTCCAAAACACTTCTTCGTACCAGTGTTATACGCGATCTACTTTTTGCAGACGACGCTGCCTTTGTAGCTAACTCTTTAGAGGAAGCTCAATATATATAATCCCGTCATGCCCTCGGAAAATTGAGCTTTCTGGAGAAAAAAGGTAATTTTAAAAACAGTTACACCTACTGCTATTAACGCATTGCTCTTCAACTATGAATTGAGCTCTTCGGCGTATTTTGTATAGAAAACGTTAAAATTTACATTTCTCTCTGCCGTGCAACGATAGCCTAGGGGTAAGATTTTTGATACCAAAACGGTCGAGTTTCGATCCCGGCTTGAAGCAATCGGACGTCTAGCCACACTGAAGAGCTGTGATGCAACGAAACAGTCTGTTTGTGGATGACTATATATATATGATCTTGGGAACTCCAATTGAGTTCTCTGGAAAAAAGTGTAATTTTAAAAACAGTGCGAATCACTCCGTTCACTCGTCTGGAGTATCAGCAAATGCCTGTTATACTAAACTCTTTTTTCTTTTTTACATGTACTTTTCATTGGTGCAAGTTTTCTTTTTGTGCGTGTGCATGTGCATTCGCGCGCGTATACCCATACGCCAGTCTGCGCCTATATGAGTACGTGTAGAATGTAGTGGTCATTTCTCCTTTGTCGATTTTTTGACTTT
This sequence comes from Acanthosepion pharaonis, assembly GCA_903632075.3. NCBI lineage: Eukaryota > Metazoa > Mollusca > Cephalopoda > Sepiida > Sepiidae > Acanthosepion > Acanthosepion pharaonis. The sequence goes on from CAHIKZ030000270.1 coordinate 1,271,509, forward strand.
ACACTAACTCGTGACCTTCTCTCTCTTTTTCCTCTTTTTCTTTCAACTGTAACCATTTTGACTTGCTGATATGGAGGACTATATATATATATATATATATATATATATATATATATATATATATATATATATATAGAGTGGACACTATTACTATATATATATATATATATATATATATATATATATATATATATACATATATATATATATATATATATTAGTAATAGTTGTCCACTCGTAATCGAGGATACCCTTCTACTAAGGCGGCCTAGCCAATCGCGATAGCAGACACCCACTGTGTTGTTTATACTGCAACTTTGCTGTCTACACAGTTTCACTCACAAAACTTAGGTCAACCCGTTGTATGATTTTCAGGTACTTTCCAAAAGTGTCGCACGCTGATATCGACACCTCCAGTCAGATAAGTCTCCTTCCTGATAAATCGACCATGGTGAGATTCGAAACTGGGTCTCATGGTCAGAATTCGGCCCTAGATATAATATATATATATATATATATATATATATATATATATATATATATATATATATATATATATATATATATATATATTATATATATATATATATCCCTTACTTTACTTACAAAAGAATCCTCATTGTCATATAAAATCTGTCCTCGCTGGTGCCACTGCTTAAGATTATCCCGAAGTTCGCCCTGTCTTTTCGCTTCAAAAGATTTTAAATTCATTCTCCGCCGCGCGTCCTGAGTTTCCGCTCCATTTTCCCACGTTTTACGCTCGACGCTTGATGTTATCCTTCTTCTTATACTTGTAACGCAAGAGGCGGCTGCCTGCTGGACGTTTGCTATTCTAAATTTGGCCATGGAATTACAGCTTTGGAACCTTGGTATCATCCATTCTCACCAAATGACCTGCCCATATCAATTCGATCTTAATAAGGAAAGTTTCGATGCTGGTTATATTACATCTCTGAAATAAGTTGCTGTTCTTCATTTTATCATCCCACTGAACGAAGACAACGCATATGAAAGGAATACAATTGATTTATATGATGTCGATAAGGGTTCCATGATTCAGCACTACAGACTTGTGCTGAGATAAGTGTGGGTGTATTGATATAAAGTTTAACCTTTAATAATACATCATGATTGTTTCTAGGTACTTTAATCCAATCCTCCAAATGCTAAGCTAGTTCTGGATATTCTTGATTGAATTTTCCGGTTCGTTTTTGCGTCTTTAGAGAGAATAGAACCGAAAGAGGTGAATACATCGAATGTTTTCAATTCTTTGCCCAATGATGAACACTGACAGCTTGACAGGGGATGGACTGTCACATCTAATAAAGAAGTTCAGTCTTTTTAATTCTGATTGTTAATCCAAAATCTTTTCAAGCTTCATTGAAACTATCGAAGGTAGACGGCACGGTAGCAATGATGAAAGCTATAAAAGAGCAAACATCTGTAAAAAATCAAATGCAACTTCGTTTAGGTTTGGTTCTTAAAATGTGGCTGATTGCACAAAGCTCCACTTGTCCTAAATTCGACATCCACATATTCAAAAAGATGTAAGAATGATTCTTTTCAGTCATAGCAGAAAAATAAAAGAACCGTATACGTCCCTGTTTTGTGTGGTTACAAACTTGAAAAGAAACTAATTGATTATTTTCAGATCTTACAAAAGTTTTTATCCTATAAGGAAAACAAACGATTGCATCTTTTCTGGTATTCCGAATCATGCCAGAATTTTCCAGACATCATCACTAGTCACGATCTGAAGAAACGTAGCTTAAAAATACAACTGCTAAAGTATTTGGGTAAAATTAACTTTGGGAAACTACTTAGCGTTTTTTATAACTACATTTTTTATAATTACATTTGTAACTAGCACCATGCCCGTGCTTGATTCAAAAATCGTACGACTCATACAGCAATCGTTATCACTTGACTTAAAATATTTTTGCCCCTCCTTGACTTTAAAGGAGTGCCCTTTGCCGTGATGATGTTGCTACATGCCTTACTTCTTGCCTATCTCACACTGCGAATATTTTCTAAGCTCTATACTAAACATTAAATCTGTTACGAAAAAAGAACTAAACAAAATGAACACAAAACGATCAGCTTTAAAAAAGGACTCGTAACTGGAAAAACCGAATGAAAAAGAATGTTAACAACAAATACTTTTTCACACCCAACCCAGTTCTGCGGAATCAGAATCAACGTTGAGATTAAGCAAGTGAATGAGGCAATTGGAGTAAAGTGCCATGCAGATTTAAATTTTCCCACTTGTGACGAATGCAACTATCGATTTTTTTTTGCATGCTAGTTAACATTCGTGTCAGTCAGCTGTTGGCTCTCACGTTGTCCAATAGAATCTTCCTGGCTATTCGTGGCAGCCAACTATTGGCTCTCACTCTGGCCAGTAGAAAATGGCCGCAAACTACATGAAAACTGTCGTAGAAGCATGAAAAAATCGATTATTTCCACTATCGATGGGAGTTGGGAAATGCAAATTCGGTGTTGGCCTTCCCGCTAACTTGGAGCATGTGCATGTAAATTTGGGTGCAAATCCGTCGAAAATTGCAGCCGTGCATTCGTTACACAGACAGACACATCCTGCCTTTTATAGATAGAGATTACTTCTTTGACTTATAATTGAATTTAAAATTAACGAAGCTAACGTTTCTTTTAATCTCTGGAATTGGTTTAAATGGGAACAGAAATTTCTAAAAGACAGATATTGCGGACCAATTAATCCCAATATAAAAGGGGCAAAAATGAAAAGGACTCAGTAAAAACTTGTGGCAAATGCCAAATCACTCTAGACCTTTTCCTTAATCATTTCAACCCAAGGAAGGCAATAATGACACTAAACGGAAGAGGTTACTGGTTGTGAGAAAAAAAAGAAGAATGAGAAGAGTTCAGGAGGAAAGATAATAAAAGAACAAAAGATGGCGATTGACGCTAAATTTAAATTTCTGAAGATTGTAAATGGCTGGGAAGGAAGAAACTGGAACAGAGTTCCACAGGTGAGAAGTGCGAGAAAATAAACTTTTAAAATAGAACTTACAGTTTTTACATCTGGCTATTTCAACGATAAAAAACGATGAGACCTCGTTGTCAATCTAGCAGTACGGTTAGGTTTGTGCAGTCGAGGTTCCAAGTAGGAGATTTCATTAGAACAATTACCATGGAAGCATTTTTAGAAATGACAGGAGGAATCGGTGGGAAAGAGACTGATGTTAAAGTGCCAGGTCAACGCCGATAATATTACAGACTCTTCTTTGGATTTTGTCGAGAATCTCGAATAGTAAAAGCACTACACCAGATATGGCAGCCATGTTTAATGCACGGCCGAATGGCAGATGTATAAATGTGCAAAATGGATTCTAACAAGAACAATTGGCTGGCCCGAAGCAATGAGCCAACTTTCTTAACAAGTAGACCTAACACTTGATTAAATATAATCATTCCAGTTCATGTCAGTGGAAAACGTGAGACTATGAAGGTACGCTGATTTGCTCATCTGGAGGTTAGCATCAGCCATGCTGATGGTAGCCAAAAAGAGTTCTCTATGATGATTAAAAGATAGCAGTTTCGTTTCGGAGTGGTTAAAATTGACAAGGCATGTCTTGCCCCAGATAACAACTTATTGGAAGATCTATCAGAAGTATTATTAAGACAGAAGTAAGTGGTTGTGTCATCAGCATAAATACTGATGGCACAGGGAACGTCGTTAATGAAGGTTAGAAACAATGTAAGTCTAAGGATAGAATCCTAGGTGGGAACCTTCGCATTAATACATCATCTAGAAGCGTGTCCGTTCAACGTCACCATCACTACGCGATTTGCTAAGAACGATTGGATTGTCAAATATTCAACCAGAGACGCAACAGCCCAAGCCAACATGCCAAACGCTATGAAACATCTTCGAGATATCTAAAGCCACAGTCCGAGCCTCGCCGTCATATCTAAAGCCTGATTTTTTTATCCAGTGACCCGTAGGATCGTACGAATAAAATGAAGCGCCATGTGTGCAGACAGAGTAAAAGTGGTGTGCAGCTACAATAGAAGTGGTGTTTCTTGGACAAGATAGCCTGACGTAGCCCAACACTATCCAGGACAAAATTCAGTTTTTCCTTCTCCTAGACCGGTTGTCCAGTCTGCACTGCTATTTACACATAGCTGGGGTGGGGAAGGATTCATATCTTTCCAAAAGGTATTAGCACGTAAGTGAAATTAGAACTCGACTCTCCGATTCCTCAATCCGAGGTTCTATCCATCGTGCCTCCCTAAGCCTGATATGCAAACTCATTAATAACTTTTAACACATCAGCGGTTGACATAGAGGAACGAAAGCCACATTGTTTATCTGAAATGAGGCCGTGTGAAGCAAGATGCTTAATCGATTTGGAGTTAATTAGAGATTTTAGTACTTTGCCAAAAAGAGATAAAAGACTAATAGTACGATAATTCAAGAGACTAAGCGGTTCACATCTCTGAATAACGCCAACGCACCATATTGGCAAGTACAAAAAATATTTAAGAAATCATAACGCAAATTTTCATCATCACAAAATTTCTCACGCAGTTTTTCTCGTTTTACTTCTTAGTCTTGAAATTACTTTTTATTACAAGACCTTATCTTTTGTTACAACCAAATATTCCATATACTGTATTCAGTTCATAATCATTAAATGCTATTTTATTCGTTAAATACATGCAAATACCCTTAAGAATTGTATGAATCCTTCTCTTCCCCCCAGCTATGGGTTAAACAGCAGGCGTTGTATCTGGAAAAATCATTGTTATTCAAAACCAAATATTTTAACGCAATGTCCACTCGCAAAAAAAAAGAATTCTTTTTACAATCCAAAACATGTTTCGGCTTTAAACAATCCATAATGGGTTGATAAACCGTAAAAAAAAACAAATCAATCGTTAAATATACCTACTTTTTGCTTTAAATATTCCAGTCGACACTTCTTGTTTGCGTTGAAAGGAATAACACAGAGGTCGAAGTTTCTCTTAGCAAATTGTTGTTTTTTTCTCTCTCTTCACTGTGCCTCACACGAATAATGCCTGAGGAAAGATTTATAAAAGAGAAATATTTAAACCGCTATTTTTCCGCAAGAAAGTACACAAGGTAAAAGAATACGAATAACATACTGCTGTGGACCAAATAAAACCTTCTGTTCGAAATAATCGGAAGTGTTACTTTCGCGAGTTCAAATCGCGTCGAGGTCTACCAATTGTATACGAAAAGGGGTTACTAATGGTAAACCACATCCGGTTGAAAATCTCAGCAAGAAATGAATTCAACACATAATGGATTTAATACATTTATATACAAAATAACATAGCTTAGAAAAAAAAAAAGAAATATATATTTATGGTATTAAATGTAGGTAGGTATTAACTCTGTGTGTGTGTGTGTGTGTGTGTGTGTGTGTGTGTGTGTGTGTGTGTGTGTGTGTGTGTGTGTGTGTGTGTGTGTGTGTGTGTGCCCCATGATCCACTTGAGACTAAAATGTCGCTTCGCGTGTGGACTATGAAGCATCTCTGGAAGGGAAACGAGACACGTCTTGTCACTACGGTATCCTCTAATTAAAGATAGAGAAAAAGAGGTCTTGAGTCCTTTTCTTTTCTATTGTTTTATACAATGTCACCTAGCTGGCATTAATAGAGGTTCCCTAAAAGATAAAGTCAGTTAATCCCACAGAAGTTTATCAGATGTATCAAAAAAAAAAGAAAGAAAGAAAAAAAGTGTCATATGATTAATGCCTTCGAGTAATCCCCCTCCAAAATACTGACAAGTATTCTACTCTACGGATACCGCCGAAAAAGGTCTATTCATTATTATATTTTCATCTGTCTAATAAGTTTATGAAAGAAATTTGTCTCGAAATAGTTGTTATATATGTAAGTAAAAAGAAAATAAAAGATAATCTAAAAGAAAATGAAATGGTTCATTAATTCAGTGCTTGGAAACATTCCCTTTGAGAAACATTGAAATAATTTAATTTGCATTTAAGTGTTCGTGAATTACAAATACATACTCACATACATAATATACATAACACAAGCCGTCGGTATTTCGACGTGGTGTATTGGTTAACAAGCTTGCCTCGCTAGATCTATTACGGCTGAATAGTGACTTCAATCCTCACTGGGTGGTCCACACTTTCGGCCTTGAGCCACATTGTAACTAAGATAACAGCCGCATTTGAATACAAAGGAAATCAAACTGATAACATTTCGGTTCTGCGAATAAATACAAATATACATCTTTTTTTATTAATCATTTCACCTCAAGCAAGGCAATAAAGCCACTAACACGCAATGGGAAATATGACAGAATATGAGAAAAAAAAACTTCATTAAGGAGTGAGAATAATAAAAGAACAGAAATTAAGAAGAAAGAAGATGACGATTGACATTGACTTTAAATTTTTGACTGAGTTCCGTAAGTGCGAATTTCGAGAGAAAATATTAGCATAGAACTTCTGATTACATCTAGCCACTTCAACTGTAAAGTGATATGACCTAGCTGTCAATCTAGGACTACGTGTGAATTAATAAAGTCTAAATACCAAAGATGAAAGCTCATCAGAACAATTACCATGAAAATAATTATAGAAAAGGTACAGCGAAGCTGCGTTACGACGGTAGGAAAGTGACTGAAGCCGAGATGCCAGGTCAGGGCCAATAATATTGCAAATTCTTCTTCCGACAAGAATAACTGCAAATTTCAAATAAATACAATCTCAATTTCAATCCAATCAAAGGCTTTCCCGTCTCTTTTTGGTAATCTAGAATATCAGATTTTGTAATCCATTTTGGACGTATTATCTAGCGCCCTGTTTCATCCCCAAAATGGGAAGTGCCGAGGGGTTTGGGCAATTTTTGTCCGTCGTCCATTTACGAACAGGACAGTAACATCCCCCTTGCAATGCAACAAATTAACAACCTGATCTCACAATAAAAATAATTCTGACAATAAAAAACAAAACCAGTGCAATTTTGATCATTTTCAGTGCGGATCTCTTTTAGAAACTTCACTTTAAGACACGAAGTTATTTTTTAAAATTATGACTGTTAAACGTAACATGAAGTTGTCTTTAGGATACAATATAACATCGAATAAATGCTGCAAATGAGACAGAGATGATATTATTTATATGTTGTAGTATTTTATATAATTCATTTGGGGCTCATATATAGGAGTTTGTCTCAAATTGAATGCAAATCTATAAGCTATATAATATTTGGTTATGTATCCCAGTTGAAATTTCTGGGACACATAAAGAAGAAAGGAAGCTTAGAGAATTTGACACTCACATAGCATACGTGCTTTTGAGAAAGAAAAAGCAAATAACCTACCTAACGTGCCTTTGTAAATAGACAACAGAACTGTGACTGAGAAGAATAATAAGGTGATAATTATTGCTTAGAGCTACAAAAGATAGGAGGCTGTGGAGAGCCATGATCACCCACCTAATGTGCTTTTCTAAATAGATGACAGAACAGGGACTGGAAGGCATAGCAAGTGAATAAATATTGCTTAGAGCTACAAAAGAAGAGGACGCTGTGGAGAGCCAGACGAGATAGAAATGTTCAAGGTCCAGTATCCTTTTTGTCGGTTTGTAATCTTTTGAATAGTTTTAAGGCAGAAGGAAAAGTGCAAAGAATTTCTTGAGATTTCAAATCAACACCTTGAGGACTGATTGGCAAATTACTAGTAATACATTAACATTTGTTATGTTTTTATTTTAACCTAACTGTATTGATTAAATAATGATTCATTTTTGCAATTATTTATAATTTTCTTTTATTTATTATACTAAACATTCAAAGAATGACAGAATGCAAAATAATTCTTAGTAAGGTGTGTAATGACAAAAGTACGCAGGTGTAGGCTTTAAGAAAACTTTATTCAACTGAGAATTCAAGGTTGGCTTATATTGTCCTTTTATAGTCCCAGTAAACAGAAATATTTCTCCCAAAGAGGAGAGTAACAAAACAAGGGGAGACCTCTCTTGACCATTCATAGCAACTTGTTTCATTCCAAGAAAGTAAACATTGGCATTTCAGGTACTGGCTAAATGTAAACATTGGCGTTGCATGTGCTGGCAAAATGTAGATTTTGGCGTCGCAGTTTCTGGGTAAACTTTGGCATCACAGGTTCTGAGTAAATATAAACTTTGGCGATGCAGGTGTTGGGTAAATTTAAATTTTAAAGTTGCAGGTGCTGAGTAAATATAAATTTGGCGTTGCAGGTGTTGGGTAAATGTAAACTTTGGATTTGCAGGTGCAGGGTAAATGTAACCTTTGACGTTACATGTGTTGGTTAATTGTAAACTTTGGAGTTGCAGGTGCTGAGTAAATATAAGCTTTGGCGTTGCTGGTGTTGGGTAAATGTAAAATTTGGCATTGCAGTTGTTGGGTAAATGTAAACTTTGGATTTTCAGATGCAGGATAAATGTAAACATTAACTTTACATGTGTTGGTTAAGTGTAAACTTTGGCGTTGCAGGTGCGTTGTAAATGTAAACATTGCCGTTGCAGATCCTGAATAAATGTCATCATTTCTGTTACTTTTTCAGTGAAAATTTAATCTTTGGCGTTGCAAGTGCATGGTAAATGCAATCCTTATGGTTCCAAGTGCAGGGTAAATATAATCAGTTGCTGGGTAAATATATTTCTTGATGTTGCAAGTGGAGGGTAAATTCAATCGTTGGCGTTCCAGACGCTGGGGAAATTTTCATGATATTTTGGGTGAGGGGTGTATCGTTTTTAATACCCCCCTCCCCCCGGTACAATATTTATTCTGGAGTTAAAAAGCAATGAAGAAATCTGAGATACGCCAAATAAATAAGCAGTTATAAGATCTTCTTAATGGATTTCTGAGAAATCTAACATGTGCAGTTGGGTCAGGAACAGTTGCTGGTCTCAGATGGCTGTGTTAATAAAAGATATATTTTTATTGATTCAAATGCAGCCTATTCCGGTATCAGAGAAATAAAAAAAAAACAATATTTCAGAACGTTTCCTTGAAGCATCGGCTAAATGCAATAGACAAGTTAACGAAAATTAAAACATTGAACAAATAATAGCCATCAGACATCTACTTCAAGCCTACATATTTGAAGCCCTTTTAACATTTTATTATTTTACTTATATTGATGAAGTATGACTCTGAAGTCGTCAACACCTTCAAGACTGTCTAGCGCCATTAATAGGCAACTGATTAGTTTACTGTCATATTGATACCTTGTCGATATTATACTGTTTAGTAATTTATACAGTTCATCTATAATTCATATAAAATAGTTCATATCGTTGAACTTTCTCTATAAATCGATACCGGCTTACAACAACGTAATATTGGGCACTTCGACGTGGTAAAATGGCTAGCAAGCTTGTCTCCGTAAATCAATGCCAACTGAGTAGTTAGATCCTCACTGGGAGCTCCATACTTTCGGCCTTGCGCCACATCTAAGCTACGCTTAGTAAATTGCTATTGAGCCCTTCGATGTGTTGTAATAGTTAGCAGGCTTCTCGCAAGACCATTTACGCTTAGTATAATTATTATAACAATGTAATATTTTGTCTCTAAGGCAAATTTTGAAGTAATTTCTTTGACATCGGAAAATAATTTTTTTAAAGATTTAAAACGCTTACTAATTGCCCACGTAAAGTATATTACACAGTTTATTAATAAAAAGGTGCCAATGACTTTAATCTCGATTAATTTTCTGGTATATATTTATAAATAAATATTAAATTTCCAAACCAAATAAAGTAATTTTCTTATCGCAGACATTGCATTTCTATAACAAAATCATTAGCTAAGCCGGTTTGTCTGCATGTGTCTTGTAACTAATTAAACAGCTTAAAATTAGTCAAAAAAGGTTGATTTGAGGATGAACCTGGGGATCTCATGGTGTCCTACGGTGTCAATATAAGTGTTGTAGATTGATTTAGAGTAAAAACTGCTAGTTTCCGGCAAATTGCAAAATGGAAAATATTTTAACGTGACATGCAACTATGCAAAAATATATTTCTTAAAATTGTCAGAAGAGGTGCCGAAGAGGTATTAGCGCGAAAATAAAATCGGCGAGCAGAGATCAAATTCTGAGTTGAATTTTCTTTTGCACAAATACCCTTCTTCTCCCCTACCCACATCTATAGATTAAATTGCAGAGAAGAATGGTCTTTTTCTAAGAAAAGGTGAGCCCTGAATTCCAAACCATGGAGAAGCCAACGAGAAACCACTGCACTATCTTTCCCAAGAACGCATGGTAATTAACAGATAATACAGAAAAGGAATCTCTGAGGAGCCATGATCGCTTACCTCTTGAAGAAACATGGCATTTAAAAATGTCGAATATCTTTGTTATACCTTAATCTATTAGAACAAGTGTCTTCACTTTGGTTTCTATCATCGTACTTGTTTAGACGTTTATCGAAATCGTTAACATTTGGGGAATTTATGCTAAATTGTTCTGATTCCATTGTTTGTTTTAGGGAATGTATCGTTCCAGTCGATTATTCGGTTTTTTCCATTGAAACTGAGTCTAGGAATCTTACAATCCAAAACAAAGATTGAACTTTCAACCACCAATTAACCAACTACTATGTCAATGAGGTTAAAATTTGTGGGAAAAGTTACCATATTTCTAATGTATTACTCATGAATTGATAATAGCAGAATATCTTCGACAAGTGGTCGGCAGAAAATACACTTAAAACAATGCTGGGAAATCATGATCAGCAAAATGTCCAGTTATAATTTAATCGAATTTAATGTGTCCTTTTTTTGCCTGTTTTCATTTGCTGCGCCAGTGTTTGGGTTTATTCTTGGTAGTTCAGAACGAAATTTGTCAGCATGAGTCACAGATTATTAAATCAAGAATGAACGCTCTGTTGAGACTTTATTTGTTGGTTGGAAATAAACTTGGTAGTTGGGTTTATATATATATATATATATATATATATATATATATATATATATATATATATAGTGTATATTTGGGCAGCAATTTTTCCTTAAATAATATAAACAAGTCTTATTTATTTAATTTAAGTAAGTTCCTTTCATATTTTCAGATAAGCTTAATAACATTATCATTGAAAGACGAAAGGAAATCACCATATTGATACATGTTTAAATCCAATCTAAGCTTTCGGCTTGCATAAGACATTATCAAAGATGATAATTACATTTCAATATATCAACCAATACACGGACGAAACAATAATGATAGTCTGTTTTTGTTGCATGAAAAATTTTAAAAATTCGACAAATTTGTGTATACGAGACGCGGAGGCGAAAATCGCGTCGCAGCTCGTGACGTCACACATCACCACGCGAGAGTGAAAACGAGAAGTATTAAGTATGGAAAGCGGTTGGTATAAACGTTAGTATATATATATATATATATATATATATATATATATATATATATACGATACGATATATATACGATACGATATATATATGAGCAGAAAAAAATCCGGAAAAAACTTACACCAATGATAAATGTATAAAAAGGAAAAAAATAAAAAATATAAGCAGTAAATTACTGATACCCCCTGAAGAGTAGACGACAGATCCGCCTACGAAACACAGGAGTCTGGATGCTGAAGGTAACATCAATCAGCTAACGTTAACTGATATTAATCATATATATATTTTTTAATTTTATTGAGCAGATGTGTTTAAGTTGCTATCCCTTTATTTTAATTTCTTTATTCAGTCAAATTAATAACAACCGGCGAAGTTCTACGAAAGAATTATTAAGGGTTAATAATTTCACTAAGAAAAAAGAAACAGGGATAGGATCTCAAACGTCCTGTTCAGACTCCTCCCTGGTCAGGAGTAAAGATTTATCTCGTGTTTCCTGTTAAGGATTGGGTTTCCGTTTTCTTCTAACGTCTACTTCAACTTTATACTTCTAACGTCTCCGCTTAATTCCTAAAATCTGTAGGTTGATTTACTATCTACTTTTTTGCTTATTTTTTCCTCAATAGGACTAGATAGGTTTGCCTATCGTCCCATTCATAATACGCCCCAGTCTTTTGAAGAGGGGTAGCGTTTTATCCCTTGTTTCCTGTTGAGGATTGGGTTCCCGGTTCTCTCTAAAATCTTTTCATTCTCCTTGACTCCCAGTAACCTCTTGTGTCTTAGTGGCATTATCGCCTTGCTCGGGTGAATTGATTAAAAGAACATAAGTATACCCACTAAAATAACGTTTGTAGTAATAAGAAATAACGTTCAATTAAATTAAAAATAAACATATATATATATATATATATATATATATATATATATATATATATATATATATATATATATATATATATATATATATATATTACACTGCGTGCCAAATTATTATCGAGATAACTTTTTCTAATATTTCAAAAACCGTCCAATCAATTCACACAAAATTTTCACTCAATTTTGGCAACATTGACCTGCGCAATCACTGAAATTTTAGTACTGATCTGTGCCATGTAAACAAACTGGCGCCATATTTGTTATCAGCTCGGTGATTTGAGCGTGCCAAATTATTAGAAAAGTTTAGTAAAATTCCCAGAATTGATCAAACAAAACGTTTATAAATGTTGCACGTGAATTTTTAGGATCAAAAGAAGCTAATAAATAAGATAATCAAACAAATAATAACAGATACAAACAAAGGCACAGTTTTAAACAAATTAATAGGGAATGTGCGTTCCCTGTTTTGAAATTACTTGAAGAAGTCGACGATCCATAGAATTTGTTAATTGTAGGATGTCATCTGCTGTAATGCCGCGAGATATATCAAGAATTGCTTCAAACATCTCATCGTTGCCCCTGAATTATCGTCCGTTGGCGTACAGTCTTCACTTCATGATGCTCCAAAGGTTTTCGATTGGGTTCAAATCCGGAGAATTTGCTGGCCACTTCATTTTTCGAGGTCCATCGAAGCCTAACTGTTTCAAATATTCAGTAGTCTTGTGGGCAGCATGTGAAGGAGCATTATCTTGCATAAAAACAATGGCCCTTCTGAAGGCAACTTTTTGCCTTTTCAGCTACGGTCCAAGATGCTCCTTCATAAACGCTATGTGTGCATCAGCAGTCATTTTGACGCCATCTGGTACTCTCCATGGGCCCACTAATGTTTTTCCAACAATACCACCCCAGATCATTATGCCTCCACCGCCTTATCGGCGTCTGATGGCGATTCTGTCCGTTCATTACCCAGCCTTTGCACTATCTATCTGGCCCATCAAGTGTTGCTCGAGCTTCGTCTGTGAAAAAACCTTAGAGAAGTCAATCTTCATATTCATATTGTCCTCGGCCCATTTCAATCGATTTTGAATGATTTCTCGTCAACGGAGGCTTCGATACAGGTTTGACTGTTGTTGCTATTACCAACACCGAGTACTTTTAGACACAGTAGGATCCCCAATGCGACTGAAAAGCTCTTGACTGGTAAGTCCAGAGTTCTTCGTGGCCTCCCGTTTAAGTCGTGACATAAGACGACGTGAAATAACCCTCGGCTTGCCTTTATCTGCCCTTTAGCGTACTTGTGTAGGGTCGGCGGTGAACTTTTTCACTGTTTGATGACACCTCCCTATCAATTTAGAAATTTCTAGGGTAGATTTACCTTTTGAGAGTTCTAAGGTGACAGTTTTCTTTTCAGCATCACTGCTTTTACGGCACATCTATTTACTAAATTCTTACACTTTTCTAATAATTTGGCACGCTCAAATCACCGTGCTGATAACAAATATGGCGCCAGTTTGTTTACATTGCGCATATCAGTACGAAAATTTCAGTGATTGCGCAGGTCAGTGTTATCAACATTGTGTGAAAGTTTTGTGTGAATCGATTGGACGGTTTTTGAAATATTAGAAAAATGTTATCTCGATAATAATTTGGCACGCAGTGTATACACCATACTCATTTTACTGTCCTTGTACAAAAGCAATTATCTTCCTTTTGCAAGAATATTAAGTAGCTCTTGAGGTCCACATTGACAGCTCGGAGAAGAACGCCGTCGTCAGTTGCTGGTTGGCTTGCCACACAAGATGACACAGGTACGATGCGTTATGAAGAAGAACCGCAGACTACACTGTGTCTCTCTTAGGTACGTTATAAGTAAGACCTTTTTTATTCGTCACCTTTACATATTGCTTACCTTTGTATATGTCTTTTAATTTCTCCTTGTGGAACAATTTAAGGCATATATATGCACAGAATGTCTCGTATAACTTATTTTTGTGTACTCATATTTTACTTTTTTTGATGTTTATCACATTTTGGGAATTCATTACTTTAGTTTATTCTAGTCCTTCCTCCATTTTGGTAATGTGTTAGTATCACGGGTATACTAATGATTATTGGGGACTTTGGAGATTAAAGAAGACGAAGATATTCTTTCTCTTTCCAAGCTTTCCATTACACTAATAATTTTGATCAATTTCCCAGTTTATATATGAAAAAAAATGATACAATTGTAAACTGGCAAAAGAAACCTATCACTGGTAATGGTAATATTAGCCGTTTCCTCATAAGGAAACTGTTATAGTGGAACAAACCTATTCTATAGTTAATAGACTCTCCCACCTCTAATAAGTAGGTGTAGTAAGAGTAACAAGTCAGTCGCTGAGTCGCTCAGTGGTTCGGTCAGTCAGTCAATGTCGGACGACCGTTAGTCAGATATTAAAGTATCAGCCACCACAACTAGATTTCTGTGCGTTATTACCTATTATATCAAGTTCCTAACGTTTTGTACGTCGAACCTATTTTAGGACCGACTTAGTACAAATACAAGCCTCCACTGTGAAACCACTCCATAACAGAAACATTCATTGACCAAGGAGTCATTGCTACTGTCGGTTGAAATTTATAAAATTTCTCTATTAAAACAATTTTTTTCATGAAAATGAGTTTCTCAAGTCCAGAAACTGTTATTGTTCTTTCCAGTATTGATTGGGAGTTACTTGCATTTTGTTTGAAGTAATGTGGAATGTCATCATCTTGACTATCTCCTTATTTTCTCTTCGAATTACATGTGCTATCCATTTTAGTTGTTACTGCTGTTGAAAGTCCTTGAGTGATGTGGTTTCTGTTATTTTGGTACAGTTGTTTGTGATTCTGTAAGGCTAGTCTACGAGATTCGAAGAAGGGAGGTTCTCGCCAAGATTCACGGACTTCCTTCGAAGACATTTTTAATCACGCATTTGTGAAGATGATTGTATACAACTGACACTTTCGATATTTCAAGACAAGTTTTGTGCCATGCATACTATATTCATCTGAAAATTTCAATCTGACGATACTATTTAATAATTTGTCACTAGTTTTTAGATTAATGTTTTCGTTTTGTAGTAACTTGCAGTATTCGGCGAAACTACTTTTAGCGCAGCCTATTCTGTGTTCAATTTGCTTTTCTCCTATACGAAATTGTTATAACTGATCCGTCACCATGATATTTGAAGCATTTAGCACTTACTAATTCCGATATAGGAAACAAATCTATTTCCAAAATTTAACCACTACAGAGAAACTTTTCTGTCTACAATCAGCATCGCTGGCGCTGGACTCCAGGAGAGCAACACACGACGCCTTCTTAGCCCCACGTTCTCCACTGACATGAAGTGGAGTGATTATTGAATCAATAGCTGCATCTACCGCAAGGAATGTTGGATCACTGTGACGTGTCAAAAGCTTTTTCTCACCAGAATCCATCTTGTACACTTACAACTCTACCATTTGTCTATGCATTGAATACTGTTGCCATTATCTTCTCTGGTCATCAAATTGTGCCTGTAATCTAATCGATCCTGACCTGGCATCTCGATTTCAGTTACTTTCTCACCGATGTGACGTGGCTTCTCTCTGTCTTTTCTCCAGATATTTTCATGGCAACTGCTTTGATAAGCATATGAATTTAAGCGTGCTATATATTAATACACATGACGAACTGATGACTTTAAGAGTGCTACTAGATTGGCCTCTAGGTCCTACCCTTTTACTTTTGAAATAGTTAAATGCAACTGCCATTTCTACTTTCTTTTCTAATTCTTTTCTCGCGCTTCCCGACAGTGGAACTCCCTTCCACTTATTTGTTTCCTTGATAACTACAATCTTCAAAAATTTAAATGCAACGTTAATCATCCCTTTCTGTATTCTTGAACCCCGTTCTTTTTTTTTCTTTTCCTCAGTCCTCTCTATACTCTGTCTTCTCTCTCTATTTTACTCCCTGTAACCCCCTGCGTGCTAGTGGCATCACCGCCTTGCTTGGGGTGAAATCATTATAAAAGCAATTACTTAGCCATATACATACCTTACTAAAACACCACCATATTTTCTACCCAATAACACACAATATTACAAACATGCCAAAAAGATTTCTCAATGAAATGTACACCGTTTAGATAAAAGTGTATAGTTGTTAGAAATTAACATCCCCATATGAAATATTTGACCAATCACGGAAAACTAAAACCCTATTTTTCTCGTGTCTACTTTCGGGAAAAATTTCTTATAAAATCCCACAGTTCGAATTTCAAGTAGCAGAGATTCGACTATCTCCCCACAGCCCATGCTGAAAGAGACATATGTCAGTGACTTCAAGCAAATCATCTCCAACAGCAAAAACAAAAAATGATCAGTAAATCTTCGCTAACTATAAAATTATTTTTTTCAACCACAGATTTTTTTCTGTGGACCAACTACCCAAAGATTTTGACTGTTCTAAATACTATTTTTATTTCTTTTCAACTCATTTTAATTCATGTACATGTGTTTGTATATATAAATGATTTATTTAAAATGCATGAGACCATTTTATTTTCATTTTATTATTGTTTGGAATTCGGACGTTCGGATTTTTAATATTCTCTGAAGTACAGAAATTCCTACACCAATACTAAGTGAAATGAACAGTATGCTTAACAATAAATAATTTTCACAGTTATAGGAATAATAGGTTCATCATTAATGGTGATCTTTATAACTTTTACAAATTATGCGCATATTGGTACATTTCCAGTAACTACTTTTTCTTCGACAAAAATCTTTATAAGAATTTGGTAGAGGAGGGGGGAATTTGGTTCTGTCGTCTATACAACACTCTTAATTTGATTTCCTTTACATGCTGTCTATTTCTTTAACCATTACGGATATAACTGTTCATACTCAATCTATCGTTATCGAGGTAATATACTTAATGTGGTTTGTCTCGATATTTCAACCTGTTCGCAACCGCTGAGTGTTTAGCGCTGTAAACGGGACACTCAGCCTTTGTCCCGGCTGTCAAATGCCGGTGTGGTTGCTAGACTGAATGGTCCACGAGGAAGGTGAACCCGAGAAAAAAAACACGAACCTGAAGAGAGAACAAAAAACAAAATACAGAAGAAAAAAAAAACAAGCATCTCCACAACTGCTTTTATTTACAATAAAGAATTCATTTAATGTTTTAGTGCTTTTCTCATATTTAGTTTCAAAGAGGAGACAGGCGACAACACTGAACTTGATTTACACAGGAAATATATTCATATAAACCGTAATCACTACCGGGGACAAATCTTACCTGTGGATAGAGAGTGATTTTAGTGAATACACAAAAAAGAAAGAAATGTGCAACAAAAGTGTGTTACTTCTTCTTCTTCTTCTTCTTCTTCTTCTTCTTCTTCTTCTTCTTCTTCTTTGTGCCGTGTCCCTTCAGGAGGTTGAAGATCATGACTCTCCACAATTTCCTGTCCGTTGTAGCTCCTAATAAATTTTGTCTGTCTTCTTCTTCTTCTTGTTCTTCTTCTTCTTCTTCTTTGTGCCGTGTCCCTTCAGGAGGTTGAAGATCATCACTCTCCACAATTTCCTCTCCGTTGTAGCTCCTAATAAATTTTGTCTGTCTTCTTCTTCTTCTTTGTGCCGTGTCCCTTCAGGAGGTTGAAGATCATGACTCCCCACAATTTCCTGTCCGTTGTAACTCCTAATATTTTTGTCTTTTTTGTTATCTCTCTTAAACTCTGCTACTCCATTTACTCAAGCTTTTACTACAAGGTTAACCCGGGGGGAGTGGGCTTCTCGAAGTAGAGGCTTACAATAAGGGGTAGTTTATATGAATAAAAGGAGAAGATAACGGTTAACTCTAGACTTGATCAAGTTAAAATTGTAGTGATCAGAGAAGCATCCTCTTGGAAGTCTGTTCTATAGGGCAGTGATTTGTGGCAAGAACTTACATTTCGTCGATGGAATACGGAAGGAAAATGGTTGGTTTGCTACAATGTAAGTGACATGGCGTGTCCTGGCCGTGAAGGTTAGATCTAGTGGAACAAAGGAAAGTAGTTCATCCGAGCACTTTCCATGGTAGTAGTGATAGAGCAGTGAGAGACTCACCACATTCTGCCTGTGAGAGACAGAGGTTGGAGGGTGGTAAATAATTTTTCTCCAAGGACTCAGAGATGCTTATAAAGGTATAAGGAGTCAGGTACTTACTGGAGCGGTACGGGGAGCCGATCATTTTACCTGCATCTTTAGCGATGTATCGTATATAAGAGTTTCACATATACATTACTTTTCTCTGTCCGTCTTGTCTTCAATCTGTCTTGTGAGTATCCTTTGAGTATTAAATTTTCAAAACCGTCTTTTCTCATTATGCGGTCTAGAAATTTCAACTGTCCATTCCTGATGTTAAGAATAGGTGTCTTTTTTGTTTCCACTTTCTCTAAAATAGCGTTGTTGCTCACATGTTCTCAGCATCATTCTGTAAAACCACATTTCTGTTGATTCAAGTCTCTTCTTTATTCGTGAGGAGATTGTCCATCATTTACCGCCGTGTAAAAGGACTGTTATTACGTAACAGTTTAGTACACTTTTCTTTCCCAATTGCAATGATTAATGACTTCATTTTACCCATTCAGGCTCTAGAAAATGACAATTTTCATTGCCCATAGCTCATATTTCTTTATCTTCATATTCTCTTAAATTAACCAGATGGCTTTCCCACTAGTGAAGGACTCCTTGCCAGAAATCCAAAGCAATGATGATTATAAAAACTGCAGACGATTGTTGAAAAAAAAAAGAGACATTTGGTTTCTCACTAGTCCTCAGCTTCAAATTAATTTCGCACTTACCATTTTTCAATTCTTGTACTAACCCTTTTCAAACAAAGTATTTTAGGTCATGTATGTCACCATATTTGGGACGGTTTGATCGAAAGTAAGATATATCTATGGACCTAGCTCACAAAAAACATAAATCACTGACAAAACATTACATTTTATTTGTAAATTTATTCATATAGATATTAAATATATTTTATTCAAAGGCCAACATCATGACAGTTTCTTCTACGTTTTCAGTGTAGCATAATTCTCCGTCATCTTCGTTGTCGTCCACAGAGCCATCTTGTCCCTTTTCCTCAAATCTTTACTTTACTATGATGGTTTCAGGATTGCTCTTATCAGTCTTCTAATATCCATATACATATTACGTTGAACAAGAGTAGAAGTGTGTTTATTGTTTAGGACTGATTTTCTAGTTCCTTCTAAAACATCCTCATTCTCTCTCAGTAGTTCTTTGGGTTTTAGTGGCATTATCGCCTTGTTTGGGGTGAATTGATTAAAAAAATCATATGACAGAAAGCTGCGCTCGGCGAATATGGTCTGTCGAGGCAAGTGACAGTCCCTGTGTTTCAAAACATAATATAAACTGTATAAAGTCTTACTTTAAGTCGATAAGAACTGAAAAAAACGTTGAACCGAGTGGAAATTTTGGCTCAAGCTAATTCCGATAATTATTTTAAAATTAGTTCGTATTATATAAGAAATTAGCAGTGTGTGTTAAATGCGTGTGCGTGTTATATACAAATAATTACAGTAATTTAACTTGCCTTATTATTGTTGTTTTTTAACTTAACGGTTCATTCGTTTTTTGTTTTTTTTTGTTTTTGATTTTCTTTAAATTCCATATTACTTCAGGACGTATGCGACCTTGTAATCATGGCTCGCCACGTTTTCCTTTTTCTGTGAACTGCCACGATTTCTTGGGAAAGATAGTGGAATGGTTTCACATTGCCTTATCCACTGTTTTCTTTCGGTTAGAATGTGTAGAACCCAGTCTATGCTGCTATTTCACCCATAGCTGGGGGGAATAAATGGATTCACAGGGGTATTTGTGCGAAAATGAACGCATTAGGTTAGGAAATGACCGGACCAACTTTGAAGTCTGATCAAGAAATCGATCCCTAGTGACGTTTTAATACGTCCTATGTCTTTTGTTTTCAAAGAGGCGACTTAGATTAACAACGACACACGACAGGGTGTTGAAGTAGAACGGGCCGAGAACTTTTCAGCATACTTCCGATGTGCTGAAGAAACAAGCTAGCTTTTAGAATGCCTGCAGATAAAACTTCTATGGTGATAAGGCGTACTTAAAAGAAAGAAAATCATGAGTATTGGCCTTTACAACGATTTTTTTTTAAATCTGAATCACCCCAAGCAAGACAATAAAGCCACTAAGATACAAGGGGATACTGAGTGTGAAAGAATAAGAAAAAAGAGAAACATGAGCCATAACAATAAAAGAGTAATCAATAAGACAGCCGGAAGAGAGAAAAGAAATTGTTAGCATAGAACTTAGAGTTACAACTAGCCAATTCAATTGTGAATTGATGACACCTTGCCGACAACCTAGTACTTCGATTAAATTCATAAAGTCAGGGACCATATTGAAGAGTTCATCTGAACAATTATAATGAAATTATTTATAGAAAAGGCACAGGGAAGCTACATTACGTCAGTTACAAAGTGACTGATACCGAGATGCCAAGTCAGGACGAATAATATTGCAGATGCTTCCTTGGGATTTTATCAAGAATCTCTAAATCTACAGCAGGAGCACCAGACTATATGTGGTAGCAATATTCTAAGCATTGACGAATGGTAGACATATAAATATGTACGATAGATTTTGGCAAGAAAAATTGTTTTGCACGACACAGCGAACCAAATTTCTTAGCAGTAGACCTAGCAATAAATTTAATATAATCTTTCCTCTTCATGTCAACCAGAGAAGGCACAAACAGTCACTGTCATGGTTAGTAATAGTCATGCTAATTAGAGACAGGAAAGAATCTTTCAGATGATTAATAGGGAGAAGTTTTATTTTGTAGGCGTTAAATTTAACAAGCTATTCCTTGCACCAATTAACAACAGACTGTAAGTTATTTGTTTTTAGTTCAGATGCTAGTTTGGCATTATCGAACTGATTAGATTTACTATCAAGACAGGAGTAAATGGTCTGGTCATCAGTATAGATATCAAGTTGAGAATATATTGCACATGTTTTTCTTCGTTATCTATTTTTGCATAAGCATTTGTGGATAAAAAATCGACGTTTCTTAAATCCAACAAGCCGATTGTGGTAAAAATTAGTTATTCATTATTCATCTTCCGATAAAAAATATACGTTTTGATGAATACAATATAGATCTTATTACTGCGTTTGCAGACATGTGATAATGTAGTATGCACTTAATGTCCGACTAAAACAAAAGAATTTTCCAATGCATTGGTAAATGACGTACAACAACGAATGGATGAGGTATGATTATTCAGTCTTTGACGACAAAGAAAAAAATCTCTATTTCTTAATAAAGATAAATAATCTTTAATATAATGTTCCGATTTATATGTTTATGTTCGTGTCTTTGTGATATTCTTCTTACATGTGACTCGTCCCTTTGGCACCTTGGTGATCATAGCTCTCCACAATTTCCTCTCCTTTGTAGCTCTTAATAACATTGGTCTTTTTGCCGTCTCTCCCAAAACCTACTCAACCTGGCCATGTAGGTTGTGCTTTGCTTTCCGCTTACTGTACTGTGAGTAGCAATTTTTCCAAGCCCTCTTTCCTCATTATGCGTCCTGGAACTTTAAACTGTCTCTTCCTGATGCAAAGGATGTGCACTTTTTCTTACCATTGTCTCCAGAACTTCGTCGTTGCTCACGGCACGCCGTAGAGCAATATTTGTTAATTCAATACCGTTAAAATGCGCCAACTTGGAGAATTAAGCAGTTTCAAAACCAAAAGGTTTTTAAGTAATTTTTATTAAGTACAAATTGATAATAGATTTCCAAAAGAGGTAACAACAAGTTTATTAACCGGTAATTAGAAAGTCGTTTCCTCAATGTTTCATAATAAAAACCTCGCCAGGAACAGATGTAATGTATTCGTATTTTATTTTACGCTACTAATTCACACACACACACACACACATATTATGAAATGGACAAACTCGGACAATTATTTTAAGACATTTTATGTTTATACATTCTTTTTATAGATACAGATATTTAAGTAAATGCTCTGTTTTATAATAAACAGTATTAATAACATTTACCGGCCTGAATATACGAGAAATTTTCATAGAAAATATTCGTCCTCCGACAGGAATCGAACCTGTAACCTATACGGAACCGTCATATAGCCTGACGTGCCTTAACCGATTGAACCACAGAGGATCGTTCGGTTAGCAAGGTCGATTTTACTGCTTTTAAACTACAATCTTCCATGATTCTCTTACGTACATACATATCTGCTCAAAGCGTATCCAAATGTAAACAAATGACGTCACACATTATGAAATGGACAAAATCCGACAATTATTTTAAGACATTTTTATGTTTATACATTCTTTTTATAAATACAAATATTTAAGTAAATGCTCTGTTTATAATGAACAGTATTAATAAGATTTACCAGCCTGAATGTACAAGAAATTTTATTTTATTTATTTAGATTTAATATAGCTATGTATTGCTCTCTAGTTGACATTATTAATATTTTATATGGTTGTTCCACATTTTTTATTTTTAAACGGTTAAGTTGTATTGACTGGATTCTAAAAGAAGCCTTTTAATTATCAACTCCGAAATTTGTGACAACGAGATATGCATTTGATTATCCTCCTATCCTCTTCTTACCTTCTTATGAAAAATTGAACAACTCATATTTGTCAACGATTTCGATTCAATGTTGCCACTCATTTATAGTTTGAATCAATTTTATGTCTGTCAATAATTGCTTTGTCTAGGATTCTATTTCAGGATATATTTTGCCATATCTAAATTTCCTTTTTTTTTTTTTAGGTTAATTTTGACTTTTACTGACACCTAATTGATTAATCAGTGTAAACCCACAACTTTCATTTTAATTCTGATGAGGGGGTATTTTGCTTTTGAAATTAAAAATAATTTACTCACTAGTAACTTACCATCGCCTGAAGAGGCACAGCTTAGTGCCGAAACTTGAAAGTTATTGTGTAGCGATTTTTAACTTGTTTGTGTTTTAATCTCATATATATATATATATATATATAGAGAGAGAGAGAGAGAGAGAGAGAGATATGAACAAAATGAGATAGATAGATTTGAACAGATTGAAATAGATAGATTTGAACAGATTGAAATACATAGATAGATAGATAGATAGATAGATAGATAGATAGATAGATAGATAGATAGATATGGTGTGATGGATAAATTGTCGTCTAAAGTACGCAAAAATGACAATAACACTGATATCTCATTTTAACAGATATATTTACCAAAATCACACCGGAATATCTTGAAATACTAATGAATAAATTTATTCTATAAAATCGTTCCTACCACAGCCTCCAGATGACTTTGTATCTCCTGCAACTCTTTTAGACGGTCTCCTGTAAGTTGGTGAATGCTGCCATAACAATTCCCTTCAGTTCATCTTTGGTGTTACAAAGGGTTTTGTTGGTCTCCCGTTCAAATGCGCTCCACGCATAATAATCAAAGAGGTTGCAGTCTGGGGTTTTATGTGGCCAAATGTAAAGAGTAATGTGTTCGCAGAAAATGTCTAACAGCCATGATTGGTTTCACCTGCTTGTGTGGCATGGCATAAAGTTCTGTTGCCAGACTTAGGTTCTTCCAGAAGCCACCCTCTTGACCAAGGGCAACACTATCTTCGCAAGACTCTTGATGTGGGTATTTGTGTTAATTCTAAGGTCCTGTGGGAAGAGGAATTGAGGCATAACGTCGCCATCAATAGTGATCACTCTAAACACCTTCATAATCACCATTAGACTCATCCAACTCTTTCTGAATCCTCTGAACTGTCCTCACATTGACACTCAAAAACACTGAAAGATTCGTATTGGAGCTTCCGGCGCAAATGCCAAGCAGTACATCATGCCGTTTCCAAATTTCTGGCGGAGTGAATTGCGTGATGGTGCTCTTTTTCTCACAGACGGTGCCCAACTGACCCTACTATACTTTGTAGTCGACAAAATAAAAAAAAAACAAAGACTGTGCATGCGTGAAATTAAAAATATAAAATGGCGATAATTTACCCATCGCACCCTTTATGTAAAGATTAGATTCTTCTTGTATGTCTTGCTTTTGTCCGGGATATAAGAAATCATAGCTATCCACAGCTTCCTATCTCATTTCGTTTCTAGTAGTTTTTCTCCCTTTGTAAAGTCCCCTGTCACCACCGCCCCCGTTCCACCATCCATTCACATATGCTGGTTAGATAACTGCCTCCCCCCCTATCTCCTTTGCGTTTATTATACCGCGTTTAGGTTAAGTTTTACAAGCCCTCTTTCCTCATTATGTGTCTTAATTCTGAGTAGAAGTGTTCTTTCTGTTACCATTTTCTTTAAGTGTATCATATAAGTGTCGTTATGCTTAGAACCATTTCACAGGGCTTGACAACACCAGAACAAAGATATTCCCTAAATGGCCGAACATTCAGAAACAAAAAAGTTGCAATCAGTTTTTCAAACTTTTTGGAGGCACCAAGATATCTAGGGGGGGTCCAGATTTCTTTAAACTTGGGATGAAAAATTTGGCTTTTCGTTGGGCTACAGTCATCAAAAATGAATGTGATTACATGTTTGATATTTAAATAAATTCAAATCATATGTGTTTTTATAAACCTTCTGAGAAAACGTAATTACTTGCTGAATACCATAAGTTTTTAATAATTTTTCTTTAGTTATTTCACCCTTAGCAAGGTAATAAAGTCTCTAAGACGCAAGTGGTTACTGAGAGTGAAGGAAAGAGTGAGTGAACACTAAAAGAACCGGTTTCAATGAAGCCGAAAGAAAGTTCGACAAGCGAGAAGTGCGAGAGCAGATATTGTCAACATAGAACGTAGATACGACCAAGCTGACAATCTGCGCTTGAACTGGTCAAGTCGAGGGACCAAAGAGGAAAGCTATATTTATTTCAAAAATACAAAAATGTGGCACAAGGCCAAAAGGTGGGATAGGAAAGGCTGGTCTCCAATCCGTCTTATCTTAAACTTAGCTAGCCACATTTACTGAACCAAATAGCACAATATTCCTTACACGAAAACAACACATTCTTACTTATCATTCTTACTACAGTCACCATAATACCTCAATGTCTTTATGAAGTCCTAACTAGTTCCCATATGTTCAATGTGCCAAAGTGAAAAGCTCATCAGAACAATTACCATGAAAGTATTTATAGAAAAGGTACAGTCAAGTTGCGTTAGGGCGACGGGAAAGTGACTGATGCCGAGATGCCAGGACAGGACCAATAACATTGCAATTTAACTTATATTTGTTTTTATATTGTTGTGGGTTACGTACTACAGGATTGTAATGAACGAGGTTGATTTGGTAAATGTTGGAATTTTTGGGGTACCCTGGTGTACTAGTGAGCCAGCCAAAATGAACTGACTCATTTTATAGTTCACCAATAGAAGGGTTAACCAATCAGAAGGCTCAAAATATTCAATGCGGTCATGTTTTTACCGAATACTCACTGTCAGCCTTTGATAACCCGGACCCGGCTCCGCCGAAGGGCAGTCTCTCGTTCGGGGAGGTTGACTGCCCCTGAACCCGTTTATTCGCGTTCGAATAGGGAATATTTTTGGCCGCGCCTACGGGCTCGGAGATCCCACGTTAATCCCGGCCTTGTGCCACATGTAACCCTCGTGTTCTAAATATCACTACCAGCCTCTGATATCGAAGACTGAAGAATTACGGAACAGCTGCTGGTGGTATTGGTGATATAATCAGATTCAGTAGAGTCAGACACTCGTGAGTGTTAATCTTTAACGTTGTTTCATTGAATAGATTACATACTGCGCTGTATTCTATATTCATAGATTATGGTGAACATGGTCAACAGTAAGTAGTTTGTAGTGGGTAAAGTTTGCAACATATTACTATTGATAATGAAGATGTTTAAAATAAATGAATTCAGACATTTTCAAAAGAAACGAATTCAAGATGTGGAGGAATTTTTCATATATCTTTATACGCCTTCTCCGTCTATAGAAAAGGAATAGAGGTCTTGGTTTCTGATTCTCATTCTCTCTCTCGCCCTTTGAGTCTTAGTGGCATTATCGCCTTCGTTGGTTGCATTCGCTTAAACCTCTAGGAGTTATTTAATGCCGAAATGTAAATATTCTATACGCAATTTCATTTTTAGGAAATAATAATGGTTTTAGTAATACAAGTTTTACTAACCCATAGATGGAGGAGAAGAGAGGTTATTTAAACGTAAATGATTATAACGAACCCAACAGGAACTGGAACTCGGCTCCCCGATTAACAATTCCAAGCTATCATCCATTACACCAACCGCACATCCAGTCTTACAGCACCTGATATTCCCAACCGGTCACCCACCTAGGTACTGACCAGGATCGACGTTGCTTAATTTCGATGATCGTACGGGAATCAGTGTTTTAACGTCATGTTGCCCTAAGCCCCGCTTTGTTTGGGGTGAAATGATTATATATATATATATATATATATATATATATTAATTTTTATATACGGACAAAGACAATTTACTCACTACAAAAATGCATTCTTGTTTCGATGCGGCTGCATCTCGACTGGTGAGAGCCAAAAATGGTTATGAACAATTCTATTTGCAAGCAAGCCGCTTATAGAAAAAACATAAACACCTGAAGGTAGCCGAAGGGTAAAGAAAAGGGAGAGAAGAGAAGGAAAGGAAAGAGGGCGACAAAGTAAGACAATAGTGTTTGTCTATAGCAGTTTGGGCGTTGAAGGATTCATGTATACAAATAGTTAAAAAAAAAAAAAGAAAACATTTATGTTTTAGCCGTAGTGTGTGTGTACGTGATGCGCCACGTAGCTGACGTAAATTAAGAACACGACCTGCCGGATGAAGTCATTTCCTCTGTCGGAGAGAAGACCTGTTGTTTTCGCTACTATATACCGGATGAGAAAAAAATGAATAGAGTTTATTGACCCGTCCTCTTAAATATTTCACGTTTCAACTTATTATAAGAAATGATTTGGTTTGGATTTTATTTCATTAAAATTTTAAAATTGAATTTGTTTCATTAAGCAGACAATCTCACTGTCAATATTAAGGGATCTTTTTACCGCCACTGTTGTCTTGAACTTTTACCCGTCTACGCCGGATAATTTATCTAGCTTCTCTGTAAATCTTTTATTTATTGCAGTTTGACGTTGTCTGTCTATCATTCTACTCGTTTATCTTTCACGTTTACAGTTGCTCCATGAATGTCATAACCTGATAAACAATGTTTTGATGATCGCCAATCAGAGAACATTTGTTTATATAACGGTTTCATTCATTACATCCCAACTTGACATTTAGAGCCTGGCTTATATGCTGATTTGTTGAAAGAAACAGATGACAAGACATAAAACCCTTACATAAATATAGACTGGCCTACTCTGTTCCCTATCTATCTATCTATCTATCTATCTATCTATCTATCTATCTATCTATCTATTTCGAGATATCTCTCAAAGGTTTCGGGAATTTAACCCTGAAATAAGAATCATCATCATCGTAGTCATCATCATCATCATCATCATCATCATCATCATTGCCTCATATCTATCTATCTATCTATCTATCTATCTATCTATCTATCTATCTCAGTCTGGTTCATTCTATCTATCTATCTATCTATCTATCTATCTATCTATCTATCAGTCTGTTTCAATCTATCTATCTATCTATCTATCTATCTATCAGTCTGTTTCAATTAATCTATCTATCTATCTATCTATCTATCTATCTATCTATGTTTGTCCATATCTCCCTCTCTCTCTCTCTCTCTACCCCCTCTCTCTCTCTATCTATCTATGTTCATATCTATCGATCTATATATGTATCGATCTATGTCTGTTCATATCTATCTATCTATAATATATATATATATATATATATATATATATATATATATATATATAGAGAGAGAGAGAGAGAAATTTATAGATAGATAGGAACAGACATAGATATATAGGTAATATATGTCTCCTCATATCTATCTATAAATCTCTCTCTCTATATATATATATATATATATATATATATGTGTGTGTGTGTGTGTGTGTGTGTGTGTGCGTGCGTGTATGTGTGTATTATATGCACTGTATTTAATGGAAAGGCCTCAATATCAGTGATAGAGCTAGCATATTCAGTTGTAAGGATATTAGTTTGTGACTCTTGGTTCCACGCTTTTGCGATCATCAGACAAACTGGTTTATTTTTTTAAAGAATGGACCTATTTATGTTCATTTGTGTTCGATTATGTTTGATGGGGGATTTTCTTCTGTGTTTGTTTGGGAAGACACTCTCGCATACATAGACACACATACACACAGGTGCATGCACCCCAGCTCATACACACACACACACCCATAAATCCCATATAAACAATCCAAGGCTAGGCACAGACATATATATATATATATATATATATATATATATATATATATATATATATATATATATAGAGAGAGAGAGAGAGAGAGAGAGAGAGAGAGAGATAGCACTTTAAATGTTATTTTTAGTGGATACTGGACAGGGGGAAAATCGTTGTTAGATCCAACGTGCTTAACCGACTCGACTACGAAACGGCCTTGACGACCAAGCAAAGTTTCAAACATGCATTTAAGCGAAATCCTTCTCGTATTAAATAACAACGAAGTTTTCATATCTGCTCAGTTTCATATCCAAACGTAAACAAAGTTATTTTCTAAGGTATAGATAGATAGATAGATAGATAGTAAGAAATGGACAAAGTCCGACAATTTATTTATTAAAGACATTTTTATGTTTAACGTTCTTTTTTAAGGCACGTCAGCGTAAATGACGGTTCCGTATAGGATGCAGGTTCAAATCCTGTCAAAGGACGAATATTTTCTATGAAAATTTCTCGGACATTCAGGCCGGTAAATGTTATTTAATACTGTTTAAAATACAGAGCATTTACTTAAATACTTGTATCTATAAAAAAAGAACGTTAAACATAAAAATGTCTTTAATAGATAGATAGATAGATAGATAGATAGCGATCATTATCGTCATCACACACATATACATACATACATACATACATACAGATCATACGACAAGCTAATCTCCTCAAAACTAGCTCGCTGATTGGTCAATTCCGACCAATCAAATCGCCTGCACGCGAGGAATAATATTCCCGCGCACAAGGCTGGGAGCCTGTCACATGAGACACAACCTTATATAAACAAAACACGAATAGGCCACTCTCGTTCTCTTCATTCGTCTTTTTCCTTGCTGCCAAGATGTTGTCTTCAAGAGCTGCCGTCTTAACCGTGCGGTCAGACGTTAAAAAACAATGCCAACAACTCTTTTTCGCAAGTCACCAGTAGAGTCCAGCAAATTTCGCCTGTCAACACAAACCTATGACTTTACTCACGACATTTCAAACGCACACACTGACACAGAATTTGGTAATACATATATACATATCTCTCTGTAACTCAGCCAAGTTCAATCAACCAGGACTGTTAATTCCTCTGACACAACACACTTTCTGATGAATTGTATTCTTGTGCTATCTATTCTAACAAACAGTCCTATGTTCTAATATTGATTCCTGAACATTTCTCTCTAAAGAGAACTTTCTTTCGAACAATCAAATACAAATCAAAATACGATAAAAGGGAAGCAACTTCTTTTCCCTTAATCTATACATTGCACACAATATTATTGTATATTTCATTTATGTATGTTATTTCAATATATACTTGTTGATTCACATTTGGAGTTTCGTTGTTGTCTTGAATCATTTTTTATACAAAAGTTATACACGGGCCAAAGAACACGCAGCCCCATAACAGATAGATAGATAGATAGATAGATAGATAGATAGATAGATATCAACATACATAAATAGATATAAACAGACTGAGATAGATAGATAGATAGATAGATAGATAGATAGATAGATAGATAGATAGATAGATATGAACAGACTGAGATAGATATGAAGGAACAAATAGATAGATAGATAGATAGATAGATAGATAGATAGATAGATAGATAGATATGAACAGACATAGATCGATAGATATATAGATCGATAGATATGAACATAGATAGATAGAGAGAGAGACAGAGAGAGAGTGATATGAACAAACATAGATAGATAGATAGATAGATAGATCGATAGATATATAGATCGATAGATATGAACATAGATAGATAGATAGATAGAGAGAGAGAGAGAGAGAGAGATATGAACAAAGATAGATAGATAGATAGATAGATAGATAGATAGATAGATATGAACAGACATAGATTTCTAAAGTATTTCTTATTTATCAATCCGGCATATTTTTATCACTTTAAACGTTATTTTTAGTGAATACTTATATTTGATTAGATGCTCCATTTATTTATTAAAAAGTATATTTATTTATTTTCATCTACCGCCCGCCCTGAATATTCGCGAAATCTTATTAAAGAAAATAACCGCTCTCCAGCGGATTGATAAATAAAATACTTATTTTCTACAATCATTTCTTACATTCATATAAACTCATCTCATCTCGCATTATCATATTGACTGTAAATCTCTACCTTGAGTTACTCTCGATCCTTATACTAAGTGAAATTTATGAATTTAAACGCAATATTAGCAACAAGGTCTAATCAATTTACAAGTGAAATGGCTAGATTCAACCGTAAGTTCTATGTTAACAGTTTCTTCTCTAGCACTTCTCGCTTGTTGTCTTCCGGCTCATTAGTTTTCAGCCAACTTTGAGCCTTAAAAGTTGAAATGTAATGTCAATCGTTATCTACTGTCTTCTTGATTCCTCTTTTTTTATTGTTCTCGCTCTTTAATAATGTTTCTCTCTGTTATTATTCTTTTACACTCGGTGTCTTAGTGGCTTTACAACCTTGCTTGGGGTGAAATGATTAAAAAAGAAATTAAATCACATATTTCTGGTCCCCAGTTTCTTGATTTCTTTACTCGTTCTGAAATGTCATCAAGTTTGTTTTGTTTTTGTTTTTTGTTTGTTTTTTTTTTTAATCATTATGTTCATAACTTATATCTCTGGCACTTCAACATGTTGTGATAGTTAACAAGCTTGTCTTGCTAGATCAATTATGAGTTGAGTCCTCACTAGGTTCTCTGCACTTTCGGTCTTGTACTACATTTAAGTTTTAATCCCCACAATTTACATCTTTGGCCCAAATACCTCCGCTCACATTTTAGAATCACTGTTTGGTGGCCCAAGTTTTTCTTATCTCTCTGGAATTTCATAAAAGATTATAAAAACGGTCCAAATGATTTTCGAACTTTTACGAGTTAAACAGCAAATTAACTGCCACACAGAATGACCACAAATGGAATTTGAGACGGAAGAAGCAGTTTCTTATATTAAGAATATTGGTATGTCTTGGCTGGAGTCAAGCGTTAAGAATTTCCTGTTTTCTAATTATGCGTTCACTTTTCCCAGATGTGTTTAAAACTGACTCGGATAATTTCTTTTTCTTTTTTTCGTCCATCTACACGATTTCTCACATGAAACATTTGTGTTTCTAAAACACTTTGGCAAAAAAAAAAAAAAAAAATCAACATACACTCAGTGACCGCCATTTTGTCCTGCCTAATTTTCCTCCTGTTCAAAATGGTATTTTTGCCGAAAAGCCTTAAATGCTTGCCTATCGATCGGAAGAGATATTAAAAATAAACACACACAAGCATAAATATACTTTGTTTGGTCCATTAAAAAAATAATTTATATATTTTACATTATGTTTTGAAATACAAAATCCTAAACGGAAATGAAAACGACATCCTTTTTAGAAAGGACGACGACCACTTCGAAAATGATGAAGATATATACTTCGCTGACAACACAGATAAAACATGGACGGCAGAGAAGTAGATAAAAATATGCTTAACTAGCAGCATGGCCCGGCGTTGCCCGTGCTTGATTCAAAAATCGTACGACTCATACAGCATTCGCTATCACTTGACTGAAAATATGTTTGCCCTTCCATGCCTTTAAAGGAGTGCCCTTTGCCATGCTGATGTTGCTACATGCCTTACTTCTTGCCTATCTCACACTGCGAATTTTTTCTAAGCTCTATACTAAACATTAAATCTGTTACGAAAAAAGAACAAAAATGAACACAAAACGATCAGCTTTAAAAAAAAAGGACTCGTAACTGGAAAAATCTAATGAAAAAGAATGTTAACAACAAATACTTTTTCACACCCAACCCAGTTCTGCGGAATCAGAATCAACGTTTGAGTTTAAGCAAGCGAATGGACCAATTGGAGTGCCATGAAGATTTTAATTTTTCCCACTTGTGACGAATGCATCTATCGATTTTTTTTGCATGCTAGTTAACATTCGTGTAAGTCAGCTGTTGGTTCTCACGCTGGCCAATAGAATCTTCCTCCTTATTCGTGGCAGCCAGCTATAGGCTCTCACTCTGGCCAGTAGAAAATTGCCGCAAACTACATGAAAACTGCCGTAGAAGCATGAAAAAATCGATTATTTCCACTATCGATGGGAGTTGGAAAATGCAACTTCGGTGTTGGCCTTCCCGCTAACTTGGAGCATATGCATGTAAATTTTGGTGAAAATCCGTCGAAAATTGCAGCCGTGCATTCGTTACACACACACACACACACACACACACACACACACACACACACACACACACATATCCTGCATTTTATAGATAGAGATAAAAATATGCTTAATATCTCTACGAATATTTTTTTTTTTAAATGCATTTTCTGGTTAGCGATTTAACCTTTTTGGAGTGTAGGAAAAGTAACGCCCTTTTTTATTTATTAATTTTTAATTGGACAAAAATAACTTACATTATCTTAAGAAAATTTATAAACGATACCACATCAAATCAACACGATTTGTTATAAATGACAAAACTATTTAACATGTTCAAAATTCTCCTCCTGATGATCAATACAGCACTGAACCTTATCAGCAACACTTCTAAGAACTATTTGACACATTTCTACATTAATTTTAGAAAATATCTTAAATTGCTTGTTTTAAGTCGGGGATTGTTTTAGGTTTGCGCCTGTAAAAAGATCTTTCTAGTCCACAAGAAAAAGTTTGGTGTTGTTAGGTGTGGTGATCGTGATGGTCACTCAATTACTCTCGAAATTAACATTTAACTATTCCCGAACGAGTAAGTCATACTTAATCTTATTCTTAAGCCATCTTAAACTATCTGTCTATATTTCTGAGATGTGGTATTATGTACGTTATTTACATTATTCGGACTATTGTCCTCATCTCTGTCGCCATATTTATTACAACATTTCGGCCCTTCAGTATCTGTCTATATTTCTGAGATGTGGTATTATGTACGTTATTTACATTATTCGGACTATTGTCCTCATCTCTGTCGCCATATTTATTACAACATTTCGGCCCTTCAGTATCTGGTCTATATTTCTGAGATGTGGTATTATGTACGTTATTTACATTATTCGGGACTATTGTCCTCATCTCTGTCGCCATATTTATTACAACATTTCGGCCCTTCAGTATCTGTCTATATTTCTGAGATGTGGTATTATGTACGTTATTTACATTATTCGGACTATTGTCCTCATCTCTGTCGCCATATTTATTACAACATTTCGGCCCTTCAGTATCTGTCTATATTTCTGAGCTGAGGTATTATGTACATTATTTACATTATTCGGACTATTGTCCTCATCTTTGTCGCCATATTTATTACAACGTTTCGGCCGTTATACGTCCCGGCCTTCTTCAGGTGGTTGGAATGACGAACTGAACCCTTTATTTCGCTGGGTTGGTCTGTTCTAGTTCCACGTACCATGTATAATGGATGTTAGTTATCGGATATCTCCTGCTAATTTCCCTCTGAAAGTTCTCCGCTGCCTTAACGGGGTATTGAACTCACACTGTTTGGGTCCTGTCACTGGATCTAACTAATGCCTTTATCCACTGTGCCATGTATCCTTAAACCATTGTAATTTATTTTTGTTCAATATAAGTTAGTAAATAAAAATGACGCTACTTCTGCTGCACTATATATATATATATATATATATATATATGTGTGTGTGTGTGTGTGTGTGTGTGTCTGTGTGTGTGTGTGTGTGTGTGTGTGAAAATATATAGAAAATAGGAAGGAACTGGTTAGGTAAATAATCCAAAGTCCCTTAGTATTTTAGTTATTATTTTTAAAAAATAGTGCTCGATGCAAAAGTAGAGCATAAATATAATTATCTATTTAAAAATATGATTCCAAATCGCTACATATGAGGTCTCATGTTTCAAAACAAGAGCCGAAAACTTCAATATAATCCTTTAAATTAAATTGAGTTGAAAGTAAAATGGGCTCCGTTCCATCTTCAAGCGAAATTTTAGTTGGAATAACGTATATCTGAAATTTACTTGTTTTAAAATTGAAATCAAAATCCCCATGGTAACAGCTATGGTGAATTGTCTAAATTGGGTAGGCGAGTATAGGGTGTTTATAATAAGTAGCGGTATAGAGATACTTTCAAGGTGTCAAGTCGGAGAAAGGTGGGGGTGTCAAAAATGAAACGGAAGATGTTATTGGCCATCGTCTAGTTTGCTTGTCTATGGAGATTTATTTATTTATTTTATTTTATTTTATTATGAAAGGGAATTGTACATATAAAAAAAGAAAAACTTTCGTAACGTTTGTTTTTTGACGACTTCATAAAGGGTTATCTTATATGTAAGTTATTTAAACTACTAATTTAGGCTATGGATTATGAAGTGTGTTATGTTGTATGCATGTTTGTAGTTAATTATTCCTACTATGAATCTGATGACTGGGCTATTTGTTATATAAATTTTTTTATCTAATAATTCAAACCAAAAGTCTGATGATGCCTACAAAAAACCGTTAACTCGTGTCTATTATTTAATAGATTATTATTATTTAGAAGTTTAATAATGTGCAATTTTTCATGGAGGCACAAAGGGCATGGGTCATCCCAAGCTTTACATATTCTAGCCTTGTCAATAATTTTCCATTTAACTTTTGGTGTCTTATTTGTTTCCTTCAGGTGCCAAAAATATTTTGATATTTTGATATATATATATATATATATATATATATATATATATATGCATTTTTCTCTCGTTGGAACTACTATAACTTCTTCCCTTTGTATATATATATAGAGAGAGAAAAATGCATATATTAAGAAGAAGAGAGAAACCGCAAACGTTTTTGGTTGTAATGCGTATTTTTTTTAAATGTATATTATGCATTATTTTCCATAATTTTGCTTACACGTGTTTCTGTTCTCGTGACCTTCTTCAGGAAAAGAGTGGATATTTACACACATTATTAAAAGGGATTAATTTTTCTTATGTTTTTCGATGTTAAACATTCTCGATATTAGACATTCTCTTTTTTGTGTGATAATGACACGTGTAAGCAAAATTATGGAAAATAAAGCATAATATATTTTTTTAAAAATTCACATTGCAACCAAAAACGTATGCGGTTTCTCTCTTCTTTTTAATATATATATATATATATATATATATATATATATATATATATATATATAAAGTGCACACGAGGTCAACACCAACTGGTAACAGTCGGTGTCATACTTGACTTCGGTGTCCACTTTTACATTTACATAGGCTCTATCTCTGATA
>CAHIKZ030000270.1:1312500-1557500 GCA_903632075.3 Acanthosepion pharaonis
CGGTCAAAGAAATTTATCTTTCCCAAATGTTTGAAATATTATTTTCATTTTCTTTGTTTCTGGATATTCTGCCACTCATCAAATGTAGTGATCAAAACAAATGAAAATCCGTTGGTGCTAAAACTGGTGAGCATGGTAAATGTAGAAGAACCTACAATACTAACGATCTTATTTCGATAGTGGTGGTGGGAGGGTGCAGAATGTGCCCTTCTTTAAAAATATGATACTTTCTATTTGCTAAAGAAGGATACTTTTGGCACAATGTTTCATTTGCCCTATTAAGATACTTGCAATAAATACCTTCATTGACGGTCCTTCCATGCGCCACTATTATATAACCCACCAAACACAAACCAATGATTTCTGTGGATGAAATCCTAATTTTGGTTTTGGTTTTGGTTTCTCATTTTGTGATAAGCATTCGTTTTCTTTTTCTGTTGACTTGCAAAACCCATTTTTCATCAGCTGTAAAAAAAAAAACAAAAAAAAAAAAACGAAAATGAAAAGATTGGCATTCCTGGTTAAAAAGACTGCCGCAGATGGCGGAATGTTGTATTCCCTTCTCAAGCGAAAGTTTATGAGGAAGCTAAATTCCAACTTTGTAACTTTTCCCAAATAAACTCTGAAGTGAGCTATAAACGACACACTGTCAAATAGAAGAGAAGATAAACTAATTCTAGACGCAGTTTCCTACCATTCAACCTTCGTTCTCTCTTGGGTGGTTGACAGATAATTCTTAGCGGTAAAATACGTAATTACTTTCCTAACATATCCCTAATATATTTTTGCCCAGCTTTGAAAAGTGACAGCTTCCTATCACCACCATCCAGGAAATGTGTCAGCGGATGCCCATAAGATTCCATTTTTATAGATTCATCCACTCAAAGGGAATGTTTCTTAGCTCCTCGCATTTTTTTTTTCTTTTTTTTTTTTTTTTTTTTTGTTTAATGGCATTAAGTGTAGAGGGAAGTATTTTTTTTTAAATTTCGTCTATGTTTCGACCGATTATGTGAACATTATTCGAAAATGATTGTTCGAAAACAATTATTCGAAAAACATTTATTCCATTTGTAAATTGTTTGAATGAAAATTAATCGAAAGAACAATTATACTAAATGGCAAATATTCGGAATGCAATTCTTTATTGCAATAAAAATGTAAAAATTAAAAGAGGAAATGCATAAATGATAATTATTCGAAATACAAATATCTTTAATAAAACAATTTATTATGAAAAATCCTTATAATCTAGTTATGTGATACTACACTATATGATACAACACCACTACTATAAATCCTTATAATCTAGTTATGTGATACTAAACGTAAATAGTCAGCCAGTGAAGAGTACTCGTTAAAGAATGCCATTAATTTTTTAAATTTTACATTTATGTTGCAGTATTTCTTGGTACTCTTATAGTGGGTTATCAGTCATAGTGAAGTGTATAAGTGTTGAAACAGATTAGTTTGATTTGGCCTTGTTATTTAGATAGCCCACCGTAGGAGGGGTATAAAACAAAAAATCAAATTGTAAAATGAAACAACAAGTTTATATACATATAAATCAATTAAGGTCTTTGCAAATAAAATTAATATATTTTGGTTGATACAAGGTCGTCAAAATGTTCGTAGTAGTCCTTGCAAGAATGAGTTTATGTGTAAGTAGGCAGGAGCGTACGTGTGTATGTATGTATGTATGTATGTATGTATGTATGAGCGTTATCGAAGGGTAGGAATGTCTTTGAAGTAATCGCTCAGTCTTAAAATGTTCCGTTTCTTTATCAAGTATGAAACAGGTGAGGGAGAAAGATAGAGATAATAATAACGATCGCTTGACGTGTTAATACCCTCGTCTCCTTCTCTCTGGTGACAGGTGAACTTGCCCGTCTTTTATTTTGTTTGTGGGGCTTGAAAAGGTCATTTGGGAATTCACTCCCGGATATGATTCGTGCCTTTCCATTGGACGACGAACAAACTTCGTGTCGGCTCGTAAAAAAGGTCCGTAAAAGAATTTTTTTCTGAGAAGTAAAGATTATTTGAATTCTGTTTTTAAATATCTCCTAGTTTTCTATTGGCCGAAAAAACATTTCGCATCAAAGTGTGAAATTTCACGAGTTTTGTTTTGGGTTCGATTTTGCGTGTGTGTCAAGCAAAGTTTGTAAATTCGAATCTTTTTTAATTTCTAACAAAATCAATGAGTCAGTGGTTAGCATTTGAATTTTAAATCTAGATCTTGTTTTGTTCACTACACTCTTAATAATTTGGCAACATGGTCTTACTTTTGCAATATGAATTACTTGCCAGTCTGGTTCTCTTTTAAGAACGTCTAAGAACTTCCATATTGTGGGGTGATTGGATGACACTTGCTGCAAATATCCCCATGTCATCTTTCAAGGGCGTTATTAGTTCTAGGTAAATCTCTCAAAGCAAGACCGTACGTATTTCAAACATAGGTATTTCGAATAATTATCATTCAGTCTAATTGTCCTTTCGATTAATTTTCATTCAAGCAATTCACAATTCAAATAAATGTTTTTCGAATTACTGTTTCGAATAACTGTTTTCGA
This sequence comes from Acanthosepion pharaonis, assembly GCA_903632075.3. Taxonomy (NCBI): domain Eukaryota; kingdom Metazoa; phylum Mollusca; class Cephalopoda; order Sepiida; family Sepiidae; genus Acanthosepion; species Acanthosepion pharaonis. The sequence goes on from CAHIKZ030000270.1 coordinate 1,315,068, forward strand.
ACAATTATTTTCGAACAATTTTGTCGATGCGTTTGATCCAGTGACAGAAAGGTAAACAACTCACCGTAAACGCCTCCGTGCTGATCGCGTTTAGTCTTGACGCTTGTAAAATGTACGATATTCAAATATCAACTACTTGATGTACTCAGCTTCGAAGACATTAGATTCCAAGAAGTTTACTGGCTAGTGTCTTCTGTTTAGCATCAGATGTATACTAACCGCCCACACTATTTCGCCTGTTAAATCAATAAATAACAATACGATAGACGCAAAGTATAGCTTGCTTACTGACTGTCGCCTCTTGAAAATAAGTCTTTATATCAGATGTTGCGTGTTTATATCTACGAATATTTGAAGAGAACATGTATATCATTGCTCTCTCGGTATTGTTTTGCATCTTAGAGCATGGTTTATAGAATCAGTCAGGTTAACTACGGCTCGCTATCTCGCTGGCTTATATCTGCTACTAAGTTGTTAGCAGAGATATTAGATGGTGAAACTGTACAGTTAAAGCGTAGTTGTGATACTTAAATATTTAGCTCATTTCGTGTAAGGAAGAAAGAAATTGTTTTCTGATTGTATTTATTCGTAAAGTAAATTTATTTAGAGCCCAAAACTTACACAAAAAATTTAAACAGCTATCTCTTTAACACAGACACACTAATCGGTCGCAAATGAATATAAGAATAGAAGACGAGAAGAAAAACGCGTCAAATTTATTTAAAAGAGGAGAGAAAGAGAGAGAGAGAGAGAGAGAGTAGTGGCGGTAGCGTCATTTATTAACTACTGAAGGTCAAGTGACAGCAAGTCGACGAAATATTCCAATGTTCTTCACAGTATTTTTGCTGATTTTACTGATGTGTTTTAGCTTGTATGTTTTTTTTTTTTTTTTTTTTTTTTTTTTAATCATTTCTAAGATTTTCATTTCATTCATTCTTTTTACTGGGTTCTTTGGGACTGTTCCAGACACGCCGATAATGATGGATACAATTTAATGTTTCCCATTATCTTCCAAGATCCAAGTTTTTTTTGTTTTTTTTTTTGTAAACTTTTGAGTTTCAGTTCCACCTTGCTTGTTGATCTACTGGGACAGCGTCACCCACTATTTGACAAAAACCTTCTCTCTGCTTACGATAACTACGTCTGCATCCATTTGCACAGTTACCAGTGGATCAACGTTCCAACCCAGTCGTATCAGTTTCTGTACTCGATCGGAGTCAATTTGCAGAGCTCGATGATTATTATTTTTTATTTTTATTTTATTTTTATTTTTATTTTTTTTAGGTTTTATAGTAATGTTCATCCTGTACAAGTCTTGGAGGCTACTCGAAATAGAGGTTTAAGATAAAGGGTAGTTTATACGGGTAGGAGGAGAAGATAAAGGTTGACTTTAGACTTGAACAGGTTAAGATTGTAGTGACCGGGAAACATCCTCTAGGGAATCTATTCCACAGTGCATCGGTTCATGAGGAAGAAGCTGTTTGAGTGGAACTTCTAGTCGGTGAAATACGGAGAGAATGTGGGTGGTTTGCTACTATGTAAGTGTCGTGGCAGGTCCTAGCCATGAAGGTTAGATCTGGTGGAACCAGGAGATGCAGTTCGTCCGAGCACCTTATATGCTAGTAGCGACAGAACAGAGAGATTCGCCATATCCTGCCTGTAAGAGAAAAGTTGAAGAGTGAAAAATAATTCTACTCTCATAAGGACTCGGAGACGCTTTTGAAATCCATCAAGACTGGGAAGTGAGGTCTGGGCAGCTCTTGTCCAAATATGGGAACAGTAATTTATTTTCGGTCTGATTTGGCCCTTATAAAGGTGGAGGATAGCATGAGGAGTCAGGTACTTTCTGGAGCGGTACAGGGAGCCAATCATTTTAGCTGCATCTTTAGCGATGTATTGTATATAGGAATTCTACATGAGGTCAGGTGTGAATTAATTAACGTCTGGATTTCACTAAATTAACATCGGCTGTGGAGGGTATGTGGTTTCGAGGACTTTATTCGAACGTTCGATCTTCTTCTCTGGAGGATGTAAGGGAGTCTGCATATTCTCTCTTGGATCATATATATATATATATATATATATATATTATTGGGTTATCCTGTATGTGTAAGTTCAGCTAGCTAGAGTCTCGTTTTATGTCGGTGACTGCATTTGATACCTAGTTCTTTTGGCGTTCTGATGGGACACAGAGTACAAAGCTTACTTTGGTATATCTTAGAGTGGACGCAGCACATATTAAGGTCCCCACAGATCAACTCCTCATAGGTCAATGTTTCCTGATGGGCATTATATTCGATTCAGACTTTTGATCTGACCGAAATTATCTATCACCGTTGGTATTGTTGTAGTCTTCATACCCTCCATTCAGTCAATTTATTTACTCGTTGTCATATTATTAGCTTCTGCTGGCCCTTGAATATCAATTTCTTGCCGTTGTTGTTGAAGATGCTACTGCCAGTGCTGATGATGATTACGTTTTATTTATTTTTTTTATATTTTTTGTTTATTTTTTTTAATTATTTATTTATTTATATTTTAGTTACCTGAAACTCATAATTCCTTAATCTTCTTAAAAAGTTTAAGAATGAAGAAAATACATTTTAAAAAATTCCCCACAGGAATCTGATTTGACATTGTTGAACATCAAGTATTCTAAAGAGGAAAACTCAAAAACCCTTTCTTGCTCTCGATTATCATGCAAAGTTACTTATTTTTAGGGTTGCTCTTACCCAAACAATTAATTGTATGACGCACCTTTAAATATTTTTTCTTGATGCTATTATTATTGTTGTTGCTGTTGCTATAAGTAGTGGTAGTCAAAATAATGATAATAAAGAATATTTGTTCGAAATTACATCCGTCTGTTGTCGTGAAAGGTCATAAGTTGATGTTTTCTTATCAACCGTTGTGTTTATCTGTTTTATTGAGATTTAGATAAAGTGGGAAATTAAGAAAAGGCGGAATATAAGTTAAGGAAGGAAGGAAGGAAGGAAGGAAGGAAGAACGAGGAGAAAGAAAGAAAGAAAGAAAGAAAGAAAGAAAGAAAGAAAGAAAGAAAGAAAGAAAGAACGAGAGGGATAAAAAAAGAAAGAAAGAATGAGAAGAAGAAAAGAAGAAAGAAAATAAAAACACTAACAACATTTTGTACCACACAACTTTATTGTAAAAAAGTATAAATTCAAATGAGGTTTATTTTCTTAAAAAAAAATGATTTCGATATAAATTCTAACTACTTAATAAATTACTCAATAAGTTTTTTTTTTTTCTAGTGCCTTACCAGGTACGATTTTTCTGTGACTCTTTGTGAAAATTTCGCACAGTTTTAAAATTTGGGAGAACTTTTTTCCGATATTTGTTTTCGACACTTTTCTCAACGGCCGGAGAAAATTTGATGTAGCCAACTGTTTGCAACTTACAATTCCCAAACATAACATAATACTTTATAAGGAATTAAAAAACAAACACGAACAAACATTGGTCTAGTCTGGCACAAAACCACTATGGTGGAGCACGCTAATGGTGGTGCTAGGCAAAAAAAGAATATTTCCAGTTTCCATTTCCCGATTCTAAGAATTATTTTATCCGTGATATAGTAACACCTTAATACACGAACGGAACAGAATCACTGAATGAAAGAAATGACAAACACGCATTATTGTCAATGAAATTTTATATACTGCTATGTCATACAAAAAATGTATAAATACTTGTCTCTAATGTGTCCCACACAGAGAAATTGTCACATTTGAATAAAACAAGAAGAGCTGAACAAGAAGCGAGAGGGTTTTACTTGTAATATTCCCCAAAGTGAAAACGGTCAGGCCGGTTGTATGTGCTACGAGGTAACCTGTGGGCTCTTCTGTTCTCCTTACCGTTGTGGACCTGAGATGATATCTAGACACTTAGCGGTCTATCATCATTAATTATTGTGGGTAGACATACCTTGCCTCCTCTACGTGTGCTAAATAGCAACTGGGGTTTGTCATTCTATAAGCAGACGTCAATCACCGGCCATAGCGTGACTTTCGTGAATTTATCATATCTAAAGGGAGGTAATCGCTATTTGCATCCCTACAACACCATCATATTTACTCGCAATGGCTTTCAGTGACAACAAGAATGCTTAACAACCGGTGCTCGATGCCAGGTGTGGTAAAATTGTTTTCCTACGGTTGAACCATTTTGTCTGCGAGTAGTTTTATACAATCTTCTTTTATGAGTCGTGCCCTTTCAAGACGTGAAATCATGGTTTTCTACTGCTTCCTATCTTTTGTTACTCTAAGTAACACTTGACTGTTTACCATTCCTTTTTTGTCCTTGTTCTGCCATCTATTCACTTTAACTTATTAAGAAGCTTCCTCCCCGTTTTCCCTCAACTTCTCTTTGTTTCCTTAATAAATTATCCTCTTCCTTCGCTACGTGACCAAGAAATGTCTCCTGCCTCTTTCTGTGGCATTTCTATTGTTCTTAAAACTTCCTCGTTAGTCGTATGTTATATTCATGGTATTCTCAGCATTCGTCTTTTCTTCATCTGTGAGGAAAATGTCCATCATTCACTGGTATATAGGGGATTAGATATTGCATGGAAGTCCAATCAGGAAATTTTACAGCATTCTCTGCCATACGAGTAGATAGGTTCGCCTATCGTCCGGTTCATACTGTCCTGGGTAAGACGATAAACTACATCCGACAGCAAGGCCTCTGAACAGGAGGTTTTGAGGAACGTGGAGCCACTTCTTAATTGCTGGTATTCCCAGGTACACCCTGACCCGGAGTGGTAGTACCTGTTAGGGTCCCAGCTACGGGCAAAATATTACCGACAATAGATTTTGGAAGAAAGAAAATACCAGCAATAATGAACAAAACATTATTACTAGTAATACATTATTACCAGCAATAGATTATTACCAGCAATACATTATTACCAGCAGTACATTTTTTTAAAATATATATATATATATATATATATATATGTATATTACCAGCAATAAAAATCTTGTCAGCATTAAATAACCCATTGAGGTTGATATGCCTTAAAACAAACCAAACCAAATCAAACTGGTTCATACTCCACGTCGGTTTTTAGAACATGAGTAGCGATTTATCCCTTGTTTTCTGATTAAGATTGGGTTCCCGATTCCTTCTAAAGTCTACTTCAACTCTACACTTTTACTACACTCTAACTAAACTCTGAAATGTTATTTACTATTTATTTTTTCCTCCATAGGAGTAGATAGATTCGCCTATCATCTGGTTCACACCCCTCCACAGTTTTTTTTTTTTTTTTTTTGACGAGAAATAGAGGTTTATCCCTTTTTTCCTGTTTAGGATTGGGTTTCCAGTTACTTCTAAAGTCTACTTCAACTTTGTACTTGTAACGTCTCTGCCTAAATTCGGAAATTATATTTTCCATTTATTTATTTTTACCTCAATAGGAGTAGATAGGTTCGCCTATCGTCCAATATATATTCCTACTCCATCTTGTGAACAGGAGTAGATACTTATCACTTGTTTCTTGTTTAGGATTGGGTTTCCGGTTCCTTCTAAAGTCCTTTTATTCTCTTTTACCCCCAGTAGCCCCTTGCGTCTTAGTGGCATTAACGCCTTGCTTGGAGTGAATTGATTAAAAAAATATTGGAGATTAGATATTATTATCCTCCGTAGAGTCTTATATTGTATGAAGTCTTCTTTCCATGATCTAATTATTTCCTTTTTCTTTCTTTCTTTCTTTCTTTCTTTCTTTCTTTTATACCTACAAATTATATATTGTTCAAGACTGACCATACTAAACAAGGGTTTTTATCATCAGTCCCATGACAGAGTGTGGTCATATGTTCGCTGTGCAGCTGGCCGTCTGACCGTTGCCCTCCACATGTCTCTGTTGCATATCAATGTCTGGGTCACTGCGAAAGATCTTCCAGTTACAATCCTGGTCGACGATCGATTCCGTATGCAAGTCGGAGACGGGTTTAGCTGTTTTGAAATCCCCCTTTTTCGGCGTAAGGGAGAAGATTTTGTATTTTTAAAAATCCTCAACACTGCCACCTGAAGTTGGAAAAAAGTAATCTTGTACAACATAAAAGGGATACTTCAAGTAACTAATGATAAATTATAAAGAAAAATAAATGTATTTAATAGAAAAACAGAATCAATATATTAAAATAGATGTTGTTCGGGTTCAAATAAGAAAAAAACAAAAAAATAGTACATAGCTTCGTCCATCGCAAGGAAAGTTGGCTCCCTGTGCCACGCCAGGAATTTTTTCTCGCGGGAGTCGATCCTTCAAATCTACAAATCAACCATTCCCCCTTGCATGGAATATTGCTGCCATATATGGTCCGGTGTCCCTTCTGTTTGTCTCAAGGTTCTTGATAAGATCCAGAGACGGATATGCAGTGTAATTGGCCCTGATCTGACGTCTCGTCTGCAGTCGCTCTATCACAGACGTGCCGTCGCCTCCCTCTGTCTTTTTTACAAATACTTTCATGATAACTGCTCCGATGAGCTGCTTTCGCTGGTTCCCGGGCTTCATGAATTTAAGCGTTCTACTAGGCTGGCATCTCGCTCTCACCCTTTCACTGTCGAAACTGTTAATTTAGTGAGGCGCGAGCAAATTTTCATTCCGAAAATTCGGCGCAGAGAAAAAAAAGTGTGGGAACCACGACCTGTGAGATCCGCGCAGGCCACCTCTCCTTCTGCCTGTTCACCAGGCCATTTTCTAAAAGGTGTCTGTTTCCAAGTTGGTGTAATCATATATATATATATAGAAATTAGATCTTAAATAATTTCAACTCAGTGTTTATCTTTATTTATTTAAATTCATTGTAGAAACATGTCAAAGTTGAATTTTTCCAGATTGTTCTATGTATTTCCTATATTCTATATTCACGCATTTACCGCACTTCTCGACAACTTACTGGCATCAATGTAACCCTAGGAAAAAAAAAAAAGGCTTCGGGGTCAGCCTCCTCTACCTATTCTCCAGAACCCTGGACAGGCTGGTCCACTCCACTCTAACCACAACAAAACGAATTAGGGTGGTTGTCGGCTACAAAAAAAAGTGATCTTTGTCTGCTACAAATAAAGATAGGTATTTCTCTTTCTCTCTCTGTTCTAACGTAAGATACGAGTTTGTATTTGTATTGGAAAAAGTAAACCTTCCAGAGCAACATTTATTAAGTGTTCATTCATTTTGAATATGAAAACAAACATTCCGTCAACCTCCACAGATCATTTCTTATATAGAGAGAATATCAGTTTTCAAAACGTTGCAATGGAAAATCTTAAAATTTAGTAAGTGTAGACACCATTATTTTGGGGGTCATACCACTTTCCAGAACCCACTCGAATGCGTGTTCTAATAGAAATGTAGAGCAACATAACTATAATACCAGACTGCATGACAGAATGAATATATATATATATATCTATATATATATATATATATAATTTTTTAACATGTCTCTGAATTCTTTACACACTTCTTCTTCTATGTGCCATGTCCCTTCAGGATGTTGATGATCATGGCTCTCCACATTTCCTATCCTTTTTAGCTTTTAATAAATATATTTTGTATCTCTCTTAAACCCAATTCTACCATCCATTTACTCAAGGTCGCTAGGTAGGTTATGCGTTTCTTTCGTCTCTCCCTCTTGTCTTCAATATTTGCTGTGAGTATCAAATTTTCCAAGCCGTCTTTCCTCATTATGTGCTTCGGAAATGCCAAGTGTCTCTTACTGATATTAAGTATAAGTGTCTTATTTGTTTCCATTTTCTCTAAAACTTCATATTTGCTCACATGTTTGGCCAATGGTATTCTCAGCATCCTTCTGTAGAACCATATTTCTGTTGCTTCAAGTCTCTTATTCATCTGTAAAGAGACTGTCCAGTATTCAATATCATATGGAGGAGTGATATTACGTAAGAGTTCAGTACTTTGCTTTTTTCTAACTAATTTTCCTGTTTCTTAATACTTTGCTTAACATTTGGACGGCATCTTTCGCAGTCCCAACTTCGAATTTCAGTATCGCACTTTTCATGCTCCAATATTTGGTGCTTCCAATTTATAATTTGCATATCGGGTTTTACTAACAATCATGTATTCTGTCTTCTTGCAATTGACCTTTAGTACTTTCTTCTCACGTTCCTTCACTATCTTCTGTAGGTGTACTTGTCTGCTAATAGCACTGTATCACCTGCATATCTTGTGGTGTGCTCGGTATGATGATAAACTACATCCGGCAGCAAGGCCTCTGATCGCGAGATTGGAGGTTTTGAGGAGCATGGAACGACCTCTTCATTGCTCTGCTTCCCAGGTCCACCATTCCGGCAGCAAGGCCTCTGATCAGGAGGTTTTGAGGAGCGTGGAACCGCCTCTTAATTGCTGTTGTTCCCAGGTCTTGTCTGACTCGAGGTGTGGTCCCCGTTATGGGCAAATAGTGAAATCCCCAAACAAAAATCAATAGTACATTTTTATAATACAGTGTAACCCGGATATAAGAGAGTTGTCGGGACCGGAGAAGAAGTCTCTTATATCCGGTTTTCTCTTATATCCGGGTTTGGTCTATTTTATATACATTAACACAGGCTGTAATTTGGCACCAAAGAAAATCTCTCTTATATCAGGGTTTCTCTTATATCCGGGTCTCTTATATCCGGGTTACACTGTACAGTGTAACCCGGATATAAGAGAGTTGTTGGGACCGGAGAAGAAGTCTCTTACATCCGGGTTTGGTCTATTTTGTTTACATTAACACAGGCTCTAATTTGGGACCAGAGAAAATCTCTCTTATATCAGGGTTTCTCTTATATCCGGGTTACACTGTAAATGATCGGAAATTCATTTTTTATATCATAAAGACAATCAATTCAACAGTAAAATATATATAAAAATACATTTTATAGTAAAATTACCAACAATGCACTTCATGATCTACAAACTATATATCTAAAAAAACATACGTTTACCCTGTAAGTATAAAATTATGTACAAAGTATTTGTAGTTGAAACCATAAAATTGCTTACAAAATATTTAGATTTCAGCAGTAAATAACCCACAGAGGTGTTGATATGCCGCCAACAAAATAAACTAACTAAACAACCAACATGAAAGAACTCTTTCATGACATTAATCCATATAATATCCTACAATTTCTTAAATCAAACTGTATTCCAAAATATAACTTCAATAAAACTACAACATAAAACATTCTATTCACCGCCTCAAATAATTATGTCCACACAAACATGTATATGCACAAAATCTGAGTATCATCTACCATGTATTCGATTGTGAAAGCAGAATGACGTATATCATATTTGCTTCAAAGCTCCCCAAAAATATTAAATTTCAGTATTAAATGACCCATAAGGTGTTGATATGCCGTTAAACAAACGCAACAACAACAAAAAATATATCTTATACTGATACACTAGCTATCTTAATTATTCAGTTTTGAAGATTACTACAAATGTGCCAAATAGATGCTTAACTTTATCCCCAAGTTGCACTCATAGAACAAGCAGAGGCAAAAGAAAAAGCTTCGCAATAGCCTGCAATACTCTAATATTTACATTTGAATGTATACAGGGTAAGCCAGAAAACTGAGAACAAATTATACACATTTCTACACATTTTAACAAAAGAAAAAGAATTATTCAATAAAATTGTCCTCGGTCTCAATGACGGCTTTGACGCGGCCTCAGAAGCAACTGCATGTCCGAGTCAAGCGGTTTTCATTTATACTACCCCCGATAGCAACCTTCAGCGATCCCTTGGTATTATGGAACCGCTAGTTAGTCTCCCCCTCAACGATTACACATACAGATGTTTAGCAGATAGAGCGCTAAGTGGCCATATGTTGGTAGGGTAACAAAATCGTGAGAATTCTGTCAGTAACTCCTTTGTTACATGGCACATTTTTTAAAAAAAAATCATTTAACCCCAAACAAGGCAATAAAATTACTAAGCTGCAAGGGGTTACTAAATGTGAGAAAACATATTCATGACAGGGAACAATAAAAGAATAGGAATTAAAAAGACTGAAGATAACGATTGACATCTCATTTTGTTGACAGAAAAGCAAGAAGCCGGAAGCGAATCCCCAAGCCAGGAGTGTCGGAGAAGAAACTGTTAGCGTGGAAGTTACCGTTACATTCAGCCATTTCAACTGCCAAATGATGAGACCTTGCCGCAGTGACGTACAGAGGTATGATGATGCCTTGAGCCAACTTCTTGATTATATGCCCACCCCCCTAAGACTCAAGTAGGAGGAGTCTACACGGCCTATTACTGAGAAATGGGAGAAAGGAAGACATTTTAAATATGCAATAACAGATGAAACATAAAATAAACACTTTATTCAAATTAAATATAAACTAAATTTTTATTTCATTCTTTGATTGGGTGCTCTCCTGATATGGATGCCCGGGGCCGTGGCGCCCTTTGCACACCCTTCTGCACTCTACTGCCTTGACGTCAATATAAGCCAGTGCTACTAGGTACCATAGAGGAAAGAGATATTTATTTAGAATAATATAAAAATATGACACAAGGCCATAAGTGGGGATAAGGGGAAGGCTGGTCTTAAACTTAGCTCGTCACGATTACTGACCCAAACATACCACAGCATTCCTTGCACCAAAACAACGCATTCTTACTTACCATTCTTACTACAGTCACCATAATACCACAGAGTCTCTATGTAGTCCTAACTAGTTCCCATAGGTACAATTTGTCTGTGGGGAATAAAATAACAACATTTAAAAATGAAACCCCAATGAATATTTACAATGAATACAATATATATATATATATATATATATATATATATATATATATATATATAAAAAAGAAAGTTCATCAGAACAATTACCATGAAAATATTTATAGAAAAGGCCCAGAGAAGCTATGTTAAGGTGTTAGGAAAGTGACTGAAAACGAGTCTTGGGTAAGACGGTAAACTACATCCAACAGCAAGCCTCTGATCAGTAGGTTTTGAGAAGCGTGGAACCCCCTCATAATTGCTGGTGTTCCCAGGACCACCCTGACCCCAGGTGGTAGCACCTGTTAGGATCCCAACTATGGGCAAATAGTTAATCCCCCAAAAGGGGTCAAAGCACTATGAAAGTATAAAAATACATTTTAATACCAGCAATACATTTTTGGAAAAAATAATATTACCAGCAATGAAAATCTTGTCGGCATTAAATAACCTATTGAGGTTGATATGCCATAAAACAAATCAAACCAAATCGAAATACATTGCATCAGACAATACGTGAAAGCGATATTCAGTGCATAGACAAATGGTAGGCTCATGCGAGAAACTACTAATGGAACGTGTACGCCCCCCCCCACTCAATCCACCATATGTATTTACCTTGGTATGTAGGCGGTACTATTGATGAGATGGTATTGATTCTGAGGTACTGCAGGAATAATCGGAGCAACGAAATAGCCTTCTTTGTTCACGGCTCTCCAGGGACTATCACAAAGTCAACTTTTGATAGAATTCTGCATAGAGTTGACTAAGGTTTACTGTGTTCACTTGGTCATTTTCAAGAAGCTGGCTCTATCAGCGTTGCTCTGAGCACGGCCCGCGTGTTTCGTTTCCTACATTAGACTGGAAGCTGTAATGTTAATGCTCTTGATACGTCTGAGAGAGAGAGAGAGAGAGAGAGAGAGAGAGAGAGAGAGAGAGATGAGAATGTTAGAAATTTGGCGCATGCCGCGTCACATTACGTTAGGTTGTTTTCCATTTATGAACCGTCAAAGGTGCGTTCTCAAATACCTCGCGCACTCAGTAAACACGTGTTTTCGTTTTACCATGTTCTCAGAGTAACAAGAGAAAGGAAGATCCCACTTTCCAGAGAGAGAGAGAGAGAGAGAGAAAGAGAGAGAGAGAGAGAGAAAGAGAGAGAGAGAGAAAGAGAGAGAGAGAGAGAAAGAGAGAGAGATAGAGAAAAGTCTTTGCTTTCGGCCTTAGGACAAAACGTAATATTTTTAATTTTGCTTATAAAACGGAGAAAAAGTTTTTGTATTTTTTTTTTTTTTACTTATGCTAAATTTTCCCTTGTATATATATTTTTACTTTTATTTTTCTTGCTTAATTTAACCCCGTTATTCCTTGTCCCCTTTCCTTATCTTTCTTTATCTATCTATGTTCCACCCCCAACCGTCGATTTTCTGCTTGTTGGTGACATTTTATTTTATTTTATCTTTACGGTATGATCTTCAGCAAACTTCTCTTTGCCCCTCTTTTTGGGAGTAAAGAGATTAAAAAAAAAAAAAAAAACGACCGGGGAGGGGATAGTCCTTGTACTGTTTTAACACTATTCCTCCCCCACCCACGTAAGCAAGTTCCAACTCCTCTAACTCTTTCCCCTTTCCCGGTATTTTATTTACTTATTTATTTTATTCATACACCCAATCTCGCCAGATAACACGCTTTCTCGTTTAGATATTTACCAGGCTAGTTTTAGTCTATCGCAAGAAGGCCGTTCTAATTGAGAGTATGATCAAACATACTACACTCGCGAAATGGTCTTTTTTTTCTTTTTTAAATCCGGTATCACCCCGTGCAAGGTAATAAAGCCACTAAGACACAAGTAGTTACAAGGTGTGAAAGAATTAGGAACAGAAACATTAATAATGAGCGGGAAGGGGAAAGAGTAATAATCGGAACGACAGTAGATAGCGACTCATGTTGCATTTAAATTATTTGCAGATTAAAGTTGGCCGGAAAGCATAGAGCCGGAAGGGAGTTCCACAGGCGAGAGGTGCGAAAGAAAAAACTGTTATCATAAAATTTACGGTCACATTTAGCCAGTTCAACTTTAAATTGGTGAGATTTCGACGCCAGTCAAGTACTGTGTTTAAACTAAAAAAAATCTCGGCACCATAGCAAAATAAACTTGCTGACCGTCGGTGATACGGTGGGCATCTTTGCATCGATTAAAAAAAATTCCATGTCCCTTCAGGTCATGGGTGATCATAGCTCTCCACAGATTCCTTTTCTTTCTTACCGTATGAATTGCTATGAACACTTTCTTAAAGATTGTGCAGTGGTTTCCTGTTGACTTTTCTACGATTTAGAATTCAGAGTTAGAATGATAGCCACGCAAGGCTAAAGAGCACAGTCTACCCTACTATTTAATTCATAGCTAGAAGGAGTAGTGATGTGTTAACGACACTTTTCCCAAGAGCATTTGTGCAAAAGTGAAAGCAAATGTCTAATTTGCGAATTTAGAACTTGGCTCGCCGATTCCATGTTCTACATCGATGGCGACAATTATTATATTTACAAAGTCAGGTGCAGCTTAGTGCGACACAAGGCTGCAAATGTTAAGCACTCAGTACAGACCGATCTCACTAAAGTAGTAATTGTCTGCAAGACTAGCTTGTTAACTAGCTCAACGGCGTGGCGCGCAAGATGCTTACAAGACTTAGCTTTGTTCGTCATAGACCCGTTTCCAGAGAATTTTGTGGGGGTAAAAAAGCCAGCCATTAAGTCAAGTGGAGGTGAGGGACGGGTAAAAATCTGAATGCCAAAATTAGCCTATATTATTTTCACGTGGAGCGAGGAGGTGATTTTGGTCGGGGAGCTATATTTGGTGTTGCACGGTGGAGTAATGGATAGCGGCTCGGTTTGAGGAATCGGAGAGCCAAGTTCGAATTCCAGTCGAATCCATTACATTTACTTACGTGAATAATACCCTTGGAAAAGACACGAATCCTCTTCTTCTCCTTGGTTAAATAGCAGGACAGACCGGGTTCTATAGCCTTGGATGGCAACCGGTCTACCACAGAAAGACAATAGCAACCTACTATGGGAAAAAATCTGCCTTGTCAGTCATGTATCGAAAGATACATGATCGCCTAAGCGTGTATCACGCATGGCACATAACGGAGTTGATAAAAATAATACTTTTCTCGAGTTTTTCCACAGACATCAGGGAGAGCCTAAAAGTCTTTGTACAATAGTGAAGCGCTGTTTGAAAACGCCAAGCTAAGATTTACTTCAAACTCCCTGAATACCTAATAAGCTAAGACAGCTTAGTTTATATTAATTAGTTACTTAGCTTAGTCTGGCACAAGGCCATTATAAAGAAGTGCCCAGTGAGAATCGGTTTGCGATACAAGTTTACAGTTTACTTAATGCTTACCATCGGGCTAGAACATATGTATTTCTTGTGGCGCACACAGTAAGGATAGAACTCAGTATACTAGTGAATTAGCTGAAATACCTAGTTTCCCGCTCAGTAACCATCGACCTGAAACAGGCGCCCTTCTCTAGCGAAAGTGTGTGAATTTTATTTTTTTAATATATGAACTAAAATTTATATGAAATTAGTATTTTAAACACTGATTTTTGGTGCCATTCCTAACTAGAAGATTGGCACAACACAATCTTTATAGCAATTCTTTTCTTTTTTTAGTCCTTTGTAACGTGAACAGTTCTCTTATTTTCTGTGTCTGTTCAAGTTTGTATTTTAAATCCACGATTTCGAATCAATGACTGAATTTTTTAAGCAAATCCAACGAACTCGACATCCTCGGATGACTGGCGCAACTCAGTCTTTCTATCTATATTTACCCCTTTTTGTCCTGTGTAAGTTAAACTTTGTAAATATCAATATATTCATCTGCCCGCTCGAGATATTTAAAGTCTGTTCTTTTCCTTTCTTTCTGTGCGAATTTCATATCCTTTCGTTGTTTACTTAATAACTTCTCTTTCTCCCTATTTCTTTCTTTCTATTTGTCTTCCCTTTCACTCCCTTTAAATCATTTCTCTCTCACACACACACTCTTCATCCCTACCTCCCGCTTTATTTCTTTGATTACCATCCACTTCACCCTCCTACCTTGCCTATTACGATCGCTCCGCGCTTACTCTCTGTATCAACCGTCCTCCCACTCTGTGCTTCCGTGTAAGCGCCTAACCGAACTACTTCGGCAATTTCCGTCATTCTCCGTCATCGTCATCGTCGACTCAGTCGGACACATGTTTGACATTTAATATGGCCGCCGCTCGTGAACAGCAGTGAAGTGATTTGCCATTCGGAGATCGACTCTCTTCTTCTTCTCTTGCCATGCCAACCGCCAGAGGAGATTCCCCCTCGTCTTTATTGTCGTCTCGTCCTTCTCCTTCATATCGTCATCGTTTTCTTACTGTTATTACAACTACATCTACTAACATCACCGACAACAGACTTCAGCGAAGTGGGTCTATATGTTGATAATACCAAAAACCAAGAGAGACACAGAGAGTGTGTGAGAATTGTTTTACAAAAGAAAAATGAAGGAATGGTGTGGATGAGGATTTTTTCTGATCGATGCAGGCCAAAAAGCGCTACTTTCTAGTGACTTCGTTTGGGATTGCACTCTTGCTTAGCTTGGGCTTTATCAAGGACCGTCATGGCGATATTCCCTTGTCCCGAAGCGTGGAAAGTGAAAGTGCCAAAGGACGTTCTTATATGGATGAGGACGACTACAACTTTGGCGACGACTTGCACATCTCAGCTAAACAACGTCGCATGTCGATGTCTCCCCGATTTGGGGATCAACCACGAAAACATCACGGGAACACCTTCCGAAAGGATTGTCGCATGGAGACGTGTTTTGATTTCAATCGGTGTCACCAAACCGGCAAGTATGGTGTGTACGTGTACCCGGAGTTGGAACGGGTCTCAAGCACTTACAGCAAGATCCTTACAGTTATTCGGGAGTCTAGGTACTACACGGCAGACCCGGCGAAAGCCTGCATATTCGTTCTTTCCATGGACACTCTGGATAGGGACGTTCTAAGTCGAGATTTTGTTAAGGACATACAAATGAAATTAGACAAACTAGAATTATGGAACAATGGACGTAATCACATCATTTTCAATCTCTATTCGGGTACTTGGCCGGATTATGCGGAAGATTTAGGCTTTAATATTGGTGAGGCCATGCTGGCCAAAGCCAGTATATCCCGGGCGAATTTCCGACCGGGTTTCGACGTGTCCATCCCGTTATTTGCAAAGGACCACCCGTTGAAGGGTGGCGAACCGGGTCACCTCCATGTGGCCTCAAACAGTATCCCTTCCACCCGACAGTATATTCTGTCTTTCAAGGGAAAACGTTACGTTATTGGTATTGGATCTGAGACTCGGAACTCTTTGTACCATATTCACAACGGTCGGGACATCGTTTTGCTTACGACTTGTAAACATGGAAAAGATTGGCAAAATTGGAAAGATGAAAGGTGTGAAAAAGATAATGCCGAGTTTGACAGGTAAGTAAAAGTGGGTAACAACTAATGATGAGGTTGAAGAAAAGGCTGTCATATAATTATTAATAGTTTAATTATTCTTAGTTTTTTTTGTTTTTTTTTTTAAAGCTATCTGCTCTTTTTTGTTGTAAACAATCATTTTTGTTTGTAAAAAAAAAATATCATTTTTTTTTCTAGTAATTCAGTTAAAAAGAAATCATGCATTGTTTCTGTCAGACTTTAGTTTAAAAAAAAGATAGTTTTTAATTTTTGGCTTTGATAAAACTAAATCCTTACCTTTTTAGTTTTAATGACTCTTAAAATAAGAATATGAATTATATAGTAATTTTTATTCATTATCGTCTCTCACCTGCTTTTTTTGTTTTCATTTTGGATGGGGAGGAGGTATACAAGTATTTTTCTTTAAAATAATAATAAACAAACCCAACTAAAAAATGTTGATTAGAGAGAGAAAGACGAAGAAACTGATAACATTTTCTCCCCATTTTGACGATAGGTATTTAATTTCTGAGATATGAATGAATTGATAATTAAAAAAAAAAGTAACCATCTACTTCTACTATAAATTACTATTAATCGTGTGTAGATTGTTTTTAATGTAAACATTTTTAACAAATCTTTGTCATAGGCAAAAAAAAAATATTGTTACCATCCAAAAAAAGTGCTACTAACAACTACTTATACTTTATTAACTAGCAACTACTTACATTTTTGTGTTACTTTTAAAACAAATAGTTACTAAGAATATGTTATAAATATTCACTTATTGATCACACATAGTTTTATCGGCTATATTTTAGTTAAAGGTTTCAATAAATAATAGCAGGATCACTTTTAAATAAATCATAAACATTATTTTGGTCAGGGTAAATAACATTTTTATGCAAAACGCCATGTTTATGTTTTTAGCCTGACTTAAAGAACATAAAGATCAAAATATTTAAAGTCTTAAGAACTAAAATAACTTTCAAATGGCAAACAATCTGAAATAAATATTATTTTAATATTGGTAATTGTACATTGTGTACTTTTTCTTTACAGCATTGCTTTTTTTCTTGAACAAAATTACTACTACTATACACTTATTTTTTTATTTACCGTAAGAACATTTTTTTTTTAAATTTTGGCTTTGTCTGTAAGAGTTAATATTAAATAAAATTTTATTTTGTTTTAAAGTGCTAATTTTTTTTTTTTTTTTTTTTTTTTTTTTTAAATATTGGAAAATTTTCCAGGTAAATAAAATACGAATTTTTCATTGAATCTAAAAGTCAGTACACACCGGGGCTTCCTTGGATTTTGTTATACCAAAGGTTGTTATAAAACCTGGATTGTTTCGTCTCACCGACTCTAATCAATCACTTTTTTTAGTTTTCTCAGTCGAAATAAGTTAGATTTTTTTTTTTTTTTAATCATAAATTTGCATTACTTTCTCATAACATTTTCTCGTGTCTGTTTCGTTTATCAACTTGTTTATATCCGTATATCAGCAGTACAGGCACGCGACATGAAAACAAATAAAAACGATTCGTTTGTAAATGTTACTACTAAGTTTGGAATGGTTTGTCTGGAATAGTGAAACTAACGAAATTATTGTTTTGAAATTAATAGGTAAAACATGAATTAATGCTATATTGTTTTTTTTTTTTTCTTAGTAAATGTCATCTGTTTCGAAAACAACTGCACTGGCAACTACTACTACTATTTCATTGTTTACGGTCCTTTAAAACTAAAGTGACATGTATTATTGTTACACCTGCTCTGATTGTACTAACGACTCTTTTTTTTTTTCCCCTCTCTCTCTCTAAACAACTACCTTTCAATGAATCCATGCTACTACTATATTAAATTTGTCTCTTAAAAAAAAAAAATCACTAGGTGTCTTTATATCAGACATCTTTGAAGAACAAAATGGGCCATATTTATTTAGAAAGATCGAATGTGTTCATTAAAATGAAATAAAATAAAGGAAAAAAGGAAAATTAATTTTTCTAATTAAAATTTAAAATTTTAATTGAAAATTAAAATTTAAAAATTTAGTGAAAATCTTTTAATTAACTAACATGATTTTACTCCCCCTATTCATTATTTATGCACACACACAAACGTGTTCGTAATATACACCTTAATTAATTAGATACTATACTAGTGAACTATATGCTAAATAAATACTAGTACTACATTCAATAACCACAGTAGTAAGTAGAAGAGTAGTTAGTCATCTGACGTGCTGTTGTTTTGTACCTGATCTACCTAACTTAACCTGCCGCTACTATAATCATCTCGGGAGTATATTTGTGTAAACAACGACAGAATTAAATATATTTTACCAATGTCTTTTTTTTTTTTTTTTCTTGTCCATTCATTCAAAACAGCGGCTACACTGCATGTGTATCGTCTGAAAATACGTGGTGATAGTAAATAAATATTCTTGCATTTATCCTTAAGAAAATGCGATTCCTTGCTGCTTTTTTTGCCCACAGTAAACTGACTAGGGTACTACTTAGTAATACCAGTTTCGTGTGTTTATTTTGCTTTTGGTGCTTACAAGTGCTTGTCTCGTTCAACGAAAAAGTGTTTCGTTTTCTCCACTTATTCATTGATTTGAATAAAAACGTGACTGCCTTTTTTTTTCTTTTTTTGGTGACTATCGTGTCCACCGTCTTGTGGCTAAAAAAAATTGTAGTTTCGAATCCCGCCGGTAGCGAAATTCTAATGTCTTAATTTAATTATTTATTTATTTTGAATCTTATTTAATTTTAATGAATCTGTAGAGGTGATGAGTCGAGAGAAAATGAATTCTTCAATTAAAAAACCCAGTTGAGTAAGAAGAAGTTGGTATATTTTTCAACAATGGTTATGTCTTTTTCTCTCGGAATGTTTAATTATTAAACATGCTAATTACAGTTTAATAGCATTTTCGAAATTAGTGATTACTGCTTACTCGATTCTTAAAGACAAAAATAATAATAAAAAGACAATACTACACGCATATATACGAGTTGGTGGTAAAAAGTTCTTTAGCCCAATGCATTTCTCAAAATGACCAAATAATAACTACCTTTTTTAAAATTTAAATAAGTGTCTTTCAGGGCCGAGAACTTCTCAGCACTTTTATACACGCGTGCATTAATGTGTGTGTAATCCAAATGGAAATGTGGGAGAGTAGAAAAAGCAAAAAAAAAAAAAAAAAAGTCACCGTTTTATGACGGAACCCACTTTTTCACAATCTAGTCATTTTGAATTGCGAATTGTCTTTGAAGTATTAATATTTGAACACGTTAATTTCGTAGTAATATTTGAGTTGGCTATAGCACATTATTTCGCAGACACAGCTTATACAGGAAAATTCCAATAAATTTGGTTTAATAATTCGCACTTGATTGATTATTAATCCTTTTTGCTTCTTGTAAATTACAAGACCTAAATTAATTTTCTAAAAAAAAATTCAGCATTCTTCTGTTGACGTCAGTATTTTTTCGGCGCCGAATATCAAATCTAAAACCATTTTTTATAGTTTCGCTTCTTTGTTTTTTATCAATTCATTCCGCTCTAAAGAATATTTTTATCACCTGTCATAAAAAAAAAAAAAGAAGCAATCTTGCATTTTCTTTCTCTTGTTTTCACGTACTGTTTCACTCAGATTTTTAATCGGTTGAATTGAAAGGAAAGAGATAATTTCATCCGGTGACATTGACTCGGCTGGTGACTGATAAGAGGAGAGTTGCCGGTCGAAATAACTTGTGTAAACAAGATTTTTTAGTGGAGTGCACTTGTCTGGATGAATTTTATTTTTCTTCCACTTGCAGTCAGGATCTACTGCCATCGTCAGGTGCCCGAGTCATGCTCATTACCACAAACTAATTAGAATAAAAACTTTTAAAATAAGGATGATGCATCTTTCTAGGCCAGGGGTTTTTGTAGATGTACGAGTGTGTGTCTTACAATACTTAAAAAAATAATTTCGACTCAAATAAGAAGACTTGCTTTTTTCCTAAATGACTTTTTTTTTAGCGAAAGAATTGTCGATTAAGAAAATTCTTCGATTTTAGTTTGCATTAGTAGAAATTAGTAATTTCACTCATTCATAAACTTTTTTTTCAGCGTGTTTGTTTTTAAACAATTTATTTCTGTTTTTAGTTCAGTTTATTGGGTTTTAATTTTAAATGAAATTTAATTTCTATTTTTTTTCTTTGTAGAAAATATGACGAACTAATACGTGATTGAGAAATCCACATTGTTAAATTTAAAATTGAACATAATCGTTATGTGGGAGTTAAAGTACACGCACTTGATATCACAGTACATTTACAAATTGATTTTTTTTTTTTTTTAGTAAATCTAAAAAACACATACAAGTCATGTCATATTGTCGAACAAGTGCCTTGGTGTCTATTTCAAACCCTGTAACAAACCACTAACAGCTAAATTTTATTTTGAATATTCCCATAAGCTTTTTCTTTGTTTCCTTAAACATTATTGTAACTTTATTTTTGTATACCAGCATTTGAGAACGGGATTAAAGAATACTGCTGACTCAACACACATACACAATAAATTATATAGTGACGTGATGCCAAGCACTTCAATTTTATATTATTGTACTAATGTACTTGGTTAATTTTCTTCTTCAAACCGTAATTGTTAATCTTTTAGTTTTTCTTTTTAGCAATGTTTCTATCCATTTTTTTTTCTTTTTGACAAAGTGTCAAAGTTTTTTTACTTTGACACTTCACTATATTTTTTCAGTTTGGTTTTTAAAATAATGAAAATTACATTATTAAAGATATTTATTTTAAATTCTTTATTTCAAACATTCCATCAATAAAAAAAATCGATATTTGTGTAGAGAGGCCAGTGTGAATAGTTTTTAAAAGTATTTTCTCTCGTTTGGGAGCGTTTTTAGCTTTAGATGACAAGCCCTTATGGTAGAAAAAAGTAAATTGTACTACAGACTACACACAATATATCAGTCTTTCTTTAGTTTTGTGTTTTTGTAATCTTTGCTTGGTCGTTGGTATTTATTTACCAATTATAAGTGATACTCATTTTATTCTAAATTACATGTTTATCACTATTAATAAGTTCTTGCTTGAGTGTTACTGTTGTCGTCGATATCAATTTTTTTTTGTCTTGGTAAAAAAGCTACGCTTCTGAGTAAAAGTTGTTTGTTTTTTTTTTTTGTATAAGTTCAATACATTTTTGTTTGAATCACTTCATACAGTGGAAACCATTTGAAATCTGCTGCTCTTGTTTAAATGATTGAAGTTTTTTTTTTTTTTTTAAAGAGTTTGTAAAACCATGATTGTTATTTTTGGTCAATTAGTAAAAACAAAAATAATGCCTAGTGCGTTAAATTACAAGTGAATTTAATTTCAGTTCAACTTGAATGTTTTCTAGGTTTCTGTTTTGATTTCAAAGATATCCTGATAGATATAAAACAGAACTGACCCCTGTTTATGATGTGCAATTCTTTTTTAACTACTAGATTTCTTTCCATTCCACTTCTCATACAAAATATCGAACTACTTTTAACAATTTGATTTTTTTTTTCTTGTAAAAAAAAAAAAATCAAGTTAGTAATTTTCTTTAGTTAAAAAAAAAACTGCTCAAAACCAGATTCCTCTCTTGTGTTTTCGATTTCCTTGAAGAAAAAGCCTAAAAGGAATAGAAACTGACACTATTTGCAGCGACAACGGTACGCATTTTTTGCTTGAGATTTCTTTTTTTCTTTGATGTTGGTGGGAATAAAGAAAAATACAAAAAAAAAACAACTGTCTTTTAATGCTCTATATAGCGATCAAATGAACTTTGAGTTTTAGAATTCTGTCTTGTTCATTATTAATCTTTTCTTTTATGTGCAATTTCAAGATTTTCATTTATTTTTTTTAAAAAATTACTTTGGCTTTTACATATTTCCTGTCCATAGTATGTCATACAATTGTATTCAAGATGGTTTTGAAAACTGGTGCCTATAACTTGTAAAATAGCAACTATCTCGGACTAAAAATGTCGAAGTGTTCCTTTTTTATTTTTTTTTTATTGGTCTCTCTCTATAGTCACTGTCTTAGTCGATGGGCATTTGTTCCTAAATAAGCACCGTGTTCAACGGGTCAAAGGTGTCAGGCTAGTTTTTTAAAAAAGCTTCTTACCAAGCAGTACGCTCTCTTGCTTGAAAATAGACTTTTTAGGACAAGTTCGAAAGACCTGAGAATAGACAACTTCTCACCCCACCCTCAGACTCATAATTCCTTTATGTTCTCATTGTCATGTTTTGTTTTGTAATTTCAACGTGGTTTATTTTTTGTCATTCTGTTTGTGTTTACTTTAAATTTTAATTGATATTTTTATGCATTCCTGGAAAGATCAATTTGTTGAGAATATTTATTAACTAGAAAGAGCTATCGATCCAGTCGGGGCGGGAAATGATGACTGACTATTCAGGAATATAGCTTTTAAATAAACGAAACCCAGTACGTCAGTAGAAAACTATTAAGTTTTACTTCTTGTGCATGTTTTTCCCTTTAATTCTCTTCGGTTTGTCTTTTACAGTAGTAGACATAAAAATTTAAATGACTTTTTAAGACAATAACTAACTTAGTGACATTACTGTCGTTTATGGCTGAAGAAACCGAAACAGGCTACTACTGGTTAAAAAGCTAAAAATAGTAAATATTTGACAAGTAACTCTGCCCCCACACAAACTTTTGGTGTCGGGTGATGTGCTGTGGCCGCTTAAAGAAGCGGTCTAATGGCTTGTAAAAAAAAAAAAAACCCCGAAGAACGCGCCTTGAAGTCGAAGAGTAAAAACCAGTTTCGAAGGAGAGCAGAAATAGACTAGGATTGGTAATAACTAACTAACATCATAAGTGCAAATAAGTTGATAATGTGTGTGTGTGTATATTCGAAAATTATAACACGTCATAATTTTCAAATAAATCATATTTGCTCTACTCTGTATTGAGCACTCTTTTAAGAATAAAAATAGTATTTATTGATTATTGGAATTTATTCCGTATATACACCAATCCTATAACTTGGGTATGTATGTATGTATGTGTGTGTGTGTGTGTCCTCCTTAGATAGACTATTATTATTTATTTCTCCCGCTCTGCCAATTCAATTCACTTGTTCTTTATTTAGTTGAATCGACTTGTATGCTTAAGTCGAGTAAATGTCTCCCTTCGGTATACGAATATTTCTTTCTTTATCCATTCTAAAAAGAGCACTTATTTTGCGTGTATAAAAATAATGAACAGACATTCTGAAACTTTTTGACATAATTGGTTAAACTTGAAAAAGTCATGCTAAAGTTCTTGTGAGAGTTGTGGGCTTTTAAAACCCAGGGATTTGCTAAGTGACCACGGGAGGGATTCGAGAAAATACTGATTATATATTCAAAAATATATATATAAAAAAAAATGGATTTAAAAAAAAATTATTTTCAAGAGTTTTTTTTACCTGTAGAAATAAGTGTAAAAAAAAGTGTATTATTTGTAGGCGCACTGATTAAAAAAAAAAAAAATTACACCTCCCAAAGCAGCTCATTGTCGAATTGCAATTTAAGATTTAGCGCACTTACTAAAAAACAAAATGAATTAATTTTATGAAACGCCATTATTCTGTAAAGAAAATTTGTTTTTTTTAAGCAATTTTATATTTTTATGGTAAACAAGCCTCCATATCGTTTGGATAGGAAACATATTTCTTGGTAAATAAAATAAATTCCTAAGAATTATTAAAAAATCCGTTTAAATTACATTTTGAAACTTCGTCGAAGGCAGAAACTCTGCCCTCAACGCAGAAAATAAAACCGGTGATAAAACAATTTTTGGTTGGAAATATTTTTTTAGTTGCTTAAAAAAAGAAAGGCGATACCTAAAATGCATTTTTAAAAATAAAAAAAAAATTACTTGAGGCTTTTTTCTTTTTCTTTTTTTTAAAAGATAATATTTTCAATGAGCAAATTTTTAAAATGAATTGAAATTGATTCGAATAAGTTTTTTTTTAATTTTTTTTTATTAGGAGTAAAAACGCTAAAATCGTCCATATTGACAAATCTGTCGACTCAACGTAATTCTTTACTAAAAACATCTTTCAAAAATAAGATACTTTTCTGAAACTTTAAAAAAGATTAACTAATTTAAATTTTAAATAATCTGATAGGAAGCGAATATTACTTACTTTTAGTTTAAAATATCGCAGAAAAGCTTTTTAACATGGAGGTGGGTGTTTTTGTTTTTTATGAGGTGTTGACAACTTTTTTGCTAGTCTTATGCTTGGGAATTTTTTCCTAAGCAGTTTATAATTTAACAGTTACTTGACAAATATAATATGAGTGCCTTTTTTATGTAATTTTTTTTCCAGTTATATTCTAAGCAATATAATTTATTGAATCTGGTACTTTTGACTTTATAGTTTTACTTATGAAGATGCATGTTGAGGAAATAAAAAAAATAAAAAAATTACCAAAAATTTAACTTTTGTTATATTTACCACTCTTATTTTCTGATAATGTTACATTTGGACATTGATATATACAAAAATCAACATGTTTATACACATAAATTCAAAATTCTTTTTAAAATATTGGGAGTTGTTCAATTGTAGTGAGCTTTTCCAGTTATAAATAAATACAGCCTTAATTTAATAGCAGTTTAAATTTTCTGAGGACTTGTCCTTATAACTAATATAAACATTAAGCACTACAAAAAAAGATTTTCTCAATTTCATAAAATTAAATAAGTGGAGATTTTTTTTTTTCCAAAAATAATTCGTTTTGAAAGTTTCATCAAAATAAGACATTTATCTTTTGCTAGAATTTCCAAATTGATGTGTTTTGCACTGCTAAAAGATGCTAAAATTTCCCATACTAATTTGACTCCTGCTGACTCAAGAAAACCAAAATTTAAAAGGTTTTAATAGGGTCTTCTTTGGTTTTCCTTTTAATAATAACATAAACATTTTGGGATTTTTTTCATCATATATGCTCATTTTTTAGCCAATCTTTGGCAATACCTACTTATTGGGTTATGAAAGAAAAAAAATAATCTGAAAAAATATTTTTAAAAGAGCTTTCATTTAATTAGATATATTTTTAATATTTTAAAATGATTTTTTAAAGGATTCTACATGTGGAAACCTTTTGAAATGTTATTTATGATGAGTTTTATAATCAAGAACTGCAGTTTAAAAATTCATTAGATGCTATTAAAAAAAATTTTAATTTTATTTTTATATTCCTGATTATTTTTCTACATATTGATGTTTTTCAATAAGTATTTACAGAATCAACATTAGATATTTTGACTGATTATCTCTAGCTTACACATATAAAGAAAACTGGATTGTTTTGTCATTTTCGGTCTTCTACACTTTAAAGAATATTTCAATTATTGCAATACTTCAAAAAAATGTTAAAATGTGTAGCAGTATCTTAGGCAATGCTACTGATTATGAACGAGGTAAATGTAATCGAGATTCTTTTTACCTGTAGAAATTTGTGGCACCTGATCAATATCATTTTCATATGCTTTACAAATGTATTATTACTTTGGGTCCTAATTTCTTTTTTTTTTTTTTTTTTTTCTTTCTTTTTTTTTTTTTTTTTTTTTTTTTTTTTTTTTTTCCTATTATTATACTTAGTTCTTTTTCTTTATATAATGCTGAATGAATGAATTCTGCTGGTTAGTGCAAGTGAACTTCTGTTCTTGAACACACGTCATGTCCTTCCACCTGTGTGTGTGTGTGTTTACCATTCCTTATATTGTTGTCTTTATGATAAAAAAAAAAATCATAAGGTGGAATCCATAAAATTATTTTCCTTCCTTCCTTTTTGGATGGAATGTTCAGTTTCAAACTGAAAATTCTTTGTGAATGCATTCTCATCAATATTTGCACATAGAAAATACTGTATATTGGGTAAAGCAGTGTTCCTTATGACTTGGGTACACACAAAAAAAAAAAGATCTTATTTTATTAAATTTAAATAATGAAAAAATAAGTAAAATAGATGATCAAGTTTATTGGATTCAGTAATATATATATATATATATATATATAAAGTAGGCCAATACAGCCTGTAAATGTTGTTTTCATTTAGATCTGTTTTCAAATTATTCTATATCTATTAAAAATGGCTGAACTGGTTTTAAGGGATTTGCTTTTAGTTTCTGGTTATTTAGAATGCGTGGGTAGTTTAATGGATTTGGCAGACTGGAGTTCCAATTATGGCCACATTTTTGCTTTCACTTTACATTAATGTTCTTGGGAAAGGCAGGAATTCCTGTTCTTCCCCACTTCACCTATTGGTAAAATAGTAGGGTAGATTAGGCTCCCTAGCATTGTTGGGACAATCAGTCTATGAGAAACAAAAAATCAATTCCAATCAATGTAGAAGATAGCTGGAAATAACACCATTTTTATTTTATGATTTTATTTTTTAAACCAAGTTCCTTAATGGCATAGGTGATCATGCCTCACCACAGATTCCTTTTTCTTTTATTATATATGAATTACCATGCCTTCTCAAGATAGGGAAATAGTTTCCTGCTGCCTTCTCTATAGTTTGGAATTCAATTTTCCTTCTCATAGACTGGTTGTCCCTTAAGGATAAAGAGCTCAGTCTACCCTGCTGGAGTAACAACAGTGGAAGGTGGGAAGAGAAAGATTCATAACTTCTCAAAGGCATTAGTGTGAATGTAACAGACAAACCTGGAATTTGAACTTTGTTTGCTGATAGCACTTTCCTAGCCAATAATCTTTTACACTCCACTACCTTTCCCAAAACCAGTTATGATGATTCACAATTTACAGATACTAAGAATAAAAGAAAAGTGGGGACAAACAATATTTACCTAAATCCTAAAAGATGATTTAAAAAAAATGTTTCTGACAAATTAATATGCACAGATGTAGTAACTTTGTTTGGATTTAGTGAGACAGGATGTGCCAGAATTTAACTTTTATAAAAATTGTCTAATTTTGAAATAATGTACCTATCTGTTTGTATACATACATGCATACTTACATAAATATGTATCTAAATACAAAATCAATCAGGTTGCTAGTAGCAACATCAGTTTTTATATATATGAACTTTCAAGGTTCAATATAAAAAAAAATCGATTTTGCCACAATCAAAATGGAGTTCTTAAATCATAAAAAACATGTGAAGTCTTTGAGTACAATTGTGAAAAAAATAAAAAATAAAAAAAATAATCCAATAATGTCTGTAAATTCGGCTGTTGTCATTGCTAGATGTAAAATTTCAGCATGACATTGAGTAAATGTCAAACCCATATTAAATTTGATAAAGGTCTCTCATTTAAACCTTTTTATTTTTATTAACTTGTTCTGAAACTCCTCATCCGAAATTTATGCCAGATTCTTTCAATGCAGTTACAAGAAACATAACATATATTTCAATTCTGATAATTATTCAATATGCAAGAAACTGAAAGTAAATCCCAAATTAGGAAATGAACATTACATATTTTTTTTTTCCTTTATGTATGAATATTTCATCTCCAGATTTGACAAACTCCTTAATTTTTAGTTGTTTCCTAGAGAAATATAAAGACAATAAGGATATATAAGGAAAGACCCTTCATCGGGTAAAAGTTTTTTTCCCTTATAATCTTCACTTTGTCTGGCACAAGGTCATAGTAGATGAGAACCAAGTGAGAATAAGAAAGACATATTATTTGTGCATATTGATCTGCATTATAAAAGGATTCAAAACAAAAAAGATTTTCATTCCCCCACCCCGCCTTGTTTTCTATGATAGCATTAAGATAATTAGGTAATGTTTTTTTTCTTTTTAGCTACAGTTGGTCTGTGTGCATACGTGTCATTCATTTGTATGGGTATTGTTGTTTGGCTGTGTACGTGCGTGTTATTCATGTAGACCACTTTGTGTGTGCGTGTCATTCGTGCAGGCATTAATGTAGATAAAACAGTCTGAAGCAAATAATGTTTTCAGATACTTGTGAATTCTATAACCTAAGTGCATACCTTTTTTTCCCCCCTTTTTTTCTCTCTCTCTCCCTCTCCTTAGAAGACTGTCCGAATTGGGCAGAATGAAAGGATCAAAGGAATGCAATCTTTATTAAATTGTCTTTTGAAAATCTCACTCTCTTTACAAGTATGCATTGTCCTTAACTCAGGTTCTTTGGAATTCTGAACTTTTCAGGATTACTATCTCAGCCTAAAATAGAAATAGTAATGTTTAGATCTTGTCCTTTGGTCATTTAAGATATGGAAAATGATGTTGTGTACTTTCATGGTATATTCGCTATATCTACTTTAAAATAAGCAAGGAATATGTAGTCAAGGTTTAAACATTATCTGAGAGGAAACATCTCTGTATATATTTCTTAAGACCAAGTCTTGTTTTGAAGATTATATTGAGATGTAAGACCAACAGTCACTATGCAATGTTGATCCCTATGTCCACACAGTCTATATCTAAATGCTCTCTCTGATATTGAATACTCTTCATCTATAAATATAGCATTTTTTTAAACATAGATATATTTAATCTTTCTTTTATATAAAATCCAGGCTCTCTGAAGTATTCTTTTAATATTTTATTAACAAAGTGTTGGAAATTTTTTTTTTCTTTTGTTAAGACATTCTTAGATTATATTGCAAGAATGATTGATGACAATATTTCCTGGATAACCTGAATGAATTTTGAAATCATTAATAATAATAAAAAAAAAAAAAACTAACAGAAAACACTTTTTCTTAGTCAATCAAATATTAACTACAAGTATATTTAAGGAGTTGATAATTTTTATCCATCATTTTAATTTTATATATTTTGGAAATATGTGTCTATGTCTCCGTGAGGGAAACAAATCATTACTTACCACTTCAAGCCAAGTATGCCCCCCATGTTTCTGACAAGATAGAAATTGTGTGTGTGTTTGCTTCCTTTTTTTTTTTTTTTTTTTTTTTTTTTTTATAGAAGAGCGCACATTGCTGGTGAACTGGGAATTGGCTATAAATTGCTAAGGGGAATTGCAATGTAGTTATAAAGATGGAAAAAAACTGTAGCTAACGGAAGGTACACAAGTTGATACCCGATTAGTATTGGCTGGGTCACCATGGAGAGTGGGGTATGATTTTGAAAGACCCGAAACCCCTAATGAACCTTGCCAAGAAACGTCACTGATGATGCGTACCAAAGCATCCAATAGATGTATTTTATGAAATAGAAACAGTTAAAACCTTTTGTTCTTAATAAAGCAGTCATGAATTTAGTTTGTTTATAATCTGTGTACATGTTTTTGGACCTATCTTCCTATCAGACAAATCAGTATTATTTTTTCCCCCCACTAAATGGAGAAACTCCATTTTGTGTGCAGACCCATATTTCCATCAAAAGAAAGAAGCCTTAGCTCTTCTTTCTCTAGCCTCTCTTTAAAGTGATAAAAAGAATCCAATAAAATATATGGCACTTGTTGCCATCATATCATCTTGATTTTTCAGGAGCCATTAACAGATTTTTTAGACACCAATGACAGGTCATGCATTGAAGAGAGACTTCTTCAAACAGACTTCTCCTCACTTCTCCTTTGCTGCTTGGGTAGAGGATAGATTGAAGGGATAAAAATTATGTTCACAAATTAATCTTATCACTGCTTCTGGGTGAAAAAGAAAAAAAAAACAAACAAAAATACAGCTTATTTAAAATATAATTCTCTTTATTGTTTTACTTGCTCTCATATTTTGAATACAACTTCATATAAATAAAAAAAAAAATTGGTAAGATTCTGTATTGACGGTTATGTAACTTTAATTGCAGCAAATGAATTCATATTGTCTAGTTGTAATTGAAAACCTCAGTTTTTTTCTTTTTTGTTTTTTTTTTGTTTTTTTTTCAGGAAAGTGGAGTCTTATATTTAAGCCAACAGATAATTAACTGTGTAATGAATATTGTCAAGTCTTAAATTGGGTGAAACTGAGTGTATTGAATTTAGTTTGTGACTAATAACTGTACTGGATCAAATGTTCATTCCATCAACTTCCTTATTTGTCTTTGCTAAAAAGCAACTTTATTAGTCCTCTTTTATTCTCCTCTTCAATGTCATTTGAATTTTGTTACAAATACTTTTCTATCTAATCACTTGAAATTGATTTGGAAATAATGAGTTTTAGACTCCCATGACCTTGGGACAATGACTCCTCAAATGAGTTCCAATTCTGAAGAATAGATGCTTTGAGTGAACTTTTATAAAAACTTGTATTGAGATTTTTCTGAGAGAGAATAAATAAGAAATGAGAATTCTCTTTTAAATTCTTTTCTTTTTGAATTGTATTTCTGAATATAAGTTATTATATTATAGTTGGATTTTCATCTTCAATTTCTTTATAATAAAATTTATCTATAAATCTTCTCATTTAATTCTTATATTTGATAAGTATCTGAAAAGCTTTTGATAAAACAGAAACAAAAGAAAAACTTATTAGTCCCATTTTCTCTTAACTTTAATTTCTGTTATGTAATCACTTCAGAATGAGTCCTAACACAAAATATTTCAAAAATCCTGTTTCTTTTAAGTCTTGGTGCAATTCTGTTTAAATAAATAGAATCAATTGCAATGTGAAAGTTAAAATTATTAGTCCCATCACTCAGATGATTCTTTTGTAACTATTTTCTTCTCATTAGTATGAAACTTTATTTAAACGGCATTTGCTTGGAGTTTGTGAAAATTTATGTAAAAAAAAAGTTGGTTTTAAGAAAGGTTATTTTAGTAATAAGTCAGTCATTATTTTTAAGTGTTTGAATATATTGATTCAAGTTTATATAAATATTTTTGTGGGTTTTATATAGGAATAATGATACACTATTTACATTATTCAGACTATTGTCCTCATCTTTGTCACCATATTTATTACAATGTTTTGGCTGTTGTACGCTCCTGCCTTCTTCAGGTGGTTGAAATGTCAAACTGAACCCTTTATTTCGCTCACTGGAGTAGACTGTTCTAGTTCCATGTGCCATGTCTAAATATAGACAGATACCGAAGGAATAATGATATTGAGCATTTTCAGCAAAAGATTATATTTTACAAGCAAGCATACCAAGCATTACCATGTCTTAATCATTTTCTTTTGCTCCACTGTATCATAGTCATTTACTTATTTTGTAAAATGATACTAGCAAGACTTTCATAGTTAAAACTGTTCAAAAAATTTAAACATTTGTTTTCAAAATATACTAGTAGAAGAGATCAACATTGCTTATTTATTTCATACATTGCTTTTTTTATAGCCTTTCTCACAAGCTGTGATCTAAATGCTTAGGTGGTTACCACTTCTACATCAAAACTGGTTTGATTTGAATTGCTAAACAACTTAAGTATAAGTTATCAACAAGTGCTTACTTGTGACTGCAAAATTACTGGAGTAGAATTGAATAGTAAACTTTTATTATTTTTATTTTTTTTTTTTTTTTTTTTTTTTTACATTAAAATTAGTTATCTCCATTAAGAAATAAAATTGAACAGGATATAAAACATGACAGTAGGCATTATAAATTTTCATTTATTTGATATTGGTTTCATGTAATATTTTGTATACACATATATAACCAACTTGTATAATTAACATTAGGTTTTTAAGTGTATACACAGACTCTAAGCTTTCATCAGGCATTCACTGGAACTAGTTAGATGAGGCTCATTAACTTATTGCATTTGAAAATATGATATTCTGGGAAATCAAATGAAGATAGATTACATTGATTATACTAAATCACATGAAAAATATCTTGAACAAAGGAGTTTAACTTGTACAGGAGTTGATAAATTGATACCTAAAGTTAAACTGTAGATGAGTTACTCTGTTTGATTTCGTCTTCCCAGTAAATTGTTCTAACTGTAGTCTTACCTTAAAAAAAAATCTTAAGTTTTATGTTTTATTAAAAATCCGTTTTAATAATTGCCTTGCTCCTTCTTAGATGATCATGAGTCTCCAGATTATTTTTCTATCATTGAATTGCTATGCATTTATTAGGAAAGATAGTGGTTTATTGTTGCCTTAACCACAGTTTGAAATTCAGGGTTTTTCTACTCTTAAACTGATTACCACCAATGTTTAGAGAGCCTAGTTTATTCTGCTATTTAATCCATAGCTGGTGGGGGCCAACAAATAACACACGTTTTTTTTATATAGTAAATCTATATGCTAAAAGAACTAAATGCAACAAAAAAAGAAGGTACTGATATTTTATACTTTCACAATGCTATCAGATTCCCTCATTAGATATTGTGCAGTAGTTAGCACATTGTTCTCACAAGCCATTAATAGTGTTTTAGAACTTTTTGATGTGATTTATACAAATATTGTGTATGACTCTTGGCATTGTATACATTTTGAATTGATGTCAAGGAGAGAAATTGAAGAGGTGTTTCTAGAAATTTTACTTTCTTGGGAAATAAGACATAGTTTGAGTTCTATAGTCTCCTTATCAACAACACTTCATAGTAATTAGTAATTTTTGAGTCATTTCTTTAAGAGAAGTAATTGCAATTATATCTTCCTGTCTGTTAAATGTCATCGGATGTTTGTGTTAAAAAGAAATTCTTACCCGTGTGTGTGTATATATGTGTGTGTGTATATATATGTGTGTGTGTATATATATGTGTGTGTGTATATATATGTGTGTGTATGTGTATATATGTGTGTGTATGTATATATATGTGTGTGTATATGTATGTATGTGTATGTATATATATATATATATATATATATATATATATACACACACACACATATGTATGTGTGAAACTGAGATAGTAAAATGATGTATGTATATATTTAAGTAAACATACATTTTATGTGCTGTAACTTTTAAGTGTCTTCTATTGTAACTTCCATATATTTTTAATGTGCAAGAAAGCCCTGCTTTGTCATGTAAAGTAGGAAGAATCACTTCTTAGTAATATATTGTCATCTGGATAATGAATAGATTTGTTAGGAAAGATTTCAGTTTGTTGCTTATTAACAATAGTAACCTCTCTTACACTTCACTTATCCTTGTCTATATTGAGAATGCTGAAATGTTCTCAGCCCAAACCTACTTCCTAAAATCAGTATTTCAAATACCAAACATCAGAATACTGCTGACTTTTGGAAGTGTCCTAAGGTTAGAAATGTCCGGTCTCCCCTACACATATACATATGCTTGAATGAGATTTGGACTAAGTTGATATTTCGGAAAGTTTTCCTATTTAAATATAAAGCTGAGCATCTCTGTATCTTTAATTTTTTTTTTTTTTATGTAACCAGTGTTTTCCAGACACCCTCCACCTCCGCTCTCATAACAACCACTAGGAATGTGTTCAGGGACACCAAGATCTAAAAATATAACAGTTTCATACTAATCACTATCTTCAGCAGATGATCAAAGGATGGCTGTTAAAATCCTCCTCAAATAACCATGTGGAGACAGGACAAAAAAGAAAAGGAAAAATCCATGAAAATAGCTGGCCACATGAGGTAAAAAAGAAAATGAGCAAAGACCTCCCCTGCCCATCCCGCTTGACGGAATGACCAAGTCCTGGGAGGCTGTATTCTAATCAAAAAGAGTGGGTGGTTGATGAAAAACAACTCAATCTGGTACTAGTTAACACAGAATTTATTTATGTTATATTCACTAATTTCAATCTCTTATTTAATAATCTTTCATCACTACTCAGAATTTCCAATTTTTCTTCAAATTACTTTTACATGGTTTGCTTTTAAAAATCTTCCATCCAATTATGGGGGATTCCCATAATTTGTCTTTAGTCTTTCACTGGGGTAACCTAAACTTGTTTGGCCAATCCACAAGTTTTCTTTTTTTGCTTATTTTCTCCCTCTCACCTCTGTGTGGGTGGGTATTTTTCCCCCCTTTTCCTGCCTCCCTTATGGTTATTTAAGACATTTGAGTGTGTGTTTTTTTTTTTTTTTTTTTTTTTTTTAAAGCAGTTCTCTTTTGATCTTAATTGTTTGAAGATTGTGATTAACATGAAACTCCGCTATGTTTTTAGATTGGTATCCCTAGCTGCATTCCTGGTGGTTGTCATTATTATTATGGCTCCATCATGGGTTAGATTCCCATTTCCAGTTTCTTGATTCTATAGACATTGAACACAGTAGATCTTCTAGGTAGGTGCCAATTTGTTTCTTTTTCCTCTTTTTTTTTTTGCCAGGCTTGGTATTTGTAGGGTTGGTTTTTCCTTTTACTTGTGTGTGACAGTGAGTGAGACTGTCAATTAAACCATTAGTCTGAAGAAATTTAATCTTAGATTAAAATGCAAGTTTTTCATTTTTGTCATTCTCTTACCCAAAATACATGCACGCACACACACACAGTCTGAACATAAGAATCATGTCTATACTGTTTATATCTACAAATGGTCTATTGAACACATAAATGTAGCAAATTTTTCACAATCTACAGTATTTGTATGAGAGAGAGAGAAAAAAGGAGTGATGGTTTTAATAACTAAATGACCATTTCTTTCCCTTTTTCTGCTGCTCATTGAACTTGCATGCACAAATAGATGTATATTAGTAGATGCTTTGCTTAGTCTGATAAGGGGCCAAAATATAGGAGCATTTAGAAACTCTATATATAAATCATAGTCTGATACAATCATTAGCTGAATTTGGATCTGAAACATTCATTATATGAAATACAGAAACGTTCTTGGTTTTACCCACTTCTGAAAATCTAACCAAAAGATTAGGCATCACAATTTATTTATTTATTTATTTATTTTTTTTAAAGGACAACATAGTCCAAGAAATTTCCAGATTCTTTACATACAAGAGTAGATCAATAATTCTGTAGCTTAATATGGAGTTATTCATTCAATTTTTATCCAGAACATTCTTTATGTAATTTCTGTGAGCAATATTCACTGCTGGATTAGGTGCATTGATGAGGAAAATTGTTAAAAAAATAATTGATATACTTGTGTTTGCTGACATAAAATATAAAGTGAAGTTTGTCCATATTCTTGTTTCTCATGATGAATACATGGTTTTTTTTGGGGTGGGGGGTTTAAGCTGGAAATTTTTGCACACATCTTTAAAAAATGTATGCGTAAAGTATGCATGTAATCATTTACTGTGTGGTTGTTCTTCAGTAGACCATAACTATTTTATCAAACAAAAGCATTTTATTAAAACTTTTAAAAATTTCTGAAAGTTCTGTGAGAAAGATAGTTAAAAGATGTCAACAGTCTTTTACAAATAGATTATGAATCTGTAATTACTAACTTTAATTATTAGTACATATGGATACACTTTAATTAGATCTGTTTAACGAGAATTCTTTTCTCTCACAAAAGCATTTTTCAAGTAGAATTTGTAATGAAAACCTTACTCAAAGAAGGTTTCTTTTTAATTCTTGATATTTTTGTATATCTGTCAGGTGGTAGATATTTACTTGAAAGGTTGAAATATATTTTATTGAGGGGCAAGAACACAAAATAATTTTGTTCTTTTGAGAAAAATCTCTTCAAAATGTATTTCAGCTGACACATCTCTACTTGAAAAGATATTTGCATGAAAATAGCATTTTGCTAACACAAACACTTTTGCCCATTGGGTGGGTCCCACTTTTTATTTATTTATTTTAATGACTGGTATAACTTCAAGATAGTTTTTGCACTTTTGCATGATGCAAGTTGTTGTCATCAATTTTTACTTAAATGCATAGTCATGGGATTGTCCTTTATTTTGAAGGTATGAAAAATATACATACTACTAATTAAAAATCTGATTTTATATACTTGCAAATATATCCCCAAATACTCAAAAAAATGTATATACATATATATGAATTGGCATCAGATATGGATTAAAATGCAACAGAATGATAGGATTGGGAAGGTGGGGAGTGAATTATAAACATATCCTGTTTTATATATATATATATATATATTTTATCTCCAAGTAAGATAAGAACAATGGAGCATAATTCCACTGTCTGTAACATTTAATTTAAAAGAGGGCTCAATACAGAGTAGAGCTAAATATTATTTATTTTAGAATATTAAAACAAAAACATGTTAAAAATCACTACATGATTACAATCATGTTTCAACACCACGAATGTGTCTCCTCAGGCATATCAAATCACTGATGAATGAAAGATCTTTTGCTCACCAGTGGTTTGACATCGCTGAAGGAGACACATTTGTGGTATTGAAACATGTTTGTAATAGTGTAGTGATTTTTATATATATATATATATATATATATATGCCACCTTTTTTGTGGCATAAAAACACTCAATACAGTACAAAATTATTGTAAATAAATGTAAAGTATTCGAGTAAACAACACCAGCTATTCCCAGAACTATTATTCTCTGACTGTTGATTGCGCCAGTAAATGGCAGCAGCCAATTCTGG
The DNA here is from genome assembly GCA_903632075.3 of Acanthosepion pharaonis. NCBI lineage: Eukaryota > Metazoa > Mollusca > Cephalopoda > Sepiida > Sepiidae > Acanthosepion > Acanthosepion pharaonis. The sequence goes on from CAHIKZ030000270.1 coordinate 1,351,763, forward strand.
AACTAACAAACTGTGCCTGTTATGTGTGGGCATTTTGAGTTCCAGCCAGACACTACCATTTCTGTGGATTTTGTTTGTTAAATCAGGAGTCCATTGGTTCCAGGACCATTAATTTGAGGTTATATATATATATATAAACCTACCAAGGTTTATCTGGCTAAGCCTAATAGTTACTAATTACCTGGATATTACATTAGACTTATGAGATGGCACTATTTCACCATATAAAAAGGATAACTACTACCTGCAATACATAAATGTAGGCTCAAACCACCCAACACATATCTTAAAGGATATAACTAAAGGTATTAACTATAGATTATCCACCAATTCATCGAATATTTTCGATGCAAATGAATTAATCTACGAACAGGCTTTAACTAAAAGTGGACACAAGAATAAACTGGAATACATGAGTATAAATGATGACTATAGAACGCAGAATAAACATAAAACTAGAAGCAGAAATATATTGTCGTTCAACAACCCCCCACCCCGTTTAATTCATCAGTGAAAACTAAAATAGATAAAGTATTCTTTAAACTACTTGAACAAAATTTCCCAAAAACCAGTAAATTATATAAGATATTTAATAAAAACTGCATTAAATTAAGCTATAGTTGTATGCCCAATGTAGCTAGCTTAATTAACGGATACAACACAAGAAAAACTAAGGATAAACCATGTACTGCCCCTCCTAGATATAATTGTGGGAATAAGAAAATCTGTCCCCCTTCAGGGAAAGTGCCAGCAAGAGTGTGTAGTATATCAAGTTAAAATATACAAGGATATAGTTAACAACGATGAAAATCCTAAAGTATACATAGGGTCTATTCAAAATGTTTTTAAAAAACGGTATTATAACCATATGAGTAGTTTTAACAATGAAAGATCCAAACATAATACTACATTATCTACTTACGTATAGAAAATTAAACATGACTATAATAAGGAGCCCATTTTGAAATGGGAAATATTAAAAAGATGTCCCAAATATAGAGCAGGTAACAAAATTTGTCAACTATGTCTAGAGGAAAAATTAGCAATCGCTTTATACAAAGAACCTGATCATTTACTAAATTTAAAATCTGAAATCCTAAGTAAATGTAGACACAGAAAACGTTGGTTGCTAGATAAGGGTTGGTTCCCTCTTTTTGAGTTTTTTTTTTTTCTTTAATTTTAACTTTGAATAAATATTTACTCCTCCCGTTGTTGCATTATTTCTTTATTTTTTATTTTTTATTTTTTTGGTTTGGTCACATGGTCATGGTTTTGTGTTTGTAGGCTATATATTCTGTTTTTACATTACCTCTTTAGCCGTAGGTGAAACCTTGGTAGGCTTATCTGGCTCTTTAGGTTTAATTACGTTTGCTCTACTTAGTGTATTGAGCACTTTACTTAGTTATTTTACTTACTCTTATCGGGGTTTTGTTCTTTGGACTCTGAATTTGGATGCTAGACGATTGTCTTTGGCTGACGTACATGTTCTCTGTTCTTTCTTTTTTTGTACCTTGGGTATTGGTCTGTTTATTTACATATCAAGGCACCCAAGGTTTTCCGGGTGAGTATAATTTCTTATATTTATAAGATTATTACTTATATATATATATATATATATATATATATATATATATATATATATAGTCTTCAAAAAGCATCCAGGCATAATGAAAAATAACTAACCTAGAGAAATGGCACTTTCATCCAGTAGATCTCTTGAGACCTCACATACTTAACCCAGCATCCCTTACAACAACAAATTAAGCAATCTTGAAAATAATCTTTTTTAATTATTTATAGCTGTTAGTAGTATAATAATATTATTAAAATTTAGATATTAATAGCTTTTCATATTTTAGAGTTAAAACAAATCTCTAAATTTAAGTCCTTCAACCTTCATTTGCATTCTGGTTTCATTCACCAGTTTAAAAAAGTGCTGACGTTTTCTTTTTGTGTGTGTGTGTGTATATATATATAATACACGTGTATGTGCTCCATATATAAGAAGCCAACAAGTATGGGTAAGAATTTCTTGAGAAATTAGTTGCTTTTAAAGTAAATATATAAAAAAAAATTAAAATATTGGGTTGGAATAGTTTTTTTTTTTTTTTTTTTTCCATTAAGTGACATTTGAACACAAGATTTAATTTCACACAACACTAAAATTTTGGACATATTCTGAAAGGTAACATTTCAACATGCTCAACACACATTTGTGTGTGTGGGGGGATTTTTAATGTTTCTATGTTAAAAGTAAAAATGCTGAAGAAAAATGCATTTTTATCATTTACCTCAATACACTATACAAACAGTGAAAAAATATGTGCCATTTAAGGAGATGGCACCATAGCTGAGAGTACTGTTTGTAAGTTGTTCGCAAGTGGAAATGTGAATCTGGAAAACCGAGAACATTTTAAGTTGAAATCCTGATTAAAAATGATCCACTTCACATAACATTGGACATTAGAGATACTCAACATATCTCATGAATGTTCTGAAACATTTGAAAATACTTGGATTCATGAATCTCTAGTTTTTGGGTGTCTTGTTTAATAGAAAGTATTTAAGGAGCCACATTTTCTCTATGGAAATTCAACAAAAACAGTACTTTGTTTGTTTTTTTTTTTTAAAAAAAAACAAAAAAAAATCACAGATTATGAGAAATGGATGGTTTACAACAATGTGGAGCAAAAAAAGAACTTAGAGAAAATAAAGCAAGTCACCATTAACAATTCTAAAAGTAGTTTTGCATCCAAAGACAGTGATGCTGTGTATTTGGTAGTTTTGGAAGGGCATTGTGTATTACAAACTATGCAAAATCAGATGTTGAATTCAAACAAGTACTGTTCCTGATAAGGTTAGATAGATTAAAGGTACCAATAAGAGTTTCATCTTCCATCAAGACAATACCAGACTTCATATGTCTTAGCAGACCTGGCCGAAATTTGTACAGCTTGGCTGGAATGTCCTACTACACATGCCATACTCAACTCGGGTGGCACTTTCAAATTACCACTTCTTTCGATCCTTACAAAATTCTCCTAATGAGAATAACTTCTATTCTTAAGAAGCCCACAAAAACCACTTCTAATAGAAAGATGGCAAGTTCTGGGAAGATGGAATCCTGAAGCTGCCTCAAAGATGGCAAAAGGTAATGGAACATACATGATTGAATAAATCAGTGTATAAATATCTAAATATGGTCTTTGAAATTGACTTACAAATGCTATGAACATTTATTCCGACCCAATATTAATTTTGTATTGTCTAAGCATCATCCCTAAAAACCTAAGCAGTTGTACTGAGAATGACATTAGCCACAAGCTCAAATTTCAAAACATTCTGTAAATCCTTTAGGAATCCAGTAGCTACCTTGTCACATCCTTTTTAATCATGCCACATCTGAAATCTCCCTGTCAATGGCAATTTTATATTTGGAAAAGCCAGAATTTTTCACTGGAGCCCAATCTGAATTATGTTGGTGAGGGCTGGGTAATGTCTTGCCAAAAGTAACCTGCATGAGATACAAAGAATAGGCTGATGAATTTTTGTGAAGCACTTGGTCACATAGTACATAAAACTACAGTAGAGTATATGTTCATACATGCAGTAAGGTTCCATCTGCATAGTTTGCTATGCAGTTGTAAAGTTACCTAAAATGGCCTCCGGATCAACATCATTATTTTTTTTTTTTTTTTTAAACATAGATTATAGTCATAGGGCAAGGGAGCAATATGATAATAGTTTTAAGGTATGTTATATTTATGGATAAATGTTCTCAATATCAAGGATAGAATGTGTGTAAATATAAGAGTGGGCACTGAGGTAAACACTGAATAGCAACAGTCTGATTCATGCAATCTTCTGGCCATGAAGATTGTGTTCAAGCATGGAACACTATTGCCTCTTGGCGTTAACCTCAGTGTCCATTCTACATAATCCCTGAATTCCATACTCTTAAGTTATCTGGATTTTAACTTTGAGGAGTTCTTACTTGTAAAATATGCATATATATATAATATATATATATATATATATATATATATATATATATATATATATATATATATATTAAAAATATTTCCTTATATCTGTTTTTCCCTGATAAAAAAAAAAGTTAAACCAAATGCAGAAAGAAATTTTTATTTGTTCTAAACCATGTTTTTTTTCCTGCCTTCTCTCTATTTAATTCAACTGCCATTTACTTACTCCACACTAAATTTCTGACAGACACACACACATCAATATATTTCCAATAAACTTAAAGATGTCTATCTCCGTAGCAGCAGCGCAACATCTTCATCTTTTCTGCGTGTATTGATTCTCTGATTATTCTATATTGTTTTTTTTTAACTTCTTTTTTGTCTTAGAAATTTCTATCCATTATAATCAATCAATATCCTCAAGAATTGCAAACACCTGCATGTGTGTGTTCCTCTGTGTGTGTGAGATTGTGTGGATTTTGTTTTAGCATTCTGTATATAAGTGAATATAATTGAGGTAAGTGTGCGTGTCTAATATCTATCCTTTAATCCCCATGAGTGTGTATATATGTATTAGTACTTTTATGACCAACTGCTCTAACCATTGCACTACAAGTGAGGGAATTGATCAATGATTTGAAAGCAGTCATTTCTCTCTTCACCTACTGTACCTTGTGAATTCAATTTTTTTTCTTTTTCTTCTCTTTCAATATTACTTCAGCACTATTGCAAACTCACTCACTCTCACACACACACACACACACTCTCTATCTATCTATATATATATATATATATATATATATATATATATATGGGGTCATAGCTGCAATAGTCAGCTTTATGCTTAAATGCAATAATCATGTGTTTTGGCTTGACTATTTGTATACACTAGTCAGTGGTGCATTATGGGTGGGTAGGTCTATTGTATTCTGATGGTTATTTGGGTGGGTGGTAACAGTTATGTTTATATATAAATATCCAAGCCAAAATGTTGCACATGGCCTGATGATTGTTTAAGCATGTAACTGTCACCACTTGGTGTTGTCCTCAATGTCCACTTTTCTATTTATATATGCTCTATCCTTGATAATGAACACTTTAGCCCATAAATATAGCATACCTTAAAACTATATATATATATATATATATATATATATATATATATATATAATCTTTATTCTGAGTTTTGTTATAGTACATCTACTCTTCAGGAAACTTAGTGAATAATTGTTTTTTGGGAAAATAAAATCTTTGTTAGCCGATTACACTATATCTTGTTGTAATACAAGACTGAACACTTTATTTAGAACATTTTCTCCTTCCTGTTATTCTACTAAGCATGGTAAATTGCTTACCATCATATGACAGGTATGATTGAGTTATATGCTATCAGTAACAGGGAAGAATCTTTGGCTTATCTTCCATCCTGGTTGGAAGTGATACAGAATGCTTTTCCAATTCAACACAAATACATGTCAGCTAGTCTCGGAAATCATTAAAACATGAACTTTGAACAAAATATATTAGAGTCCACTTTCTAGTCTGGGCATATATAGTTTTTACAAGATCATATGAGGGTGCAGCTTGACAGTTATTAATTAAATTTCAATCTGAAGTCTTCAATGTATAATATTCACTTTATGGAGATACATTGAGCTAAACACAAGGAAATCTGGAGCTAAATGAAAACTTTTTCTCATTGGCTAAAAATAACTGCTATTCAGAATGAGTACTTTGAATAACAGTTAAGGACAAAACACAATCTACCCCCTCTGATTGGTCAAAACAGCAGTAGTCAAAAATAAACAAATCCCAATTGGTCAGAATTCATTCATTGGAATGAATAAATGAATAAAAGGGTCACATTTGACTTGTTACAAATAGTTACAATTCTTTCAATCCTATAGGAGCTATGCTTGGCCCATGAGAGAGAAAGTTGATATCATGAAGGCCCAAAACTTTCTATGACTCTCAGAATATACTTCACTGAGGAAGCATTCTGGGACACATTATATGCATATAAAACACATATATATATTCGCTTATCATGTATATGAAGAATAGTTATCACTACCAAAACAAATCGTTATTTGTCTCTGTTATGATTACCTTTCTATACTCTATTGTTACCTTTTAAGGTGTAATTTATTTCACCAATAGATAAAAGCTACCCCCTTTTTTTTTCATTTAAAAAAGAGCATGCTTTGATGAAAATGGCCCCAAACTTCACAGAAACAAATTTTTCTTGTCAAAATGTTTTTTATTATTATATTATTCAATTATATAAGCTTTTAATTGCTTTTATAAATGGTATATATTAAGGACAATATAGTCTTCAGAAAAACTTATTTTGGATGAATAATGAATTTTTACAAGAATTGTTTTCATTTTAATTATAATAATTTATAGAGTTTCAAATCTTTTAAACATTCTGGAAAACTTTGACCGCATAAGTGAAATTGTTAAGTGAAAACTATATTTACTAATCAAAAAATTGAAAAGCTTAATACAAATCATAATGCACTAAGATTTTCAAAATTAAAAAATTTTAATGTGTATAAATGTGCCCATTTTGAAAGTATGGGTGACTATACACAACATTATCAGAAAATAAGAGCAATGACTATAATACATTTAAAGTCAACATTCCTAAAATTAAATTACAGAGAATATTTTCCAACATTTTTAAGCTTATTGAGTAATTAAAAATTATATAAAAAAAAAAAAGTCTCTTGCCTGTCACTTTTTTAAAATTATATTTTAACAGATAAAGTCTTCCTAGAACAACAATAAACCTGTCAACAACTTATCAGGACTTATCACTTGTCAATTATGTAAATGTGGCTGTTGTCAGTTAAAAATTACTGCTATTGTTTGTTTTTAAAAATGCATTTTTATGTTATTTTAAACTTAAGTAGATAATATTTGTTTCAAATCAGATTAATTATACTTTAACTTGGCTAATATTCCTCAAATAAAATTTTATAAAAGTATATTTTATTTTTAGAAGACTTTTTTTTATACAGAGAATTACATTGCAATGAAAGCTGACTAAATGAGAGTGCTAATCAGGTATTTTATGCAAAAAGAAAGAAAGAAAACTATTTCAATCAATATAATTCTGTTTGAAATAGGGTATTTTGTTTATTGGAAATAGTAAATTTAATCCTTTTAGCTTTCAATGAAAGATTCAAGAAAGCGTCTTCATTTATAAAAATGTTTTAAACCTTAGGTATTGCGAATTAGTGACGGTACCAAATAGAGAGAGTAAGTTATATTGTAATTGCAGTAAGTTATTCCAGAAATCATAGCAGAACCTCTAATTATATTTATAGCAAATAATGTTAAATTGCTTTAAATATATATGAAGGGATACAGGAAAGTTCTCAGCCTCACCTAATTCCTAAAAATCAGTCAAATGACCAGGCACTGGCTACTTTTGATGAACTTCTTGGTTAAGCTGAGAAGTTTTTAGCACACTCTCATAATTAACCAATTATTCATGTAAAACAAAACAAAAAAAAAACAAAAAAAGAAGTTTCTTTTGTGTTTAAATGATTGCCCTTTTCAATAAATTTGTATCAATCAGAATGGTTAAAATCAATCATTTGGGAGTGCCTGGAATTGCATAAGAAAAATCAAAATGGTCAATGCTAATTTCTTGCCAATCTTTTGCTTACATGCGAGATAGATTTCTCTTGGAGTTTTAAACTGATCAGAATTAATATATGGCAATAATTTGTAATGCTTATATTTATATTCATATTACAAAAGGAAATTTAACAATCTGTCTAAGAACATTTCCAGTTCATTATTAAATATATACGTACATAGATATATATGCTGATGATACCACGGCTGACGAACGCACCTTCCAAAATCTAGATGACCAGAACTTGACAGCTGATCTCTCCTCTAACCTAGTGCTCTAATAGCTCAATGGAAGGAAAAAAAACTGGCTCATAATGTTCAATACTTCCAAAACTAAGCTAGTAACATTTAATCACAGAGCAGATCCTGAATTTTCTCCACTGATCCTTGTCTGTTGAAACTCTAGATCACTCCAGGCCTCAAGTGGAATTCATATATACAATCCATTGCTAAAGATGTTGGAAATATGATCACTTTCGTGTGCTGCTTCAGAAAGTATCCTATTGCTATACTCTCTTTACAAAAGTCAGATTAGACCAAAAATAAATTATTGCTGGGCTGGAGGTGCCCAATCCTCGCTTTTCATCTTTGAGAGAGTTCAAAAGTGTCAGTGTGTCCTTGTGGGTGATGAATTATTTTCCACCCTACAACCTCTTTCCCCACAAACACAACATTGTAAGCCTTTCACTACTCTATTATTATTTCCATGGCACATGGCTGACTGGTTACATTCCTTAGCTATAATTGCTAAGCTTTTTTCCTCTTAAAATCATTTTAAAATTTAGCCAATATATAAATCTTAAATTAGCATAAATGTTCACTTTTCTACAAAAAGAAACTCCACTTTTGTCATACAAACAGTATTGATTTTTATATATATATATATATATATATATATATATATATATATATATATTAAGAAATGGACAAGGTCCGACAATTTATTTATTAAACATATTTTTTATGTTTAACGTTGTTATTTTATAGATACAAGTATTTAAGCAAATGCTCTGTTTATGATAAACAGTATTAAATAACATTTACCGGCCTGAATGTCGAGAAATTTTCATAGAAAATATTCGTTCTTTGACAGGATTCGAACCTGCATCCTATACGGAACCGTCATATACGCTGGCGTGCCTTACCGCTAGGCTACAAAGAAGCGTTCGGTAGACAAGGTCGAATTTACTGCTTATAAACTCCAATTTTCCATGAATCTCGTACATTCATAACTGCTCTGGCGTATATGACGGTTCATTATAGGATGCAGGTTCGAATCCTGTCAAAGAAACGAATATTTTCTATGAAAATTTCTCGGACATTCAGGCGGTAAATGTTATTTAATACTGTTTATCATAAACAGAGCATTTGCTTAAATACTTGTATCTATAAAATAATTAAACATAATAAAATGTCTTTTATATATATATATATATATATATATATATATATATATATATATATATATATATAAAATGTATGCACTTGACCAGTGTTTTCTAGTTTTTTTGTGGACTGCAGTTTCTGCATTTAATGAAGAGGAGGATTTTTATTTTTTAAAAAAAAAAAATGTCAATCTTGGACCTTTGTATTTGGGGTGGGGGTAGGCTGTTAAAAGGACAGTTTTTCCCCTTGCCATTACTATTATTTTAACTACCTTCACTTTCTCAGCAACATTTGTTTTTTTAAAAAAAATATCTATGATTTGAATTTTAATAAAATCTAAACATGAAAGTGAATTTATACTTTTTCTTTGTTCTTGAGAATTGACAACAAAATCTTTGTAACATACCTATGGACAATAATGGCTATGTCCTCATTCACATAAATACAGTAGTACATACTGTATGTTGGTCTAGCGTTGGAGATTCATCTCCAGCTGTGCTGGTCAAACTCTCTGCCTCCGGGCAGAGAGGATCCCCAGACAAGGCTATGTCAAAGGGCAGAGTCTTGTCTCTGGAAACAGCTACCTGACCCCGTTTTTATATGGGGAATTTTCAGCCGAGCATGTGGGCTCGGATAGTCCACATTAATTCTGCCTTGTGTCACATCTGACTGCATGGGGCAGTTGGTAGATATCCTGCAGTTGGAGATTCATTGTAGAATTCACTTGACTCACTTCTAGCAGTTGACTACTTCTACACGCCACTGGTAAATCTTATATGTGTTGTTCTTGTCCTAAGTATTATCGTTCATTACCAACCTTCATTTGATTATTCTATTCAGTAACCTTTCCTAGGTTACAACAATAATAAAGACTATTTATTTATTAGGTATTTATTTACACTCTATATTATATTATTTATTGGAATGGTTGGCAAAACATTGGCTAAGTGCCAATTGATTCAAACTTTATGAAATAATAAATAAAAATTTCCATATAGTTGGTTCACATATTTTAATAATTTTGTAAATGTTTATAAATGTATAAATAAAAATTGTTTTCATATTTGCTTCTTTATAAATTGATAAATGATAAATATTGCATTGAATTAGTTTTTAGAATGTTGTAAATATAAGATTATTCTTGTGACTAAATCTAAATAGTGTTTAATATTGTAAATTCTCAAGAACCAGAAAACGTAAATTCACTTTCATGTTTAGGTTTTATTAAAATTCAAATCATTGCTTTTAAAACAAATGTTATTGAGGAGTGAAGGTAGTTAAAATAAGAGCAGCATAAAGAGGAAAACCATCTCTTTGACACTGTTTTTTTTTTTTTTTTTTTGTGTGTGTGTGGGAGGACACATGAAGATTGCCAAAATTTTCACCCCTCTTTTTCTATACAACAAAAGTAACCTGCTGTATCTTATTTTATAATAAAAATAAATACAAGATGAAGTTTTAATAAAAAAACTAAAATCTAAGTTTTGAATTTAATTTCTAGCTTGAAATGTTTAATCTGCTTGGAAATGTTCATCAGCCAAAATATATTTGTTAGTTTTTTTTTTTTTTTTTTTTTTTTTATCATTAATGAAATTCCCTTTTCACAAATAAAAGTTCCACCAAACATTGTTTCTGTTCCCTTATGCTACCAGTATGCATGCAGAAAGTCAATGTTGAAAAACTATTTTCTCCGAAATTCTGTTTTTGGTTTTGTTTCTCCAAGTTTGTTCTTTCATGCAAATCATACATTGTAACTGAATTATCCTCGGCTGAATGACAGCTTATTTTTCAGCAACTTCTCAAAACTGCAGAAAAATGGAAAGTACCAAGAAATAGTTCCTTTATAAACTGCAAGACAGAAAACTTAAGGAAATTTTAATCAGTGATAACATTTTAAGCCTTCTTGCTCTCACCAGAAGAAAAGGATGTCCTTCTGAATTAACATTGGTTGTGGGTCACATGAAATTGCCTTGTGGGCAATGAGTGGCCCACAGACCACATGTGGAACAGCACTACTGTAAGCAATTCCAGTCATCTATATTCTGCTTAGAGATATCTGTATCAATGTATATATGTTTTGTCTATATTTAATTGTGCCTCTCAGACACTTCTAAAATGCAGAGACTCATTGTAATTTTAAAAAATATATCTAGATTATGAATCTTTTATTTGATAAGATGGAGAAATATTTCAATATTTATTCATCCCACCTGAACTCGTGAGACATCAAAGCTTTTGTAATCAAATATCTACTTCCAATCAGTTGAATATTATTATTATTAATTTTTCTTTATTTAAGGTAGAAGTTCTTTTGCTCATTCCTTCATTGTTTCTCAGTAAGATTCATTTTACATTTCTTTTTATTCTATAGTTTTTCTATTTCTCTTTAGATACAAGATATGTTTGATCAACTAATATTAACACACTGACTTCTAGATTGAAGTTACCAAAATTTGAGTTGTTTAAGTTACTATTGTTCCTGTTATCATTGAGGTCTAAATCAATAAACTTAGTCCTACATTAAGAAAATCAAAATAAAGCCTATTATCCCATCGCTTCAGAAGTCTGCATTGCTTAGTACTGCAATTATTCTGTGAAAGCTGCTATCTGAGGTTATACAACTTTAAAAACACACATAAGGTAATATATCCGGTTAGGAATGAAAATATATCTCTATCTCTGTCTCTCTCTCTGTCTCTATCTCTGTCTCTCTGTCTGTCTGTCTCTATCACTGTGTCTCTATCTATCTATCTCTGTGTCTCTATCTATCTATCTCTGTGTCTCTATCTCTCTATCTCTGTGTCTCTATCTCTCTATCTCTGTGTCTCTATCTCTCTATCTCTGTGTCTCTATCTCTCTATCTCTGTGTCTCTATCTCTCTATCTCTATGTCCCTATCTCTCCATCTCTGTGTCTCCATCTCTCCATCTCTGTGTCTCCATCTCTCCATCTCTGTGTCTCTATCTCTCTATCTCTGTGTCTCTATCTCTCTATCTCTGTGTCTCTATCTCTCTATCTCTGTGTCTCTATCTCTGTGTCTCTATCTCTCTATCTCTGTGTCTCTATCTCTCTATCTCTATCTCTGTGTCTCTGTGTCTCTATCTCTCTATCTCTATCTCTGTGTCTCTGTGTCTCTATCTCTCTATCTCTATCTCTGTGTCTCTGTGTCTCTATCTCCGTGTCTCTATCTCCGTGTCTCTATATATATATATATATATATATATATATATATATATATATATATATATATACAGAATAAAAAAAAAGCTCAAACACTAATATTCCATGGTTATAATTTATTACATTGGAATCGTGATCACAATCCAATTCATCAGACCTACAAATTCAAAAAGAAATTGGAAAATATAACTCCAGGTATAAAAACCAAAATTTTAGTGGGAGAGGGAAATGTATGAAAGCTCTAGAGTGAGGGTTAATAGAAGAACAGGAAGGCCTAAAGGTGAAGGTGGGGGCTAAAATTTAACAGAGAGAAGTTAAATAACGGTTTAAATGAGTGAGATACAGATAAATATGAATTATTTTTCTATGCATAATTTGCTACTGAATCGCTGACTTACATTAAAATTAAAAGAAAACAGATACCGGAAATGTGTGTATACATCTGTGGTGACACTATGCACAATAAAAAATGATGATCTAAACTTAAAATCCAGAAAATGAGAGAGAGGAAAAATAAATAAATAAATGATGGGGGAGGGGGACTAAAAACAAATGGTTTTTATAAGAGAACCGATGTGTAATAAAGAAAATTTGACAAAGCAAGTAATATCACCTACAGGTTACAAATTTAACATAACCATATAAAATCTAACTAATATTTTATCTAATAAGGACCTATTATTTATTTGCCCAAAAAACACATACGTAGATACACACACACACACACACACACACACACACATATATATATATATATATATATATATATATATATATATATATAGCAAGAGGTTTCTTTAGGTGAACTTTTTTTTTCCCTTTTTTCTTTTATTGTTATTATTACTTTTTATCAAGACTGATTTTCTCTTTGTGGAAGTAAATGTGGAAACCAAAACAAATGTGACTGGAACAGTTTGGGAGCACAAAGGTTCCATAGCCTCTACTGACAAGTATGGTGTGCAGGTGGTGTAATGGCTAGTGACTTGACATGAGAAATTGGCAAGCCAAGTTCAAATTCTTGACAAGTTCATTACATTCTCTTTCATGCAAATACCCTTGGGGAAAGGTATGGTTCCATCTTTTCTCCCACTATGTTGATATTCCACTCTACTCCAAACAAAAGGTTAGGAAGGAAACCTTGATAAAAACTGAAAAGAACAATAACAGTGGAAAAAAACTATTCTCCTGAAAAATTGTTTTATAAATTTATAATTATTTTATAAATTTCAACAGAAAGTAGCGTGAACTTTGTCATTGAATGCCAAGTGTTTTCTTATAAGGAAACAATTGATTTTACTATGGGTTAAATAGTATGCAGTAAATTCTAAAACCTATTTCCCATTATTTATTTGTTTTTGTATATATGATAAGAAGTATGACTGCGTGTTTTATTTTCTTGTCAGATTTCACACATTTCTGTAGTTCAGAAAACAGATGTTTTACTCTGGATAAAATACTCTTCAGCAACAAGTATTTGATTTATAAAATCATGTTTGGCTTTCCTTTCAATTTTGTTTGCAGATATTTTGTTACAATTAGACATTGATTCTTCCAATTCACATCCTTAGACAAAGAAACTGTTCCAAAAGAATTGCAAATATTAAAACAAATATGGTTGATCTTAGCCTAATTTTCTTGCAATATTCAGACTATTTGAAATTGTCATGAGTTCAATATTGGAAAGATGCTGAGTTCTTCTGTCCTTGTGTAAGATTATTTAGAACGGTGTTGTTAACAAGGCTCGGTATTGAGGCTATAACATCAGTGCTGTGCACCTGTTCTCTTAGATGATTTGGTCACGTCCAATGAGCTTTGTCATGCATCAGGACTGTCTAAGAGTTCAAGGTTTCTGGTCACAGAGGTTGAGGTAGACCTAGGAAGCTGTGGAAGGACTACATTGAGAGTATGGCCTTGCCCACATTAGCCTGCTTGACAGGGATACTTTGAAAGAGGGAGTGAGAGCTAGCCAACTGCTGCCTACCCCAGTCACTGGGAAACCCACAGCAGTATAATCAAAGCTCCGGTTTTTGACTTTTGAGCCCGATATTTTAATGCCTCTTTCAGGACATTTGTGATCATGACTCTCCACAGATGTCTTTATTATATGTAAATTGCTGTGGTGTGGTTTTCTGTTACATTCTCTATACTTTGGAATTCCATTTTCCTCCTGACATAAATATCAAAATATTAGCAAAATCACTCTTTTTTGGTTAGTTAAATATTGATTCACCAACTTGTTTTTTTTTTTTTGTTTTTTTTTTTAGGGGGGGGGTCTGAATTACTTCAGCATTTTTATTTTAAAACCGATGGATAAGAGGATTTTGAAAATGTTGTTGGCCTTACCCATTCCCTGAAATCTGGCTAAATGACTACATATTTTTTTAATTCTTATACTTATTTATTTATTAAAAAATCTCTTCTAGGCCTGGTCTGCGTCTTTTCAGCACCCACCCCCACACGCCACTCTTCAGGTTTTAATTAATAACTTTCCACAATCTACTGTAAAAAATAAATGTTGATGCATTTTTTCTTCTACATGTAAATTCATTCATCATTCTCTTCATTTTATCTGAAAAAGAAAGCAATGTCCAATGAATATCCATTCTTTTTCTTATTTTTTGTTCCTCAGAATTTCTTATCATAAACTCCTCTCAAAGAACGTTTATCTTTAATGGAGTTTAAGGTTTTCTACCATCCAGCATCTACCTTCCTCTTTCTATTACCATGGACACATCCCATCAACCATGTCTTTTTTTTTTTTTTTTTTTTTTTTCTCTTGAGAAAATTAGTTGATATCTGGCTATTTGGCAGTGCTTTTTACTAAATCCCTTTCCTTTTTACAAATTTTCTCAGAACTGATCTCCCATCTTGATCTCAATTTCCTTTTGAAGTGATCAAGATACTTGTTATCTTGCATACAACTAAAAAAAAAAAAAATAAAATAAAAAATCTTTAAAATAAATGTATATCTTTGTTGTTCACATCAAAGAAAAGTTGAATGCGATCCAAAAGTGGCAAGATTTAGTGTTGCTGACGTTAAAACCAGTTCCTTGATAATCATTAAACTTTACAGGTTGATTTTTGGTTAATCTGATTCCCTGTTAACGTTGCAGTAAAATAAGCATAAAAAAATATAGACAAGAATTTTAAGATTGAGAAAAGAAAACCTATTTATTTCAGTCTTTGTTTAAAATGTTCAGCAACAAAGGACATTAATGTTTTTGCTACTGTACCTGTAAACTGAAGTCACTCATCAAATGTGATTTTAAAAGAGCATAAATTGACATAGACCTTTTTTTTTTTTTTTGCATATTTTTTCCATTTTTGAAATTAGCAAACTAATTTCTAAAAGTGTAACTTAAAACAATATTCTGATACAAAAACCTTGTAAAGTTAAACACTAATTTAAAAAAAAAAATCCTGTTATGTAAAACTGAAGCAACTTGTATTCCTATCATAATTTACTCCAATTTGTTTCAGTGCTATGCTTAGCTTCATGAATAGTCAGTATAATTCCAAACTGGTGTAAGGCTCTTGTTTTGTTTTTTGTTTTTTTTTCAAATGATTAAATTGATTTCTATGCCAGTCTTTGTAACAGAATATTGTCTTTTTGTAAAGTTAGGCTTAAAAAAAATATTATTTAAGAAATATGCACTTATACCCTTTTTATGATATCGTTAAAATTATCTTCAGTGTGTAATATCTTTTTTATGTTTTATTCTTGACGAAAAATTTTCCATTGCTGCTGAAGATCGTAAATTGGTTCTTCAAAGAAAGGCTTTTGGGGTTGACTTACTGCAAAACAACGTTGTTTAATTCTGTAAAATTTCACCTGCTCAAATACAAGTTATCCTTTTGTTGCTGTATAAAGAGAGCATATAATCTAACGTAAAGAGTCATAGGTATAGCCAACCAGCCAGAAAACAATGCTGCATTTTGCAATGCATATTGAACTTGAGATTTTGACATTTCCAGTGCAATACTTTCACTATAAAAAATATCTCTTTGTTTGATTATGATTTCTTCTTTTAAAATTCTTCCAACTGACTTTGGTGTTTGCCTTCTTCTATTGAATCTTGAATTAGTGACTGAAAAATGTGCTGATTTTACTCATTTTTATTATTTGTTAAAAATGAAAGAAAATTTTTTATATCGAAATGTGAGATGATTCATTTGTTATTCTACTCAGGGCTGCTCTTAAATTAACACCTTTCAATTTCAGCAAAGTATTTACTTGTCTTTTTGTTAATATGAAAATCATATTCTTGCATTGCATCCCAGTCTTTAATAGTTCTTTCTGTTTTTTTTGTTTTTTTGATAATTGCTTAACAAGTTTAAAATTGCTTGCAAGTAGACTCTGTGTTGGGTCAGGTGAAGAAAAGAAAAGAAAGACTGATGGAAGAAGGTGTGATGATAAAGATAAAAAAAATTTTTTAGCATTTTTAAAGAAACATTTTTAATTCAAAATATCTCTGCTTTGTCTGATTATTTGATCTTAATGTCTGTGTGTGTGTGTAATACACACAGGTGTGCTTGGTTGAAGCGTAAGTGAGAATGGATATAGAAAATCTTTTCTATTGTGTGTTGAAATATTGAAATGTAACCTTTTTTGCTTTGTGCCAGTGTACAAAATAAATGTAGTTAAACTTTTCAAAGTAAATCATTTTAACCAGAATATCACTTAACTTGCTTATTGGCAGACATATGCAAGTCCTGTACACATTCACATAAAGATATATAAGTAATGATTCATCTCTCTATCCCCTCCCAACACATATGTAATTGTATATGAAATATGAATACACTTCACTCTTTTTGCATGTGTAAATAATAAGGAACTGACTGCTATAATTTATTTTGTGTGTAATGTGTGTCTTATCTCCAGATCATGCCAGTATATACTTTGCAGTCAATATCGCACCAGACTATCAAACTGACCATCCAGTTGCAGAGCGCTGATTCACATGGCCAGATCAATTGAATGTGGGTTGCAAGCATGAGAAAGTGTTGCATGAAGGAGATAGACATATAAGAACCCACCCCAACATTTAGGGGAGGAGAGTTTCTTAGAAATCGCAGATAAAAATGTAAGGTCCATGTTATGCATGAGAGGTCATGGGGCTGTGGATGCAGTACTGGAGTGAAATAAAATGTAATATTAAATAAGAGATTAAATCACTTTTTCTTTTTTTTTTATTCAGCATGGTACTTGATTACATATATCACACATACACACGTGAGAGAGTGCTGGAAAGTTTTCACCCAATTAAGAATGGAAGAATTTAGAGCCATGAAGCATACATGCTATTCAAAATATTCATCTCCAGTTCAACACACTTGGCACATAGTTTCTCAAATTTCTTTAATCCTCATCTTAAAACAAAAAAACAATTTCTATGTTTTCCCATGAAATGAAATACTGTTTTTGAAAAGTGGATCACTGAATGACTCTTCAAATAACCTTTGGGTTTTTGAATAATCTTAAATACACACAACTTGTGTGTATATAAAATATATATATATATATATATATATATATATATATATATATATATATATATATATATATATAACTACTATACACAAGACTCTGGTTAAACATGGGGAAAACGTAAGGAAAAAATTAATTCCTTTAAATAATATGTGGAATAACCACTCTTCAATTCGATGAAGGTCATAAGACCTGAAACGTGTAGCAAAAAAAAAATATGAAAAATAAAGTATGTTTAAAAAAAAAAAAATCCACATTGTAACCAAAAATGTTTGCAATTTCTGTTTAATTATATATATATATATATATATATATATATATATATATATATATATATATATATAATTTTTACCAGTACTGAAATAATAGATAATTTTACATATAATTAGTTATGTTGCTTATAATTATAGATAAAGCCAAAAAAGATGTTGTACTTCAACAGGTTTTGTTAACAAAATAGATGAACTAACCTCTTATTGATACTTTGAAAAATGTATTGATCTACTTCAAAAATCACTACTGTTTTATTTGAGCTTGAAGCTGTAGTTGTTTACTTGAATTCATTGATTAATGATTTTAAACCACATGTCTTACTAAAGTTTGGTTAAAGCATCCACTTCTTTTAAAGTCAAACATTTTATACTGATTTGAAATTAATTTTTGTTTATATTTTATTTGCGCTCTCCCTTTTTTTTTCTGAACATAATTTTTTTTATTTTCAGCATTTTTCTCAATGATCTTTAACAAATTCTGAGATTGTCTATTATTCTTTTTCTGTAGTGTCCTTGAAAATTGTAGATGTTGGAATTTCCTAGGACTTATTAAATAGTTGACATGCCATTTTAAGTCCCTCTCAGGACAATGGGATTTACTTGTCATTGCCCATTTCCTTTCCAACTAATCTGCAACAGTTTCTAATCAGTTCTATCATTGATGATCTCTATCTTAATCTATTATGAAACACTCAAGATGGATTACCTTTACAAAGCTAAAAAGATCCAACTGAGCTGCTATTAATCCATCGAGAGAGAGATTTCCAAGAATATTAATGCAAAGTGAATACAAATTGTTCCACACTATTAACCATTAGGCCACTTGTACAACCATTGCAAATGTTTTTATTTATTTTTTAAAGATTCATTACCTTTGGCACATTAATGGCTTCAATATGTTGCAGGCACTTGGATGAACTGTCTTCGTATATTTCTTTTAGCCAATGTTTGAAATAGAATGTTCACTTGTTTAGCATTATTTGGGATCAGCAATTATATTTTGTTACTGCTTTTTCTTAAATTTCGCTTCTAACCAAGTCTTGTTTTTCTAAAAAATTTGCTTTGCTTGCAAGTTGCTTTGTTCTTTTTACTTTTACTGTGGTCTAAACTTGGTGATAAAAATGTTTTTAAGGCAGCACCTTTTAGTTTAGCTGTGTATATATACACATAGAAGAAGGTGCTGAAAAGCTCTTTGACCCAACTCACTTCCCAAAATCTGATTGGACATCAGAATTAATTTTGAAATTCTCTCTTGGTTGGGTTGAAAAAATTTTCAATACTCCCATCTCTTTTTCACACGCACTCTCTTTTTCCACACACACTCTCTCTCTCTCTCTCTGTTTCACTCTCTCTCTCTCTCTGTTTCACTCTCTCTCTCTCTCTGTTTCACACTCTCTCTCTCTCTGTTTCACACACACACTCTCTCTCTGTTTCACACACACACTCTCTCTCTGTTTCACACACACTCTCTCTCTCTCTCTCTCTCTGTTTCACACACACTCTCTCTCTCTCTCTCTCTCTCTGTTTCACACACACTCTCTCTCTCTCTCTCTCTCTGTTTCACACACACTCTCTCTCTCTCTCTCTCTGTTTCACACACACTCTCTCTCTCTCTCTGTTTCACACACACTCTCTCTCTCTCTCTGTTTCACACACACACACTCTCTCTCTGTTTCACACACACACTCTCTCTCTGTTTCACACACACACTCTCTCTCTGTTTCACACACACTCTCTCTGTCTCTGTTTCACACACACTCTCTCTGTCTCTGTTTCACACACACTCTCTCTGTCTCTGTTTCACACACTCTCTGTCTCTCACTTTCACACACTCTCTGTCTCTCACTTTCACACACTCTCTGTCTCACTTTCACTGTCTTTCTCTCACTTTCACACACACACTCTCTCTCTCACTTTCACACACACTCTCTCTCTCACACACACACACACACACACACACACACACACACTCTCTTTCTCTCTCTCACTTTCACACACACACACTCACTCTCTCTCTCTCTCTCTCTCTCTGCTTTTATAATCATTATTCACTTAGAAAAAATATATTGCTTTCTTGTAAGTAGCTGAGAATGTGGCAGCTGTATGACTTTTAATCATGCTACAGTTCATCTAATTCAATACACTGAATCAAACAGACATGGAAAGAACTATTGGTTGTGTCACAGTTTCCCTGATTCTCCAGAGTCCTCAAAACAGGCAACTATTGGTGATGAATCAGGATAAATTGTACCCGATCATGGAATCCAATCTGCAACTGATTAATTCAGAAATAGTATAGCAGCATAATTGTACTCACTCTACCATTGTATTCACTCAGCTGCAATTAGTAAAGTCTCTAAATTGAATTTGTTCCTTGATGAAAGCCAACTAGGATTGCTCTTTGGATACATGTCTCTTTTCGGTTTCTCTGAAGCTTTCTTTTTGTCTGCCAATTAGACGCTAGTTTGGAACTTCCTTGTGAGGGTGAATATCATATTTTGATTCTACAAGATCCATGCACACATGACTAGTTACCCTTATCAGAGGGGATGAAAAGTGGCATCTTCACATGTGCAAACTAAACTGGACAGAAAAGGATTTTACTGCTGTAGCTATACTGAAACTAGTGTCATAGTGTGAACACTCTTTTCTAAGATGATGGTGACATAATTGTCATATGTAGCAAATGACATAGCTAAGGAAAGGGACTAACTAAATAATGCATGCATGAGTGTACACCAAAGATGAAGACAACAAATAGTAGTTCAAGAGGACAGACAAAGGGGTGGGAGGGAAGATTGATATTTCTATATTACAGCAGAAATGACACTGTTCAAGCAAAGAAACAAGAGTCTTTAGAACAGCAAGTTTCAATGTGTCTTTTGTGGAAAAGACTGAAAAAAATCCTTTTACTTTAGTTTCTCTTTAGATTTCCCTCCCAAATAGTCTGCCACTCTTCACAATTGAATGCTGTTCTGCTGAGAGGAAAACTAGCAAAAAACCAACATTTTTAGTAGTATCATTTAAATACTGCTTGCTCTCTTATTCTGGTAGAACACAGTAACTTGTTCACCATAAGATTCTACTTGCAGTACCAATTTTCTTCATTTGAAATGTCTTGATACCTGTCTTTTTGACTCTCACTGCTGATTAACTTCTGTATTCAGGTGGCCCATTACCATTCCCCATGAACCCTTAGTTTCTTAATGACATTTTCTATAAAAGTTCAACTTTTTAAACTCTGGAATGGTGATGAACAACTGTACAATTACATCAGGCATTGTTTGTGAGGACATGCTTAATCCAAGCAAGACTTCCATTACCAAACTTTACTGTTACAAAATATAGCTGATACAATTATTCAAAAATATGCACAATTGCAGAAAATCTTCTACAAGCTCTGTCCTTTCAGGTTGTGCGTAGTCATTGTTCTTGACACCCTCTTATCACTTGTAGCCCTTAGCAACACTTGTGCTTTTGCAAACCTTTCACCTCAGTTCCACCATCCATTCAGACAAATTTGTCAGGTAGATGACTTGCTTCCTTCTCCTATCCCTCTAGCCCACAGTATGCCCTGTGAATGTCAAATTCTCCAAGCCCTCCTTCTTTATATGTCCAAGAAAATTCAGCTATCTCTTTCTGATTCTAACTGCTTTTTGTTTCTTTTTTAAGTCTTCATTGTTTATAAAATCCATCTATGGAATTCTTCGCATCTTTCTGTAGAACTATATTTCTGTTGCCTTCTCTTTTCATCTGTGAAGAGATTGTCCAGCATTCACTGCCATACAAGAGGATTGATATTACATAACAGTTATATTCTTCGTTTCTAACAAAATTGTCTTACGTTGTTTAGCTTTTTGAATACATCTTTTACTAATTCAACATGTTTGGATTTCAGTATTGCATCTACCTGTTACAAAAATAATTTTTACAAATATGTTATTGTTTGATTTTGAAAGTGTTCTTTCTTTTTTTTTTATATACACAATTATTTATATGTTAAGAAATGGACAAGGTCCGACAATTTATTTATTAAAGACATTTTTATTTATGTTTAACATTATTTTATCTATAAAATAACAACGTTAAACATAAATAAAAATGTCTTTAATACAATTATTTATCCAACTTGGTGCCTTTTTTTAATTACCATTTTCTGAAAATTTTGAATAATGAAGAAATAATTATATCAAAATGGCACTGCAAATATTCTTTGATTCAAAATCATCTTGACAGAATCTGATTCATCTATACCTTGACTTTTTTATTTTTTTATTTTTTATAAGGAAATCCTAAAATTTTGACTACATAAAATGTATAGAAACTTTCTTATCAGGATGAGAGATAGAATAGAAATTCACTTGACCAAAATATTTGTAGTTTTTATTTTGCTATAATTCTTTTCTAGATTTCAACTTTATGTAGTTGTTTTGCTTGGAGAATGTGTTTGACAAAATCTGGGAGAGGACATCTCTCTCTCTCTCTCCCTTACTCCAAATGGGGATTGGCTTCCTGAATTTAGTTGGCATATAAGTCAAATGTGGGAATCAATGCCACAGAATACAGGCGCATTGATCTGTGTGTGCTGAGCCATCTGTAAGAATCCCTAGGCTACCACCCCCTATTAGCATTCATAGCACCCAGGTAGCTATGATGCCATAGATGCTAACCGATTTTTCTGTAGCTTTTGCATTGATTGAATTTTTGTTTTTTTTATGTAATGGGGACCATCTTGGCTTGCTTCCATTTTATATTTTTGTTAATATTGAACATAGTTTGACAACTTTTTTTTTTTTTCCTAGTCCCCTTTTATATAGAAAAGAAAGTTGTCTGCTCTGGTCCACTCATGAAAAGAGAAAAGATAATGCAGTAAATTGTGTGTGCGCGCGGATGGATGTATGGATGGTTTTCTTAAGAGATTTATTCACAGATACGTGTAGATGTACCTAGAAAATTATCATGTATGAGCAATTTCAAAATTGAAAAGCAGTCCAGGACCCAACCCTAAACTGAAAACATTTAGACAAGCTTCCTGTTCTTTAATATATATATTTAATCAGTATGCTTGTATACTTACACTTTCAAATCTTGTACAAAGTTCCCTTGGTGAGTGGGGGGGGGGCGGTTAGAAAGAAAAACAAACAACTGTGCCTTTGTGGAGACTAACATCAAAGCTAGAAATTTCAGACTTGCATCTAAAACTTAATCCTGATTTGCAAATATCATTTCATTTAAATTTTTCTCAGTATTTTTCTCTTTATGATAAAATTTATTTAAAAAAAAAACAAAAAACATCCCTTCATCATGGTTTTCTTGAAATGCTATCTGAATTTTCTGTCTTTGCTGATTGTAAACCTTCATTTCTAATGAAGCTAAGAAGAGAAAAAAAAAGCTAATGTTATCTGTTTATATTGATTCACAAAACCAACACTGTATACCATATATGAAGAAACCAGTGTGGGTCAATACATTCTTCAGCAGAGAAAATGGTGCAAAATAAGAGATAAAATATAGCTTCCAGTAGAGCTTTTTTATTTGAGCTGACATTCATGATAGAAAAGCTCCTAAGATTGAAGATGCAAGTTTAAGTATCATTGAAAGCTATAGTTTTTTTTTAAATTTTTTCCTGATTTTACACTATTTGCTCTAATATTCAAATTATCTTGACACCATGTTATAAGATATCAATTATAATCTGAAAACTTATTAACACTAGTCAATAATAAGTATAACAGTGAAGAAACCATAACTGATTATAAAATTATTTTCAGTCATATTGAGTTTTTGACCAATAATATTGAAGCATGTTTGCTGCTGCTAACTAAATGATTCTACAGATGGCACTAAAAGCCTTCCTTTTTTTCCCATTAACATTCTATATAGATGCTATGTTTGCATATATACACCAACAAGTCTGTAGCCTTATGATAAAAAATGCATTTTTTTTTTTTTTTTACACAAAAATATTTTTCAACATAATCTCCTCTCCTTGTCAATGCATTTAATTTAGTGTTGAATATTAATCGCATAGATTGATTATTATAGAGTGAAAGTTTTAAATTTTAGCTGATAACTCTATAAGAATTTGAATTTGTTGACCACCTTTATATATTCTTTGCTATTTTTTTTTAGTTGAGTATTAATATAGTTTTTTCCATTTTAGTACTTGTCTTTGGTGTCAGGTTTTTTTTTTTTTTTTTTTTTTTGTAACTTATAAAAAAATTGAAGTAGTGCTGAAACAATGACTTGGAAAGTTTTCAATCTTTAATTTTATTGTTTCTGATTTGTTTAATTCTGTCTTCTGATTAAATGATAGGAAACTACATGATAACAATGGGTAACAATCCATTCCTCTTGTTTCTATAGCAGTTATTATTTTGTGTAGCTACTCTAATAGAACACTTATGTTTTCTCATTTTTCTTTTCTTTTTCACTCCAGATTTTTTTTTTTTTTTATCTTCTTTTCACTCCATTCATCATATTGCTTTTGTTCGAGACCATCATTTAATGATCATTTCTTTTCCCCTTCATAAAGGCTAATGAATATAAATAGCTGGACTTATTCCTAAATCAATTAGTGATAGGAGATTAACAACTTTTATCTCTTGACAGAAAAGTCTGGGGAAATCCAACTGAGGATCTTTTGTTTGTTAAAGAAATTCTATGTACAATTGTTTGGCTAACCATATTTGCGTTCATCTGTATATGTGAAGAGAAATGGCCATGTTGATAGTTTCATCCTTGTTATATGTTCCACTATTTTGGCTCCGGGCTACACTAAGCTAGGTGTCTACTGTTGAGCAATGGTTCACAAATTTCTTTTGCAGAGATATATATATTTTATTTTTTTTTTTTTTTTTTTTTTTTTTTCACAATTTCATTCATTCCTTACTGGTTGCTTTACATACAAGTTAAGCTTTAGTACATATCTACAAGAGGGTACGGAAAAGGTGGCATTCGTACCTGCAAAAACAATGTCAAAAGGACAGTTTTTTTTTTTTTCCCTTGACACCACTATTATTTTAACTATTTTCACTACTCAGCATTGTTTTAAAAAGCTATTATTAGAAGTGTAATGAAACTTAAACATATGGAAGTGAATTTATACATTTTCTTTGTTCTTAAGAATTTACAACAAAAATATAATAAACACTATTGTTTATTGGAATGGTTGGCAAAACATTGGTTGATTGCCAATTTTTTTTTTTTTTTTTTTTTTTTTTAACTTTATAAAATGGTAAATAAAGATTTCCTTAGAGTTAATTCACATATTTTAATAATTTAATAAATGTTTTTAAATTTATGAATAAGAAATTATTTTCATATTTACTTCTTTATAAATTGGAAAATGGTAAATATTGTATTGCATTAATTTTAATTGTATTAGTTTTTAGAATGTTGAAAATATAAAATTCTTGTAAATAAATGATTTAATAGTGTTTAATATTTCTGTTGTAAATTTTCAAGAACAAAAAATATATATAAATTCACTTTCATCATATGTTTAGGTTTTATTACAAGTCTAATTATTGCTTTTTAAAATAAAACATTGCTGTTGATTGAAGGTAGTTAAAATAATAGTGTCAATGAAAAAAATCCTTTTGACATTCCGTTTTTTGGCAGGCACAAAAGTCCAAGTTTGCCAGAAAGTTCTCGTCCTAACTCATTTCCCCAAATCTGACCAAATAACATTAGTTGTTTATCTAATTAGGACTTTTTTCTTTCTCTCCAACATGCCCCCTCATAAATGTGAAGGTTTAATGAGTATTATATCTTTTTGCAAAAGTGATATTTATTTACATTTAAATGCAGACTATTGTCCTTATCTTTATCACAACATTTCAGCTGTTATACACTCTGGCCTTCATCAGGTGTATGTTGATCTGGATAACCTGAATGTAATTTTTGAACTGAGCCCTTTATTTAATCTACAGAGGTAGATTGTTCTTGTTCTACTACCCATGTCTAGAGATATCTCATCTAATTCTTATTTGTGTACTGCTCGGTTATTGTTTAACCCACTTTCACGGAGTTCAAGTACACACAGGTAACACTAAAATAAGAACTAGGTGAGATATCCCTAGACATGGGCAGTGGAATGAGAACCATCTACCGGCATACATTAATAAAAGGTTCAGTTCAAAATTCCAAAATTCCTGATGAAGGTAGGATGGCACAACAGTTGAAATGTTGTGATATCAAACAACAAAGATGTGGAAAATAGTCTACATATAAATAATTCATCCCAGAAATTCAGTGATTTATCATTTGTATATGATTTCTTGGAGCTATCTTATATTGTATGCATAACACAATGTTCTTTCTGTAATTGTGTGAAGGATTGTTTTCCCATATATGTGGTTGAAAGTTTGTCTATAGACCTGTTTTTTGACAAAAAGTGATTGTTTTCATATGTATGAGTTGTTTTCTGAAGTTCTGAGATTAATTACTTTCATTATTGTTTATTATTGTCTGAAAAAATATGGAATTTCTCTGTAAAAATTGTTTTTGGCTGACAATTCACTTTTCCTGACTTTATTTGATGACTTTACTTTTTTTTTTTCAAGCCCCCTCCCCACTTTTCTCCTTTTTGAAAACAAGTTTTTATTTTTTTATCTCCTCTATTATTTTTATTCTGCAGAGAAGGTAACAGGAATGTATTTCTGATTTTCTATCTTCTTACCCACCCTGTAAACATAGATGTTTTTTCTTTTTTGCCATCATCAGAAACAAATATGCAGTGTTCAGAAATGTCATGGGATTCCTGCAAACATATTTTGGTTTACCCTTTAACATCTTAAAAAATATTTGGCAAAATCTACAATTACAAGGCTTGCCATCGACTTCAACTCCAAATGGCCTGCCTTCATACTTGTCTCCAGCCAATAACAGACTTGTGTTGTCTGTTTGTCCTCCTCATGGAGTCATTACTTTTCATGCTGAAAATTTTTTCTCTTTACTTGTATTCATTTAGATTTTTAGAACTAAAAATACTTCTAAACTGTCTTGGTTTTTTTTTAGTACTAAAATGTATTTCCATTTTACTGTTATTTTGCTAGAGAGTCATTGGTAGAAAGTCGAGTCCTCATTACATATGTAGAGGGGCTAAAATATTATTGTTGTGACCAAAGGGGCCCCTTCTATTTAATTATTGGCCAGACTTTTGAGAGTAGGTTTGATATTTTCAGTAACCACTCCTTCCGTTGGTTTAAAATTAAAAAAAAAAAAAGAAACAAAAAGAAACTTTTCTAACTGCAGTATTTATATAAATAGTTTTACCTAAGTTCATTGTTTGAATTGTGGGCAAGGTACACTTTTTATTTTACATATATTGAATTTATTGCAACCCAAAGTTACTGACAAAAATATACAAATACACATGTCCTGTTATCTAAAAAGATGTCTGCAATCTTTGGTGGCTGAAATTTTCATAAAGAAATCTTTCATTTTCCAATGCTGGAGATTGTAAAGAAAATTAAATATATTTTTATCTGACCTTTCCAAATTGCATTAAATAATCTGGATTTATGACTGTAATAAATTAACCTTACTGATTCTCATTCACCAGTTGATGCTTTGATTTATGCATTTTGGTCATTAACGTGCTTTTATTTTTTGTTCTTTGCAAACAAGTTTAATAATAATAGAATAAAAGAATTTTTTGAAAGTTATGATTTCTATTTCTTCTTCAAAACATACACAAATTTATTAAGAGATATAATATATAAAGATATAAATAAATTTTCCTCTATACTATTAAAACATTTGAATTACTTTGTGTTCTATTTTTGATTTTTACAATAGGCTGTGTGATTTTTGTTAAGATCTACTTATGTTCGCAATGATAATTGTCTAACAAAAATCGGGGTGGTAGACTGCACATATTTTAAAGTCTGTAACCAAGTGCTTAGTCTTCTGTTGTTGCTGTTTATAAATAACTTCATTGAAGAGAAAAACAACCGTGATTCAAAGACATTCTAAAATGAAATATTAAAGTACATTCACTTGGCTTTTGTGTTGGACAGAGGGGCTCGTTTCATTGGAAATAAGTGACTCAGAAAACTTCTCTAAATTCATATTTGTATTTTTTTTTTTTTTAATTTGTGATATGTTTATACTTTTGTCGTCTTCATGCCATCATTTTCTGGAGAGGCTGTACTTAATTATTTGTATTGACTTTGTGATGTAATAAAAGACTTGAGTAACATAGGTAGTTAATTAATGTTAAAGAAGCTACTCAAATACTTTGAAAAAATAAAAGAAAATAAACAACATTTTTGCAAAGACAAGTGCAGCTTCCTTCCTGTAGCTTTTTCCTCCAAAATAACAAGCTTTTCCGATTTCAGTTGTTACGAATTAAGCAACATTGTATGTGACCACAATCTAACGAGTCTGAGTTACATGATCATGAAAATCATTAGTCAGCTATGGCTGTGTTTTGTGCTACCTATAGGAGGGAGCAGTCTCTTGCTGGAATGCATATATCGAACTCCCTCAATCTAGTGCTTGACCACTGAGTCTAGTATCTTTGTGGTGACTGTATTGAATGTAATGCTCTGCAGAAAGGAGTGGGTTGGAATGTTATGGGACTTGGTACTCATAAGTCCTCAGAGTACCACAAATGACATGTGTGCATCACTGTGTGATGTTTAAAATTAAGTTAGAATGAATGAAATTGCTATGAGATCCATTCAGCCTCCATCTGAAAGTTAGAATGCCTTTACATGAAAGACAAAATTACATTTGTCGACTTGAAATTAAAGATATTTGTATTGCAAAAAAAAAAATATGTAGTTACTGAAAGAACATTTTTATTTTGAGTTCTGTTTTTCTTTATCTTTTTATTTTTTCATGCCTTCACATATCCTGAAAAATGTCATGCCCACTTGTACCCCACAGGCCATTATTCTGTTCCCAAAGTAGATCATTTACCATATTTGTTTCATTAATAAAAGATAGAATGTCCCACTCTCCCTATTGCCTATTGTGGACTGACTATGTCAGTGTGTGTGTATATATATATATATATATATATATATATATATATATATATATATATATATATATATATATATATATGTGTACACAGGATATACCTGACGGACTTGCTTTGGGAATTATTAGCCTGCTAACCGATTTCCTGTCTTTCAGTAGTGTATTCTCTTTTACAATAAACCTCTCTTTCTTTCATCTATGCCTGTGTTGCTGTTCCTTTCACTCGAGTACCACCTTTGTCTGTTTGTAACCTTCTTTAAGGATACAACAAAGATATTGTTGAAATAAAGAGTCTAAATCAGTCATCAAAAATAATCAATGAATCTAGTTGTTAATAAAAGGATGGAAATAATTTTCACTACTCACTGAGACTGGACATGGAGTCACCCTGCCTACAAGTCTCTTCTCCTGTGATTGTCTCATTTATTTTATCCTTCGAAGTACTGAAAGCTTAAGGATTCAACACTTTTGGAAATTACAGGGCTTTGGAGAGAATGGTTAGACACT
Source organism: Acanthosepion pharaonis (assembly GCA_903632075.3). NCBI lineage: Eukaryota > Metazoa > Mollusca > Cephalopoda > Sepiida > Sepiidae > Acanthosepion > Acanthosepion pharaonis. The sequence goes on from CAHIKZ030000270.1 coordinate 1,381,227, forward strand.
GATCAAAGGCTGGAAATTTTGGTTTTGAATTGACAGGCGACTGGACAGTATAAAAATGGACATTGGTTTTAGTTGTCAGAGAGAGAGGGGAACCATTATGTCAAATTAGTAAAAGCACAACCAAGGTGTAAAGTGTAATTTCCATTTATGAACGAGTATAATGACTGTTATTGTGTGTGTGTGTGTATGTATGTTGCTATTGGAGTTAGTGGAAAGAGTGAGCCTTCTGTTTGTATGGAGTGTACAGTAAGAGTAAGTAGTGGTAATGCTTATGTGATAATAGAGAACATTGCCACAAACTGTGTCAATAAAGAAAAAAAAAATATTAGGAAAGGCTGTTCCTAACACACACACACACACACACACACACACACACTATATATATATATAAGTTCTGTAATTTCAAAGATCATCAAGGTGCCAACACAGATTTATCCTGCATTGTATTATCTCTAGAATAAAAATTGCTTGGCAGTGACTATTTCTTCTCTAAATAACATGAATCTGATTTAACTGCACTTTTTTTTATCATGACATGCCAGGAACAAGACTGTCAAGCCACCTGGTAGAAGACAATGCATGATGGAGTGTATTTGTCCATTTTCAAGGACCATTTAATGTAAAATGAACTGCACTAGAAAATGGAAATTACCAATTTATTTAATGAGTTGAAGGGAGAAAAATAAATTCAAATTGTCCTTTTTTTGCCTAATGCTTGGCTATCCTATTCATTTTCTTGTCACTCTATCACAATAGCTGTTTTGGATTACATTAGTGTAAGCATGTTATAGAAATTGTGCTTCCAAAGAAAGCATATTTCATGAAAAAAAGTTAATGCATTTTTACTCTTTGATTATAAAAATAAAGCTGATTTTTATAACTTGTAATAAGAGAGTGCTTGCCTCCCTTAGCAGATCTTACAGCCCTTCATTTTAAAAAGAAAAAAAGCTTTCCTCTGATGGGAAATTAATCACTCTCTTTGTAAAACTGGCATGAATGCAAAAACAGTAAAATTTTTATGTAGTTTTTTTTAATTTTTTAATTTTTGAAAATATATCCCCTTTATTTATTTATTTATTTATTTTTTTTAAATTAAGGAAAAATCCCTTTTAAACTGATTACTTGATCTTTTGGGAGCCTGTAAAATTTGGCCAAATTAAATTCTTCCAAAAGCAATTGTAGTCTCTCTGACACAATCACTTTTGAATGTTTCTAATGTTTCTCTCATTTAGGTATGAGAGAGTGTGAGAATGTGAAGTCAGCCACATGGAAAACATTTGGACAGATTCACATGACAAGACTTTTTTTTTTCTTTTTATGGGATGGCATGTCCCAATCTCAATTTCTTTATAAGTCCCTTAGTGAAAAATTTAAATACCTTTATGGAAGAGAGTCATGAATTTGGGTGTTCTTTTTCATTCAGTAGTGTTGGTTTTCTTTCATCAAGAGCATATAAGCATGAATGAACAGCTTAAATAACACAATCTCTACACCTGGTTGATTGAAGTTCTCCTCCATTTTGACTCTTTATCCTTTATTCCAATATTATGATTGCAAAATTTTGTTTATGCCTTGTATATGTGCAATATATACATATGAAGTGGTATTGAAAAGTTCATGACTGTATACACTAGACTGTTCATTTGAAATATATGCATAGCTAACATTGAATCGATTTGCCAATATCTTTTGTATTATCTATGCATTCCATTATGACTCGAGATGTTGGGACGGCTCTGAAATCTTTAGTGACCAAAAAATTCAAGCAAATTTTGCATGATGCTAAATAAATCTGTTACCAAGACCTTTGAAATACTTCATTATGCCTTTTGCAAACATTGTTTAGGTTCAACGTAGCTCTTTGAGTGGCATGTTCACTCCAAGATATGGCATTTGAAGATGAACATTCATGGTGACCAATAACTAGCAAAACAAGAAAATGTGGAAGATATTTATGACCTCATACATGAGGACTTGCCAAACAATCTCTCAGCTCTTTGACACAACTGACAGTTATAGTCTGCCAAGAGATTTTCATGAAAAACCTGAATATGCATCTTGTTGCTGCACAATTGGTCCCCTGGTACTTCAAGTGGTGCTAGGACTGTTGTGTGCACTCAAATTTTAAAAGGGTGGTGATCCAATTTGAAATAGTATGTGTGCAATTATATATATATATATATATATATATATATATAAATATAAAATTTACTACAGTAATAAAGGCCTAGTCCAGGAATTTTCTGAAACCAACTTAGTATGTAAGAGATAATAGATTTTTTTTTTTCCTATCTGCTGTTGTATACAACTATACATAAAAAATACCAAGAAAGCAGGAATTTTTATTATGATATACGACAAAGTATGTTTTTATTACACACACACACACACACACACACTTTTTCTCTATAAAATTTGTGCCACTGAACTGGTTATCACTTTACAAAGAGAATTTAAAATGATTCACTTGGTCTATTTTTTGGTCTGTTGATTTACTTTTTAGCATCAGATCTTTTGTAATAAATTTGAATCTACATTAATATATAAATATAAGGATCAAGTAGAAAAACTTTTATCAGTTTTACATGTTTCACTTTATTTTAGCTTCATCAGAAATTTCTGCACATGGGTCAATGTATAGTTGTTTTGATATTTTGATTTTCATGTTTTCATTGGTAAATGATTTTTTTTTTTTTTTTTTTTTTTTTTAGTATCAATGTCTTAATTCTGGTAGGCATTGTGTGGTTATATGATGGTATCTTGAAATAGTAGTAAAATGAAAGGAGTATATTTTTGATTCATACATATATAAAATGAATATAGTCCCACATTGTCCTTTGTAGAAAATATACTTGAAAACACTCCACTGTTTTTATTCTTTGTTTTATTATATACACACACAGTCACAGTAGTTGCAGCTGAAAAATCAAAAATCAAGTCCAGGCTGTACTTACAACTGCAACTACTGTGACCATGTATGCCTGTCCTACATTGGACTTATCAGTAACATACCTGCAAGCAATGTGTACAGGCTCCCTCTTAATATTCGTTTTGCTAAGCCATGAGATATATATATACACACACCATATAGAAGATTAGCAATGGCTGGCAATATAACAATAGGACAAAAATACCGTAATAGAATTTATCTGATAGAAAATTTTATGCTAGAAATCTTAGTAAATTTGGCATACTTTCGTTTTTGCTTCTTTATAGTTGCGAACTTTCATGTTTTCCCTTGATTAATGCACTCTACAGCTTGTCCACATTTCTGAATTGGCAATTTCATTTACTCTTGTACTTGACGACCCTTATTAATTAAAACTTACAAATTGTTTATTTTTATGAGTGGGAAGAGAGGCACTAGACATTTCCTTAGGATTTCAATTTCTGTTTTTGTTTTCATTCTTTAATACAGTAGTTTTATTACCAACAGAAGTTTCTCTGTCTGTTAGTTATTCTGAGCAATTTGATTGGCAAGAGGGTTAAACACTCGTTAAAAAAAAAAAAAAAAAAAGAAGAAAAACAGAACTTTAAACCAGAGAAAGAGGCTCCATGCTGGGTAACAACTTGATATGTCTACTTCAGGAAACTTGAACTGACTCCTGTTGCATTGTTTAGCCAAAGAACTAAAACTCTGTATGTCATCCTTTCCAGGAGGATGGAAAATTGGTATATAATACCAACTGACACTGTCATATAGCACTACTGTGACATCTTGTTGTTATTCTATGTGGTGGCATGACAGAAGAATTCCTTACTTCTGTTTATAATATCATGACAGTAAAATCATTATTGCATCTCTTTAATTGACAAGACACAGTATCTTTGAAAATTGTTTTTTGTATATTTTGACTAACATTTTTGTGTCATTGGTTACTATTCAGATTTGCTTGTATCTAAGTCAAATCTATAGGCTTTTTTTATTTTATTAACTAGACTAGAAAGAATGTTACAGTTGTAAGCAACCTTTTCTTCTCATAGAACAAAAGAATAAAGTGGTGTCTGATTTGTAAAAGTGCAGGTTTTCTTGAGATAAATCTACGAGAATGTGTCGCACTTTTTGAAGCAGTTTCAGTTTGCTTATTTAACCCTACCAAATCAAAAAGAGTGTAACTTCAAAAGTAAAAACAAAGAAAATCCAAATATTATACTGCATTAAATGCTCTGGTATCATAAGTTTGATCACCAAAGGCTCAAAATTGTATTACTTGAGACTAGATGAAATGCAGTGGACTGTTACTTAAAAAAGGCCAAATAAAATTTATGTTTGACTACTTAAAACTCTCTCTCTCTCACTCTCACACACACACACACACACACACACACTCTCTCTCTCTCTCGCTCTCACTCACATGCACTCTCTCACACCCACCTCTTCTAGGCTTCAGGTATAGCCTCCAATTTCTATTTAATACAAGTAGAGCATCTTTTAAATGAAAAATTGCTCTCTGCTGTTTTTGAAATTATATAATAGCTGTATTCTATTAATAATGCTTGTATGCCTGACAATTGATGATCCTTTTTTGATTTTTCAGTACATAACATACAAATTGAGTTCCACAACCTGACAGATAAACTTTTAGTTCAAAAGCTGCAAAATTTAGTTTTGCTAAAAATAGTTTGAGGAATTACAGTCAATTTCAAATTCCAGTCAAATTCATGTATGCAAATAGGTATGGGAACCCAGCTATGGGTAAATAGTAGGGCAGACTGGTCTCTGAGAAGGAAAACTCTGAATCATCAACTATGAGTTAAATAACCTCATCAACCTGCAATTAGTCAAGTGTGGTGAGTACGGCTACACCCCCTGAAGACATGGTCAATGAGGAAGAGGTTCCTCCATAGGAGTGAGAACAATCTGAATTTATTCTAATTAGCTTTCATCCATGGTACCTTTATTTTATTTTGCTTTATTTTATTTTATTTTTTTAAAACCTTTTTTAAATCCTTGTTTGTTGTTTTTAATGAAACATGTATCAATGAAAAACTACTGCCTAAATACATATAATGAACAGTAAAAATTTGTACTTAGCTCTAGTCTAAGCTAGAGACAAAAAAAAAACATTGAAATTAATTACATTCTAGATATTTCGTCATGTATCCTTAGCTAAATAAGATTTTGAATAAATCTTTACTTGCACTTATTACCCCTTGTCACCCTAATTTTGAATAAATCTTTCCATTGATAGAAAGCAGTTAGTCTAGCAGAAGGTAATTCAGGTCATAAAATTAATATAACATTTCAAGTTAACATAAGTTTGATCTTCTGTTTGTCAACTAACTACTCCTTGTTACTATCTACAGCTAATAATACTGATTTGATCTCTCCCAGTTCCAAATATCTGCCATGGATTTGCCCATCACAACTAACCAACAATTGGATTACTCTAAGGATGGTGCTATAGAAATTCTATGGTTATGGCTGTAATCTTGTCCACTTTGCATCTTTGTTGCATTTGTATGTTGAAAAGGAAAGATGTGCTGAACTTTTTAAGTTAATCTGCTGTCTATTTCAGGTGACAAGTGTCTTTAATGCCTGTCTGCCATCTGTTTGGTTGGCCGACTGACTGACTCCTGGTTCAGTCAATCTTGAGGACACATGCCACTACCAAAGCACTGGAGAGCATTTCAAATGTCATGTTAGTCTGGAATGCTCACTTCTTTCAAGTACCCTATCTTCTCTATTGCGTAAATGCCAAGGTGATCATTTTTAGCTCTTTGTTTGTGTGGAGGGGAAGGGGTGAGGATTATAAGTTTGTTACAGTTGACTCTGGTCAGAGAAAGGTTTGCTTCAGCAGCTAATGATTGGTTCTTTAAAATTGTTATTTTCAGTATAGCCTCTAAACTGGTATCTTGCAGGTGTATGCATGACTAGTTACAAACAATTAGTTTGAGTTTGTAGAATTTGCTTTATGCAAATGTTAAAAAAAATATAGAATGAAGAAAAGGTCTGTGGACTGTGTTTGGATTTAATACTGCATCACGTTCAAGTAATTTCTCTGTTGTTGGCACTACAACAGTATCTGGAAGAATATGTATGGATTCAGGCTTCTTGGGATATGGCCTCTTTTGCTGATTTGAAGACGTTTTTTCCTTTCATGATAACAAGCTAATATACCAGGAACTTGATAAGAATTTACACTTTTGTCATATCTCTACTTTTGTTGAAAAGAAAATTAAAAAAAATACTGGAATGTATTTGCCTAATTAATTTTAAGAGATTTTGCTTTAGAAAGCACAACTGAAGATGATAAAATCATTCTGATTGGAGGGGGGAATGTATAAATTTATTTTGCTACTTTGCATCTTGGTCTTATGTCATTGATAGATATATTTTATATTTAATCCTTAATTTTAGGGTAAAATTTGAATAAACCTGTGTACCTTTGGAACTCCACTTACTTTTGGTTTCTCCACACCAAATGAAAATATCCATAATTTTAAAATAAACTGCTTGGCAGTAGGAATCAATTTATCTAATTTTATTTAAATTTTATTTTATTTTATTTTTTTTTTTTTTTTTTTTTTTTTATTTTATTTTGGGACCAAGTTTTTGGAGAAGACCCCCACCCCTCCAAAAAAATCTGTCTTTAAAAAAAAAAAAATCCTTAGCTGTCTATATTTCTGAGATGAGGTATTGTAACTATTTGCATTGTTTAGACTGTTGTTCTCATCTTTGTGATATTTAAAATTCCAAAATATATCACCTGAAGAAGGCCAGAGCGTACAACAGCTGAAATGTTGTGAATATGACAAAGATGAGGGCAACTGTCTGAACAATGTAAATAATGTTAAAAAAAGCATTTATTTTCTTGTTTTGAATAATGACCTTTAAATATTGATTTTTAAGCGCAGGTAAATATTTTTTCTCAAACATATTTATTTCCTTATTCAAACAATTTTCTGAATTAAGAAATAAGTCTATCAATTAAACAATCAAATGTTATATATTATACAATCAGATTTGATGCAGGTCAATGCTTTCAAAATATAAGTGATATTAGCCAACCAATGTTGGTAAAAATTTCAAATAAATATTTATGATAAATATACTATGGGAATTTCAGCATATGTTTCTAGTAGAAATATAAATTTTTTGGTGGTATGAAGTCTTATGCAATTTAACTATTGTTCTTTTTGTGTGTGTGTATGTATGTATATATATATATATATATATATATATATAATATTTCAATTTTAAGATTTCTAGGAGTTGAAGATATCAGCTCAAAAGCGAAGCATAAAAGTTGAATGATAGTAAAACAATGTTGGTAATTGTGACATATTGAAAGATCATAGAACAATGAGAACAAAGATATTGAAAACATTGTCAAGAACAATATTGGTTCTAGTAATGTTAATCTTAATTATATATTAATGGATTAAGAAAGGCCTGAAATCAACTAAACTACCACATTTGGAAAGAAGGACATTAAGTTGGACAAAAGTCAATGTAAATTGGCTTCTCAACAGTCATTTTTAGTGATGAATGTAGAGCTACATTAGATAGACCAGAAGGTTGGGCTCAAGTTTGGATACTTTACAGAAATAGTCAACCAATAATGAATGCAACAATAGAGAGCTGAAATTTTTGGCTTGAACTGTAGTTAGTAAAATTATAATTCCTTCCAAAGTTGATGGTCTTAGATAAATGCAGAGAATTCTTGGACAAAATATTTGAGTTTCTTCAAAGCTGACAACCATTTGGTCAGAAAAAGAAAAAAAGCTTTGAATTAATGAATTTATCCCCAAACTCTCCAGATATTAATGTAATAGAAAACTTGTGGTCCCCCATTTTACATATATATAAGCAAAGGACAATAATACTCAATGAAAACAAGCATTGTTAAATCTAAGAGGAGAAAAGATAAAATCAATGACTGAAAAAGTGAAGGTTTATAAATTCTCAAGGATCCCATATTAACATGTTGAATAATAATTTATTCAGCTATATGGGAAATTGTGTTATGAAATGTTTCTATAGCTTATATCTTTTAGATTTATTTATAAATAAAAATGGTCTCATTTTTGTCTACATAATAAAACTTGAAACTCAAAACAAATTCTGATCAATATTTGAAAGATGAATTTTATAAGCTGAAACTTACCAGATATTTTGTTCATATAAATATATCCTGAAAATATTATCAACATCAATTGGTTAATATCAATGTTATTGGGCAAATATTGACTTAATAAAACTGATACTTTTTTTTTATTTTTGTTTTATTCCTTGCACCTGCACAAGAATTTTTATTTTCATAGATTTTAAAAATTTTCAATTTCTTCATGTTGGGCATAAATATAAACTTTTGGTTTTGCATAATGCAGATCTAAAATTGGCTTTTAAGAATAGTCGGTCAAAAAAGAAACAAAAATAAACAAGCAAAGTTGATAATATTCTTAGTCCATGAATATTTATACCTTTTGAATGTCATTGATTTATTAACCACATTGGTCTCAGTACTTGAACTGTGCCATTATTTATCATCTTTTGGTTCATAATGAGAGGAAAAACTATTCTTGATTTATCAGAGCCATTTGAAAGTCTTCTATGATCTAAATCAAACAAAAGAAGTGAGGTGGGTACTGTCCCAGAAAATGTGTTACATTGGTCGAGATATTTTATACATGAGATGTAATAACTATTATGGGACAAAGGTATTATTAGTCTATTTAATCTTCAGACTAATCTTCAGTATTGTTGCTAGCTTATAATCAGCTTTCTTTAGATCTTATTTATTTCCTTATCCTTCTCCGTGCTAATCCAACATTAGTTTTACAGATTTTCTTCCATAAATTCTGATAGTTTCATTGTAAAAATCACAACTCATAACTGCAAGGTTCATGAATTATAATTTTTATTTTTTTTATAAACATTTTCTTTTTCTTTTCCTCTATACTAGTATGTAGTCCTTTATATGAATTGCAACAATAAAAAGCTAAATTCTGACTCCTTTATTGGTGGCTACAAGATTTTTTTTTTTTTACTATGGTTAGTAAGAAGGATTTTGTTAGTTTTCTTTTTAATGTCCTTATAGTGTTGCTAGTCTATCAAAAATTGTTCATTGACACTACTGTGGGTTGTAGGGTTTCTGGAACATTCTTTGGTTCACTGCACTCATTTTTACCTTTTTGCTGATCACCTATATGAAGGAGTGCTGAAAAATTCTCTAAATCTAATCAAATAACCAATCATAATTTTTTAATATCTTCTTTTGACTAAGAAGTTGTGCATTAATAATCGTGGACTTTTATCCGTACAATTAACATTATTGTCATGAGTTAAAATAAAATCTGTTTTCTAAGTCATTAAAAGTAAAAATATCTATAGAAAGCTAACACAAACAAAATTACAAAGCATTGTATCGGCAGCCTGGTCTAATGTTAACATAAAAGCAAGCTTCCTTATTGACTTAAAAATAAATTATCCTAAAAACATAATTTCATTAGCAAGTGGCGGGGGGTCTATCATTTTTTCATATTTTGGATTACCCTCAATTCTTGCTTCCTGATGTTTTGGCCAGGGTCAGTCCTGTCTTCATGAAATATCATAAGAAACGTCACAAATGAATAAAATGTGTGTTGTATTTGCCTTTGAAGGGAGGCAAATAAGTAAAACCAAATCTTGATTATAGTCTGCTAACTATTATCAGTTCAAAGAACTCATTTCATCTACATTAGAGAAGGGTGTATGATTTTTGATCACTTCTCTGGGAACCAATGAATAACAATGCACTTCAGCTGTTCAAAAACAATAAGTTAAAAGTTTGTATTATATTTACTTGCAATAGAGCAACTTTTTTGAATTTTATTTATTTGAATTCTATTGAATAAGCACAAACACTTTGTACATGATTGATAGGCACTGGGACATGCAATCTACTTTTTCTTACAAGGCCAGTAAAAATATATATAATCATCAAAAGTGGAAAGGAGGTGGCAGTTTGAGCCTAAGTTGAGGAATTTAATCTGTTCCTTAGCAAGTTCATGGTTTGAAATATTGATGAAGTTATCAGATGATGAATTTGAAAGATAAATTTTACCTTTTTATATAAATTGTTTATTAAGGAACAGATTAAATTCCTCAACCTAAATCCAAACTGCCACCTCCTTTTCACCTTCAATGACAATATTAAAAAGGCGGAAATTGAAAAAAAAAATATATATATAGACTAGAAGTCAATACTTTGTGGACCTTGAAGATAAAATTGTGTATACTGTTCCTTTGGATGGCAGAGATCTCTCTTTTGGTCTTTGTCAACTAACCAATCTAGATTTCTCTGAACAAGTTAAACAGCGGATGCCATCAACATAAAAAGGAACTGAACTGGGCTAACTTGACTTGTAAGCATTTTAAGAAAACCTTGACAAGAATGACATATTTCTCAGTATCTTGTTTTTCAACAACCTTTTTCCTCCTTTCTGTATTTAGGGATGAGGGGAGGAATACTTCTTAGTTATTCATTGTTAGTGAGGTTTCTTTTGTACATGATTTTGTGTTTTGTGATTTTGTGTGTGGATGGTGGGGGGGTTACAAGTACATGAGTTGAATGATGACTTTTTGTATATGTTCTGATTTGAAGACCACTACAGATTATTACATCCCATCCCCATCTCCAAATCCTAATATATACCAAAACTAAGACTGTATTGATACAGATCAGTTATCCTTATTTGGTCATATATTTGCATATATAGTGTGTGTGTGTGTGTGTAATATCTTCATATCTTTCAAATAAAGTAAATATAGATAATGTTTTATATATATATATATATATATATATATATATAGCATGAGGGGGTGCTGAAAAATTCTTGAGCTTAACATTCTTTCAAATATCAAGGATGCCCAAATTTTTATTTTTGAAAGCTTAAATGAAGAAACTTGACAATCAATACGCTTAGTGTGCTGAAATTTGGGTTGTGGTTTAAGGGATGGATGGATATGTGATGTAGTCCATGTGTATTCTTCTCTGTCTAGTCAAGAGCTTTTCAGCAATCCTCATATATGTATTTGTACACATATGAGCATATAAATATATTGTTTTATACAATCTATAAGATAAAGTGTGTATTATATTTTCATATATATACCATAGTTGTGTACATACAAACGGGAATATTTTTTCCAATTTTGTATTTTGATTTTTATTTATTTCAATGTAGCATCTGCTTCTGTAGTTTGTACCATTGCTATTTTTCTTAAACGTCATTCCGTAATTTTTTTTTTCTGAAGACTTGCTATTTATTAAGCAATGTGCTTGGAATTTTGTAATTATGAACATATGCCACATTGCTGCACAAAAGTTTTCCTTTTTTGGCAGAGATTCTTCTTGGCATTTTTCATATTTGGATATTTACATAGAATTTCTGCTCAAGTATGTGTCAGTATCTGTCCATGGTGCATGATAGTCATAACAATAGAAGTTTGGGTGGGGTCTCTCACAAGAATTGAATGCTCTTCATAATGATGCTAATCTAGACAATAATGATGACCCAATTTCTGTAAGTCTGTGTCTATCATATTGCAGCAAAATCAGCACATTATAGTGCAATATTTGTTAGAGCACTCTAATGTCATTATGCTGACTTGAAGTAAAATAACTTTCTAGTCTAGTTAAGCTACCAGTATTAGAGTAATTTTCAATTAAGTATAAATTACCCCCCCACACACACACACAAAAAAATTGTCTAAAGTTGTCTTTGATGTACAGGTCTATTAACTCCTAGTTAGTCATTTCCCTTTCTCTTGGCATTTGCAAATTATTATAATACAAAGTCCATATATAGTAACTGATTTGAACCTAAATGTCTTGCTCCCAAATATACTTTATAAAAAAAAAAAAAAATAATATTGGAAGTAGAACTGCTTGCTTGTTTTTTTTTGTTTTTTTTTTACGTGTGTGTGTGTGTATATATATATGGTGTCTGAAATGTTACTATTTCAGTGGAATCTGGTGTTTATCAAAAAAGCGCTATACTGTCATAAATATTTGTATCATTAGTGCATATTTTTGATTTTAGAAACTGTTAATTGGTTTATATATTTTTTTTGTTGTGTGTGTGTGTGTAATTTTGGTGTACACTGGTAGAATTAGGGATGAGGTGAATTTAGAAATCTTATTACAGATGCAGTTCAAAAAAATGATACCTCAACTGCTTGAAAGTGCATTTCAGGAAGAATTTTATCACTTTGAGCTTTGTAGAGACACCAATGGTCACCATGCAGAACACTAATTTTTTTCAGCATATACCTTGAAATATATTTTCATATTTAAACTTTTTTTTTTTTTTTTAATTCTAATTACTTCTTGAAATAGTTAACTTTTGTGACCTCTTGCTGAGTGTACCAAATGATTACAAAAAAGTTTGTCTAAGAAATTTCTAGTCAAGGTGCTAAATATGACTGAATCAACTGTGAAAATTTTTATATTTATATTAGTCATATATAATACATGCAAAGTTGGAACAATAACTGAATTCTTTTTTGAGATGCATACCCCCTTTTCATCTTTAAATTAAGGTTACATATTTATTGATATACCTATATATTATGCTTCCTTGGACATACTAATTTGAAATGTGTATTGTAGGTTTTTGAGTTACACAAACTGTACTTGTAGTGTGTGTACACATATATGCATGCACACACACACACACACACACACACACACACACACACACACACACACACATATATATATATATATATATATATATATATATATATATATATATATATTTATCTTTATGCAGTGTTACATTAGGACATGCACATATCCACTACAAAATTGTACATTTTTGTTTCAACATTAAAAAAGGAAAAACCTTTTTTTAAATGTCTCTTCAGATGAGGAATTACGATGTTACTAAGAATTTTTATCATTTTCGACATTGTTCTCCTACACTTTAATAATTTGCTCCTGTTAAGGTCAAGCACTTTCTGATATTCAAACTACAAATGGATAAAATCAATTTCGACCCCACCTGATGATGTCTAAAAAAGGTTTTCCCTTTTTATGCTGTTGAAACAAAAATGTACAATTTTGTAGTGGATATGTGCATGTTCTAATGTAGCACTGCATAAGATAAATAAATATTTATGGCTCTACTTTTGTATTGAGCACTATTTTTAAATTAATGTTTTGAACACTGTAATCCTACTGTTCATTCTCCTACACTTTGATATATATATATATATATATATATATATATAGTGTGCATGTAAAAAATACTTGACTGCTGAAACATTCTGTCCATAATTCACTGTTGATTTTGGGAAGTGTAAGGCTGTGAATATTTTAGCACCCTTTGGATTGTATCCCCCCATTTTTTTTTTTTAAGGTGATCCAGTTTAAATATACTGTTAATGTGGTGTTGGTGGGGTGCATGTGGATTCAATGGATTCAACAGAACAATTTGTCAGACTCTTCATTTGGTATCACACGTTTCCATCACCAGATACCTTAGCAATAATGGTCTCATCACTGGCATGTAATGATTCATTGAAAATGATAGGAGATTGAGCCCAGGTTATAGCAACAAAAAGCTCTTATCAAACTTTTCAACCATGACAGGAGTCACTTATGTACATAAATAAATCTCCCAAAATATCTAGTGCTCTGTGCTGTATAGACAAGGGTTATACCCACATCTTTGCTTATATGCACTTTAGTCTCTGTGGGTATCATATGTCTTAAGAGAAAGAATCTCTGTTCAACTCCTTTTTAGATAATTGTTTGCTAGTATTGTCACCTCAAGTCATGAGTCCCGTAACCCACTAGGGTTGTAGGGGGCACCATATTTACTCCAGCAGTGTTGTGTCTAGAGCAAGGTAGCTTGATGGAACCCATCCCTCTTCAGGCTAGTTTTGAATTCAGTTTTTCTTCTAGACTGATTACCACCCAAGGCTAGAGAGCCTAGTCTACCTTACTATTAACCTCTTGTTAGGAGGCATGAATTCATACCTTTCCAGGGATATTTGTGTAAACCATGCATTCTTTGTATATTAGAGTGGTATTTGATTAATTTTGTCTGTTTTGTCCTCATTAACTGTCTCTAATTTCTTCATTGAATTTTTGTGTTGTGTAAAGTTTGTGTTTTCGATATGTTTCTTTTTTCTTCATAAAAATGGAGTATTTGTGTAAATAAAATGGTTTTAGTTGGAATTTGAACTTGTCATAACCAATTCCATGTTCCTTGCTAATAACTATGCTACTATGTGCACATGCTTTTTGCTCATATACCAATATGCAAATTACTTTTAAAATACATGTACTTAATCAATATTTGATTAATAAAGAAGTGTGATTGATTTTTAAAAAGTCACTGTATCTTCAGATCCTCTTCATATGCTGGATAATGTGTGTATAATTGGTTCTATTCAAATAATTTCTTTTCTTTTTTTTTTTTTTTTTTTTTTTCACTTCCTGGTCTTTCTATTCTGAAGCTGGAGGTGACTTTCTATCATGTAATGCGTTTCATTTTCCATTGGTTTACAAGCGAAATGAAATTTATTTTCCCACTTTTTTTTTTTTTTTTTTTTTAATATTATTTCCATCTCTTGTGAGGTTGTAAAAATAAATGTCTTGTTGTGAATACATTACATTATTTTGCCTGAAGGTTAGTGAGAGGTAGCACTAGAACAGTTTGGTTCAGATATGCATTCATCAGTAGAAGACAAAATATTTTCAATGGCTTTACAACTTCTGTAGATGGTGTAAGAAGAAAAAAATATCAATATTCATACTAGCAATGATACCCAACATCATGTAGTTCAAGTATCTTTTCTTTAGTTCATTGTTGGATGTAATTGTCCTTGTGAGATTTTCATGTGCCATAAAATGAACAAAGTTGTCATAACAAAGTTGTTTAATAAATTTAAATATCTTAATCCTTTTTCCTATATGGCACATTATATCATAATGCCTAATATTTTTAGACTAGCAGCATGGCCCGGCATTGCCCATGCTTGATTCAAAAATCGTACGACCTGTACGGCAATCACTATCACTTGAAAAATATTTTTGCCCTTCCTTGCCTTTAAAGGAGTGCCCTTTGCTGTGCTGATGTTGCTACATGCCTTACTTCTTGCCTATCTCACACTGCGAATTTTTTACAAGCTCTATACTAAACATTAAATCTGATACGAAAAAAAGAACTAAACAAAATGAACACAAAACGATCAGCTTTAAAAAAGGACTCAGTAACTGGAAAAACCGAATGAAAAAGAATGTTAACAACAAATTTTTTTCACACCCAACCCAGTTCTATGGAATCAGAACCGACGTTGAGTTTAAACAAGCCGAATGAGCCAATTGGAGTAAAGTGCCATGCAGATTTAAATTTTTCCCACTTGTGACGAATGCAGCTATTGATTTTTATTTATTTATTTATTTTTTTTTTGCATGCTAGTTAACATTTGTGTCAGTCAGCTGTTGGCTCTCATGCTGTCCAATAGAATCTTCCTGCCTATTCGTGGCAGCCAGCTATAGGCTCTCACTCTGGCCAGTAGAAAATGGCTGCAAACTACATGAAAACTGCTGTAGAAGCATGAAAAAATCAATTATTTCCACTATCGATGGGAGTTGGGAAATGCAAAGTTGGTCTTGGCCTTCCCGCTAACTTGGAGCATGTGCATGTAAATTTTGGTGCAAATCCGTTGAAAATCACGGCCGTGCATTCGTTACACACACACACACACACACACACACACACACACACACACACACACACACACATCCTGCCTTTTATAGATAGAGATTTTGAAATATACTTTGAAAAATGTGAACATTGTTGTTTTTATTTTTATTTTATTTTATTTTATTTTTTTTTTTTAGTTCCCAAGCTGTGATTAATTTGCTAAGGTGGTTACCAGTTTCAGGGGGAGATTTCTTTATTTTGAATTTACTTATAAAAGACAATGGCATAACATTTGCAAATTTATGAAACTAGCAAAAAAACTATATTTGAAAGGAACAATGAAATGCAGTTATTTTTAAAAAATTAATTTATAAAGCTGAATATTTTTATTACTTCAAATATTATTAGAGGATACCCGTATTTGAAATAGATGCCCCATTTTTATTTTAAACTGTGTGATATTATATCTATCGGACTGTGTAATCGAGAAATCTTAAAGAAAATGTGCTCTTTCATAGATTTTGAACATGTATCATCCTTTGTAATAGAGCGCATTTTCTTTAGATTTCTTTAGTGTGTAAGCTGATGTAATATACACTGTTTAAAATGAAAATGAGGTGTCTTTCAAATATAGGTATCCACTAAAAATATTTGAAGTAATAAAAATGTTGAATTAAAAATGAATCCATTTAATTATCTAGAATATCTAATTTAGCCAAAATGCAAAATGTCTGTTCTATGTAATATTTATACACACAACATATATATTATTTTTCTTTCAGGGTTTTGAGCAGATACACAACACAAACTTTAAGTTTTATATAGATATATTCACAGGAATGGATCAATAAGTGAATAACCCAACATGCAGTTATTAGCCAAATTTTTGCTGTATAATGTTCATAGGATTAATATTCACCACTAAATTAAGTGCATTGACAAGACAATGATTTTGAAAAATGCTTTTTTTATTGCCATTAGGCTGTTAGCTTAGTAATGTGGTCATATAGAGCTATCCATCAGATTAATATATACCTCTTCCTGCAGTGTTCTCTATTTGTTGTTTGGGTGAAGTTGATAATGTCAGTATTTTTATGATTTATCTGTAACATCTTCAGAATATTCCAAAATTAAATGACATGAAATTGATAAAAGAATTAATACAAAAAATTTAGAAAAATCTCATTGTTAATCAGATTGCTTACAAGTGCTTTTTATCAGTTACCTTTTCCTTTTCTTTTAATCATCATTTTTCCATGATCTCTGGGTTTTATTTCTTTAATTCTTTTTGCTTTTTTAATTTAATATCTCTGTCAGCTGACTCCTATTTTTTTTTTTTTTTTGTCCCACACATTCCCTTAACCTGAAAGGATGACTTACAAATACAAGGAAAGGAAAGAAGACACAGACACACAACACTTGCATATAGTTGAATCTTAGTCTTCTTTTTAGATTTTCCTTTCCCCTTCTCTTGTCTGAAACTCTTACTGTGTCATGAAATATTCAGTTTGCAGCAACAAAATTAGGACTTGCAACAATAAGGAAGCAAAAAAAAAAAAAAATAGAAAATGGTTTTATTTTGCTTTGAAATCTGAGAGCAATTGTTATTTATTTTCTATGAACAGATTAACACTTAAGTGATATAAATAAAACATTAAAATCTTCCAAATAATAGAGGAAATCAGGACAGAGAAAAAACATGGTGGGTAGGATTCATCCAATGTGAAAATAATTACAGGTAAACATTTATAAAATCTAGATTTGGTAGTTATAATTCTTTTCCTTGTCAGTTTTTCTTCATAAAAGAATATTGGTTATGTACAAATATTCTGAAGTATTTCTGTGTAGATGTGTAAATACATATTTCATGTATATGCATGTACACATGTGTGTTCATATGTACTGTAGTACCCTGTTGGTACCTTGAGTTCATGAATTTAATCACAGTACTAAATTGGCAGATAGGTCTCATCATTTTACTGTTGAAACTGAAAAATATAACAGTAAGTTCTATTTTAATTGTTTCTTCTCCGACACTTCTTACCTGTGGAACTCCCTTCTGGTTTCTTGCTTTCCTGTCAACTACAATCTACAGAAATTTAAATGCAGCATCAATTGTCATCTTCTCACACCTTGAATCCTGCTCTTTTTATTGTCCTTTCTCCTCAGTAACATTTTGTGGGTTTATTACCTTGCTTAGGGTAAAATGATTAAAAAATAAATACAAATTTTGAACATGAAAATTTTGTGGTTTAAGCAGTTGGTAATCTGATAATGGTGAGGTCCTGTCATTTCAGTGGTTTGTTGCTTCATCCTGTTGGATTCTTCCCCCACTTGCCCCACACCCTCTTAAACTACATATATGCTACTTTCAGTCTTTTCCATTATTTGTTTGTATAGAATAGTCTGTGTCCATTTTCTGATTTTAGCCCATTATTTCTGTACTTTGCTTGAATTACTCTTTTGGTTGTATCTTCTGTTGAATCCACACATAAACCTCCATGTTAGACAATATGACAGCCAACCTGTGTGTGTGTGTGAAGGAGCAGAAAGAGAAGAAACAATGGTTTGTTATCTAATGTGACTTTAGTGTAAAGAAAATCCATACTGAATATCTACATAAGAAGGAAGGTGGAGGTCAGTGCACTATTGAAATATGAACTGTCTGCATGACTGAGCCAATGCAAATGGGAATAGCAGCTTGGGGTCTGCCTCTCATAGCTCCTTCATTTCCTAAACTCTATTGTGCTAGGGTTGGGTTTGTTTTGGTGGATAGCCTTGCAAGTGAGACTTCACTTAGCCTATTTGATTTTAATTGTTTTCTGCTCGTTGTTATTGTCTTTGATAAAATGTTACCTTTTATTTGTTATTCCGATCTGTGTAATCTTTAAAGTTTCTATGTATTTTGTTCAAAAGTGTGTATCTGTTGGCCAAGGAGAAATATTAAGGCGTTCAGAAAATCTCTGATTTTTAGAATAAACCTTTTGTGCTCTAATATATTATTATCATAGGTGTTCAAAAATATATTACTCTTTCCTAATGTTTAAAGTGTTTTCTTTGTTAATTTTAATGTCAGTGTCTTTCAGAATTTAACTAAAACATATGCCTTTCATCTTGAACATGAAAGAAAGAAAAAAGATGATGCATTTACTTTTTTTTTTTTTTGTGCAAGAGTTCAAGCATATTTATGATGCCAGCATTAAATGAGCATGGAGTGACGGATCCATTTGTGATCAGACCATGATGTTGAAATTCCAAAACTGAAATTGTACTAATAGAAGATTATGGTGACTACCCAGTTGCCCACCAGTGTTATACATTACATCTTTCTGGGATCAAACCAGAGCATCACTGCTGAAGTTTGCTGCTGGCAACTGGATGAAATGCAAATTCTCTTAAGCAAAATGCTAACAGAACTGGTTATTTGATGAGGTCCATTTCTGCTTCATGACAATGGTCAGCTACATGTCAAGATGATACTACAGAAGCTCACAGAGTTAAGATACAAGACTTTGCCACATCCTCCATATTCCCCAGATCATACTGATTGACTTTTTTTTTTTTTTTTTTTTTTTTCAAGCATCTTGATCATTTTTTTTTCTCTTGTAAAGAAGATGCAGAAACTGCATTCAAAGATTTGTTGGTGACCACACCTAAAGGTGTGGTCACCTACAAATTTATCTTTGATCTATTGTAAAGACATAAATAACCTTGTAACTCGATAACAGACACACACACACACACACACACACATATATATATTATTTTTTTTTTTTAGCTTTGTGAATTTAGAAAAACTCATGTGAGCAATGAAAAAGTGTTTCCTGCCTGTCATAAAACCTGTTCTTTCTCTTATGTCCATTTCTGTTCCTAAGAGAAATAGATAATGTTATGCATTAAATGATTCTATCACTTATGCTTGCATTAATGTTTGACAATGAACAATCCCTTCTTTATTGTTAAAATTTTAAAATATCAGCTTTTAATTCTCATTTTGTTTCTTCTAGTGGCAAAAAGATTTATTTAGTGCATAAAATGACCAAAGTAGGAGAATAACGTAGTTGTGGTAAAGACAGTAACTAAAATTAAAAATAAATAATTAACCAACTTTTGTCACTTTTCAATGCAATTAGTACTATAGTTTCATTTTCTTCCCTATCAACAGAATATGGGTTATTCTGACCAACATGCCCATCTTCAATGTTATACAGACAAGGTTTCTATTGTTGCATTCTCTGGCTTTGTTCAGATCTCTCTTAAACTTAGAATTTTAAACTGAACTCTTTATTCCATGGGGGGGTACATTGTTCTCATTCTGCTTTCTGTGCTGAGTGGAGAAGTTTTATTGTAGACTAAATAGAATTAACTAAGTCTATTTACCTTTTGTGTTGCTTATCTATTCTACTGAACTACATTATATGGCTTTTCTGCACTATCCATTGATTAAAGTTACATTTGCCTGGGGACCAGATATGTTTTAACCAATACTTTAATCTACTAAGCTTTGTGATTCTTTTAGTCATTTTATCTTTCAGTGTCTTTCTCTGTCTATTATCTTTACTTCATTCCAGAAGTGTTGATGATGACCCCTTTTCCCTCCATATAGGATTAGCCATGCCTGATTTCAATGTCTCTCCCAAAGTTCTACTCTTACTTCTAGTGGGAGACAGGTTTCACTCTTATATTCATTGGCACAGTTGCATAGGATGGAATATAGTTATTGATCTTGTCCTCTCTCCAGTGAGTGCTCGGTTCAGGAGAGATGATATCACAAAATCTCTGCCATATTTTGTTAAACTATTCGGAACTGTCTTTTTATCTGTTTTTTTTGGGGTTTTTTTTTTCCTTCAGCATTTGCTATCCATTGGGAACTATTCAACCAACCTTTTGCTCTGTCTATTATCCTTATTCTTGTTATGTGTCCTGGCCTCTTCCATTTATACTGATTAATCTCTTTTGCAATATCTTTTATTTTGGTCTATTATCAAACTATGTTGACTCCTCTTCACCTCTATCCGCTCTTGGTCCCCACCCCCTTCACCTCTATCCGCTCTTGGTCCCCACCCCTTCACATCTATCCGCTCTTTGTCCCCACCCCCTTCACTTCTATCCGCTCTTTGTCCCCCCCCCCTTCTATCCGCTCTTTGTCCCCACCCCCTTCACCTCTATCCGCTCTTTGTCCCCACCCCCCTTCACCTCTATCCGCTCTTGGTCCCCCACCCCTTCACCTCTATCCGCTCTTGGTCCCCACCCCTTCACCTCTATCCGCTCTTGGTCCCCATCCTCCTTCACCGCTATCCGCTCTTGGTCTCCACCCCCTTCACCTCTATCCGCTCTTGGTCCCCATCCCCTTCACCTCTATCCACCCCCCCTCACCTCTATCCCCCCCTGTCCCCACCCTCCCCCACATCTATATCTGCTCTCGGCCTCCCCCACACCTCTATCCGCTCTCGCCTCCCCTCTCTATTCGTTCTCGGCCTTCCCCCCACTCCCTATCTGCTCTCAGCCTCCCCCCACTCCCTATCTGCTCTCAGCCTCCCCCACTCCCATCTGCTCTCAGCCTCCCCCACCCTACCTGCTCTCCCCCCCCCATTCTATACGCTCTCGTCTTCCCATTCTATACGCTCCCCCCTCCACACCTCTGTCCGCTCTCGGCCCCCCTCCCCACCTTTTCCAATCTCAGCCTCTCACTTCGCCTACTCTCCACATTGATCTTCACATATACAGACACACACACACACACACACACACATTATATATGAAAATTGCCAACAATATTTTAAGCTTACTATTTCTACTTTGATTAACACTACTACCTAAAAGTTCAGGGATTACTGTGGCAGTAATTTCCATAATTCATGGTTGATTTATAGAAATAAAATTGCAGTGATGGAAATTCCTGTCATCCATACCTAATGGGTTAACCTATGAAATGGCTTCTTCAAGAAAAGAAAGGAAAATGATAGAAAATGAGATTGTGTGTTTTGTTTATTTTTGTTGTTGTTGCTTTTTTGTTTGTTTTTATTTGAAAAAGAAAAAAGAAATTTGATGTGAAATCTCCATTGGGATACAAGGAAATGCTGGGAAATTTGTCAGATCATCAATCTGAACAAATTTGCCAAACTTTTGCGTAGCATCTGATACAACATCTATATTTTTAATTCATGCATTATTTTTAAACATTGTATTGTTATATCTTCATTTAAAAAGTAAAAAATTAAAAACAAAAACTTTTTTATTTTATTTTTACAAACATGGAAAATATTTTAACTGATGACTTGTGTTTTATATGACTTCAAATTGGACTATAATGGAATGGAAGCTGCAATTCAACAGTTACAGATAATCCAACCAGTAAACAAATGGCTAGATTTTAACTTGAAAAATCAGCCAAAGTTATCACTCATGGATTGATTGATTAAATGACTGTAGAGTCAATGTAAACTCTACGATCATTTTATTAGCTGCATTATGTGCCTTGCCAGGGTTCTATACAGGGCTTTGAATTCAAAGTTAACTCTCCTAGACTGGTTGCCAATCAAAGCTGAAGAACCCAATCTGCCATATTTAACCTATAGTTGTGTGGTGATTAATACCTTTCCCAAGAGTATTTGTGTGAAAGTGAATGCAACAAAAACTCTACTGAAACTTGAACCCAGTTCTCTGATTTCACATTCTGAGTTGCTATCGATTACACCACCCACACACCTCTACTTGATGGAAATTTTTTCAGAAATTCTCAGTTTAAGAACTTAGTTCTAATTGCTACATTGCTTTAAGTGATTTGCAAGAAAAAAAAGTCTATTAATAAAGAACAAGAATGCAAATATAAATGATTGCCTTATGTTCTGTGGTATAAAATTGATCTGTTTTTGCATGGTATTATCACTTGTGATGAAAAAATGAATTTGTATTGATAGAATAATGACTGTAGATCAGTACAATAGCTGGATGTGGATGAGAATTTGAAATATCAACGGAAACTGCACCATTGTTCCTAAAAGGTTAAAGCTTCTTTCAAAATGGCCAAACAATTAATGTAGTCTAACTTGAAATCATGAATCTGATTGGTCCTTCAGCTTGATCATATTTTATCAAGTAGCTTTTTATGAGGTTGGGTTGTACCTCCACCCCTGCTCCCACCCCCATGCACTTTGTTGTTATGCTTTTATACCTTGGGTTATACTATAACATCTCTGCATTTTTGTGTTAGAATCTATAATGAGTTCTAATAAAAACAAAACAAAAAACCCCAAAAACTTAAGGTATTGGGAAAATTGTGGCTGAGGTAGAAGATAAGAAAGGAAACCAGTTGAAAGGAAAAAATAATCATATATATATATATATATATATATATATATATATATATATATAGAGAGAGAGAGATGGAAGTGTAAATGTTCAGACTTGCAGGCTGGATATCAATAGACAATAAGCAAAAGATTGAAAGGCAGGTAGATGGAAAGGCATAAAAATTGGAATACATTAAAATTCTTTGGAGAGATGGCACAAAAGAAAAATCAGAGTATAGCAAGATATTTTCACATTCCTTATTCTTTAGTATATGAAACTAATCCATGTTTATATAACATTCTGATAAAAACATGGATTGGCAGTAAAGATTGGAAGGGATAAGGGAGAGAAGAGTAGAGGCATGAGATAATGGATAATATTAGTTGTATTGGAAGGGATAAGGGAGGGAATGAGAAGATACTGGTGAAGGGTTAGTGAAGAGCAAATTTTACTTGTACATTGTAAAAGAAACTTGATGTCATGATTATTTTACCATGAATTGTATTTAGGAGTAACTGGAAAGCAAATTTCAATGAAAAATCTTTTATATAACGTGTAATTATTCCTACCTTATTTAAAAATTTTGTTGTTCCAAAATAGTGTAGAAAACTGGTTATTTCAAAGATGTACTCTGATTTGCTTGACAAATCTGAAATAATTTTTGATGGTCTAAAGATGAACTATAATTTGTTTCACTGTATTTTGGGGATTATGAGGAGTTCATGTTTTTTGTAAGTGTTAACTTCAAAATGAAAATTAATATTTATGTTTCACATAGATAAATTTAGATAGCTCTTCAGAATTCAGTAACCATTAAATTACTTGCTACTCTCTGCTTGTTTAAACTTTGATAGACAATCTCTACTTTCAAACCTTATACCTGTGAAAAACTTTAACTTGTTTGTAGGAACCACTTAAGCATTGCAGAAATCTCTCTTCAAAAGTATATACTTTCTTGTCTTGGGGAATTTTGTTAGAAGTGGTAGATGATTCTGTGCTGAGAAAGGCAGGTAATAACAAGATTAGCGTCGCTCTGTGACATAACTGCGGTTGATGTTTAGAAGTGTCTCTCTGAGAACCAAACAAAAGGTGTCTAGCAATCTGGAATAATCTTAGCAGTTGATTCAAACTAATATTCTTGTCATTGTTATTTATCTGTTTGAAGCCTTGGTAAGTAGAAGTTCAGTGTTGTATGTAATCCAAGCACTAAATTGATCACCCACTATATGCTCAATGATAAGTACACAAAACTATTTTTCATTAATTCTCTTGTGTCGTTCAAACTGAAGA
The DNA here is from genome assembly GCA_903632075.3 of Acanthosepion pharaonis. Classification (NCBI taxonomy): domain Eukaryota; kingdom Metazoa; phylum Mollusca; class Cephalopoda; order Sepiida; family Sepiidae; genus Acanthosepion; species Acanthosepion pharaonis. The sequence goes on from CAHIKZ030000270.1 coordinate 1,405,458, forward strand.
AGAAAGAAAATAACTGTAAAGTAATTGAAAGCAAGGGGGTGGTTAGAAACTTTACTGTGGTTTTGTGTTTCAAAACAACTGTCCTAGATTTCCAAACCTTATCACTGTTTGGATACAAACAAAATTGTATATCTGTTTATAGTTTTTTAAAATGATTAAACAGACATGTTTGTTAAATATTTACCATTTACAAACTGTGATACTTCTCTACAAATTATATATAGGCCTTGTTTTCAAGATAAAAATCATAGAAAACTATATTAGATTAAAATATGTTTGATACATAGACTAAGTTTATATTGCATAATGTGAAGTGCTAACATTGTCTGAAAGTTGTTCTATATTTAAGTAATTAGAGAAGTGTGATATTCTTTTATTTTTATTTGATTGTATGGAACCACAAAAGGAAAAAAAATGCTGTTACTGTCTCTTTGTAGGAAGTTTTAAAAGACACTTTGTATTTGTTTCTTTGTAACATTTGCTTATTCTTTCAAATATTTGAAAGTTTAAGGATTTCACATGCAGTTTTAATACAAATACCACATGAACCATTGTGTGTGTGCGCGCATAAAGAAACAAAAATTAAACATTCACTTATCTGTCCTTACTCTGAGTTTCAGAGGTTGTACGGGAATATTATTACTATTACTTTAATTACAAAGACTGCTTACCATAAAAGCCTTATCTTCCAGAAGTAGTTTTTTTTCCCTAAACACACACACACACACACACACACACGTGTAAAATCTAAGGCTGAAGAGTGTTCAGTATTGGTAATATACCATATCTCACACACACAATAATGAACTCTCCCGTCATTTTCAATGTATGAGTGTCTTTCAGTTGATTTTTTTTTTTTTTTTTTTTCCTGTATGAGACGACACTCCTCAATGCAGAACTGAACTGTAGACTCCCCACACAGAAGATTTGTTTAGAGTGGTTAAGGCTTGTATAGAACCAGTCACACTTTTTGGAAGAGCTTAATACAGAGACCTGGTGCACAGTATGCCACAAGGTCCCCAAATGACACTCTTCAGGTTTTGAATTCAGAGTTGTCCTTCTCTTAGACCAGTTGCTATCCAAGGCTATAGAACCCAGTCTGTCCTGCTATTTACACATAGCTGGGAGAAGAGGATTCATACCTTTCCCAAGGGTATTAGCACATAAGTGAATGTAATGGATTTGGCTGGAATTCGAACTCTGCTCTCTGATTCCTCAATATGAGCCACTATCCATTACTCCATCCTGCCTCCTCTTTATATATACACACACACACATATATATATATATATATATTATTGCGTGCTCCTTCAGGATTTGGGCAGTTATGGTTTTCATTCTTGTTTTTTGTTTCTTTCAATAATACTGTCGCCCTTTATAATCCCCTCTTTGTGGATGGTGTTTCTCTATCAATTTGCTCAAATCTGTCAAGTAGGTTACACACTGCTTTTGTCCACTTCTCTTGCTTTCAATGTTTTGTGAGTATTAAATTTTTTAAACCTTCCTTCAATATTGTGTATCTCAAATAATTTAAACTGTCTCTTTCAGTTTGTTAGCAATTGTTTCTTTGTAGTTCTGCTTCTCCTTAAGACCTTTTCATTTTCTGGACGTTCTGTTTAATATTCTCACCTTACATCAGTAGAAACATATCTTGTTTCAATCTTTGATATTATTATGCACCTACATGTTAAAGAAGAGATGTGTTTATACCATTCCCAAGTGTATTCTCTATCAGTATTGCTGGTCGAGTCATTTAGAAATCTTTGACAAATCTCAGTGCTATTTAGCATATGTAAATCTAAAAATCATACATTTTGTAATTCTAATGAAATGAACTTATTAGAAAATGAGCAAAATTTTAACAAAAAAAAAAAAAGACTGATAGCCAAGGCAGATAGGGTCATTTGAATAATTTTAAATCTTGAATCAAGCTCTGCTCTAATCATTTCCATGAATATTCATCAGTAACTTTTAAAGGGCTTGTGCTTTGCAACTTGATATCTTTTCCTACCTACATTCGTTTAAAGAATCAAATATTACTGTACTGTCAATTGTCTTGAATAAGGCTGTCATTTCTTTTTTTTTAATCTTTGGTGTCATTTAGATCTTGTTCAGATCAGCAGGTCTCTCCTTTCATTTTTGGAATAATTTGAATGATAGGATTTCTGATATTGTAATTTACATCCGGTCAACATACAGGGACTGAATAATGTGCTTTTTACTTCCCCCTCCTGAAATAATGTATGAGACCAGTGCCAGATTGTTCAATGTGCTTATGATCTTGATTCATTTGACAATTGCTGGAAATATATTGTCTAGATTACTAGAAGATGGATATTTAGTTTTGTCTAAATGTAAAACATCACAGTGAAGCACCTAGTGAAAATCAAATTCACTCTCAATGGTTTGAATGCAAGCCAACCATTTCATAATGACAATTGGCTTTATTTTTGTATTATTGGACAAAAGTAAATTTAGCAGAAACTTAGAATAATGGTACATCAAATGAAGATAGAACCAACAATGGACTCCAAATTTAGCACTTTTCTGATAAATCCTCTGAGATGTTCAGCAAACACTACAGTTGCATTGGTCTTTTAAGAATCTCATCCAAGTTGTACTTTAGTGTTAGGTTGGTTTTTAAGGAGTAGATTGTATGTAATTGTCTCTTTTTGAATCTGTAGAGTAAATAAATGTCCTTTGTTGACTGTGTTGATGTAATCGAAGTACAGTCCATCTTAGAAGGCTCTCTCTTATCCACTGTCTGCATATTGTCTCATTTTTTTTTCTTTTCTCTTCCATATTAATTTTCTTGCTATAGGGAGGCAAACCAAGGTATTGGAAGATGGTAAATATCAAATTCTTGATGTTAACTTAAAATTCTTGTTTCTTCAACTGCACTTTCTGCTGTCTGTCCCAAAGATTATTTTTAAGATGTTTTTTTTTTTTATTTGCTTGATCAATAATACTAGTAGAACACTTGTGCAGAACTGGATTGCTGATCTCAGAGTATTTTAATGGTACAAAGTCACAATCTTCGTTTAGAAATACTTCTCAATCTAGGCTGGTTGTTACCAATTTCACTCTTAAGATAATCAAAAACAGGGATAGCTACTAAAACATGTGTACTCATTGAAAATAATGGTTGTAGTAATAAAGAAATAGTGTTGGATAAAAAAAAGCTCCATTCAAAAATTACATTAATATGCATAAAAATATCTGTATCCTATATGAAATGTATAATACTTGATAAAACATACAGATACTGCACTTTGATCCAAAATGGAAGTGTCAATCCATATACAAATAAACCTAAAAGGTTTAAAACTATTTTTAAGGCTACTATACACACATAAACATGATATTCTGATGTACAAAATTTACCTAACACTGAACTGTTGATAAAATGTGAAGATATGCATGCTTCTTTTCTTTTTTTTTCTTTTTTTTTTAACACTGTTAGGGCTTTAAAAACAGACATTTTAAAAGTATATAAAAATATATACATCTATATATTAACACAGAAGAGCAAGGATAAGAAATTAAAAACAATGCTCACCATAATGTGATAAATTGAAAAATATAATGAAAAAAAAAAAAAATCAAACTAGAGCAAGAGATAACTGTCATGCCATACCCCCCCCCCCATTTTTTTTTTTAAGTGTTTGTATACATATTTTGTTGTAGAATGAGCTCTGAAGAGCAAGGAGCAATAACCAATCAGTTCTTTTTATTTATTTATTGATTTTATCTTTCAAATCACCAATTTAGGGTGAGTAATTTTTTTTTCTTATTCTTGCTCTTTGTTTTAATATATTTGTGTAATGTTTCTTTTAATATCTCTTATTTTTTATTTTTTTTAAGTCCTAATAAATCTCTGTACCTCACCCAACATATTTAAGCTTTTACTTTATAAGTTTATATTTTGTCAATAAACTGTTGATCTTTTTCTCTACAGTTCAAGTACTTTTGAAAGGGACTGTGTATGTTTTGTATCTTTTCAATAATTTTATTGCTTCCTTCATACAAGTTAACTATTTTCCCTATTGGTCACAGCTATCAAATTGATGATTATTAAAGATAAAAAAAATACTGGACTTATTTTTATTTTCTTAGTCCTACTTTTATTTTCATTTTCTTCCTCCCTCACCATTTAGCTTCAATTGGTATTTTATTTTTATTTTTTTAAATCTTTGGCTCATTTCATCTTGTGTTTTTTTTTTCTGCTACGATGTTATACTTTCAGCTACATCTTTCATATTGATTACTTTTTTATTTGGAACTATTAGATGTTTGTTTTTGTCTCTCTTATTCATTTTACCAATTTTCTGAAAGGCAAGTTTATAGCTGTTTTATTATTATTATTATTATTATTATTATTCAGAAGCACTTGGTCATTAATTAATGATCATCAAATGTATTGCATGGGAAAATGCACACTAATTATTCAAGCTATTTTTTGCACATGTGTGTATCTATACCCCCACATTCTCTTTACAAATTCACTATCATGGTTCTCAGGAAAGATTAGTGTTAGAATGCAGGTTAATATGAAGAAAATACTGTGATATTACAAATCTGGTTAAAAGAAAATTGTTAATCAAAGCTCACAAAAAAAGAACTCTTTAAGATTAAATATCACTGATATGGCATGTGTTACCAAAGATAACGACTGACAACACTGAGAGATCTAAAATATTTAACAGGATTTGATTTCATCATTATTCCCATGACTGGGTAGGGTCATAACACAACTGAGCATCTCCCTCTATATGTCCCAGTTCTATATGCCAATGCCTGAATCTATAGACAATTTTGTTTTCTAGTTTTTTTAAATGCTCAATATTACTTTGATCTAAACAACTTTTTAAAAATTGTTTTATTTGGAGTCATCAAGTACAGATAAAACGATCTCACCTCAGCTTCAGTCACTTTCTCACCAGTGTAACATAACTTCCATATGCCTGTTCTACATGTATTTTTATGGCAATTATTCTGATGATTTTATCTCTTTGGAACCTCGACTTCATGAATTTAATCATAGTACTAGATTGGCAGCTAGGTCTCGTAATTTCACGGATGAAACTTTTCGATGTTGCCATAAGCTTCTATTCTAATAGTTTTTTCTCTTACACTTCTCGCTTGTGGAACTCCCTTCCAGCTTCTTGTTTTCCTGCTGATTACAACCTTAAAATTTAAATGCAATATCAATTTTCATCATCTTTCTCCTTGAATTCTGTTTTATTTATTGTCATCTGTTTCTTTTACTCTCAGTAAATATATATTGCAAAGATTTTGTATTTTGTATAAAGAAAATTATGCCTTAGTGGATTTTAACACATTGCTTGCAGTAAAGTGATTTTAAAAAAATAATTTTCTTTATACAAAATACATTATCTCTGTGATATATTGTGATGCCTCCTCTTTTATAAGAGGTGTAGGGGAAAATACTGATGGCATTTTACTGTTTAGAATATTTTGGGTAAGCTTACAAAACAAAAATGGTTCAATCAGTTCTTGATTAAGCAGAAAGTGTCAAATAATCTGATAGGAAATTTGGATTTTTCGACATTTTGTAATGTTATCTAGAAATTTCCATGTTTGACACAGCCTCACATAGATGAAGCCATTAATAGTTTAATTACTTGTATAACATTAACTGCTCACTCATGCAAAATAAAAAAAAAAGTAAAAAATTAGAATTTAACAGAAAATTAGTCAGTATTAATCCTATTGCAAAAACTATTTAAGGTGTGATTAATTTTTAAAAATAGTATTTTGAATTCAATTTATAACAAATTCAGAATTGTTGTTTTGAGATTTACTCTTGTGTCTTTAAGACAAGGAGTGTCAGAAGTTGTTTTTTTTTTTTTTTTTCTCTGATAATACAATAAATATGTGGGCATAATAAAAGGTGGGGCTCGGAAAATCATTTAAAACTCCATCAGTGCAAACTTAAAAAACAGGATATTTTTAATAAGCTCAGGTTGGGGGTTGCAGAAAGTTTTCTCAAAAAAAAAAAAAAAAAAAATCATCTGACCCCCCCCCTTCTTTGGACACTTCAGAGTTCATCTAATTTATATCCTTACCTTGAAAAAATTCAAACAGAAAAAATACACATAAACATTTCTATCCTTTATTTTATTTATTGTTCTGCTGAACATATTACGTTTTTCTTTGCCTTTTTATTTGCATTTCTTAGACAAGTTACAAGATATTATTTTCAACAAGTACAATTACTGTCTGGTAGTAATCATGTGATAAAAGCTCCAGTTTTGATATAAGCAAGATTTTAGACTTTTTTTTTTTTTTTTGCTTTTAATATATGTACCAGAAATGTAAAAAATGTTGCTGTTATTTTATCTATACAAATATCTCCAGGATATCGAATATACATTCATGTATATATGCATATATACAGTGTATTTAGCCATATATAATTTGTTTACCTATACACAACCAAGCCTGTTCATTCAGAGCCCTCAAATGTGATCTGCATACTTATTAGACCCGGGGGAAGGTTTTTAAAAAATTGTTCCTCATGGGGAAAAATGATCTCTTTCCTGTTTCATAGTAACAATTACCATTTATAACCATTCAGCATAAGACTACAATTTATTTTTTATACTAATGTCTGGACAAGAAAAATATTTATGTGCTTTGAAAAAGCAATTTCATAAGAATTCTCTTCTACCTAATATATTGTCTACTTATACGATTTTGCCATTGGAAATTCACCAGAAACAAATGAATTTTTTTTTCCCATCTTAAGGCTACTAAATACGCATAATCCATATCCATGTGATGCATAAATGATATATATATATATACACACACACATAATTTAGAGCAAAAATTGTAAAATAGATATTTCATAGAAATTTCATTTGTTTCACTTTGGTAAAATTATGTAGAACTTAATATATATCCAGAAGTTTTGGATAAATTGACTCTGGTGTCTGACTATAAAGAATCATTTTACTGCCATTAAAGAACTTTAGCTAATTTTGTGTCTGTAAAAGGACAATATGAATAAAGTCTAAAGGAAAATTTAGCTTATGCGGTTTGTCCTCTGATGGACTTGATATCGTTGGACCTAATAGATTCCATCAAAGGACAAAATGCGTTGGCTAAGAGAAGTTTTACTTTCTTTTGTCTTTGTTCATATATATATATATATATATATATATATATATATATAGAAGAGAGGTGCCACAAACGTTTTTGGTTGTAATGTGTTTTTTTTTTTTTGTTTTTTTTTAAGAAAAAAATATTATGCCTTATTTTCCATAATTTTACTACACGAGTTTCTGGTACCGTGACCGTCTTCAGGTAAAAGCGGAGATTTCCACATATTATTAAAAATAATTAATTTTTTTCTTATGTTTCTCAATGTTAAATATTCTCGATATGAGACATTCTCTGTTTTTGTGTTAGTAATCCGAATGTCTTTTTTGAATTGGCAATGAAGAGTTCTGCGCAAAGGGTCATAAAACAATTAAGGTTGGTCCAAGAGAAATAATGAATTACATATCGGCATTTTATCTTTTAATGTTTTACTGACCCCCTGTGCATTCTTAGATCTGTTTCCATTTTCGTGTGTACGCACGCATATATATATATATACGCATACTGACAGAAACACACGAAAATGGAAACAGATCTAAGAATGCATGATCAAAATTTTGAAGAAGGCCAGTACACTCAAAACCTCAGTCACAATGACTTGTGACTTTGTGCTAGCACAACCATTAACAGTTTCTGTCTAGACAGTTTCATTCATAAGGTTTGCATCAATCCATACCATGGTTTTCAGTCCTTTTCCAAAGGGGCTACACATTTGAATTGTGTTGCCAGACTGAGGAGATCAAGAAGTCACTTTTCTGACAAAGTGGCCATGTGGGGAGTCAACCTTGGTCTCATGGTTGGAGAGTGAACATTCTAAGCACTTGTTCACTTTATATATAGTTTTATTTATCAATTTCAAATAAACATATAACATCTAGGTAATCCCAATTACAGAGGCCTGCTCAGAGCCCGCCTTTGGTTTATACTGCAGCAATGCTGAGTGGACCTTAGTAAATGTTTCTGGGAGAGAGAGCAGGTTATCTAGTTTGATCAACAGTCTAAACAAGGCCAGTACATTCAAACCCTCAGTCACAGTGACTTGTGACTTTGTACTAGGACAACCATTAATGGCTCCCAATAGTTCTGTCTACCCAATTTCACTCAAAAGGCTTGGATCAACTTGTGGTATGGTTTTCAGGTACTTTCCAAAGGTGCTGCATACTTGGATTGCCTTCTCTAGACTGATAACATCAAGGAGTCACCTTCCTGACAAATTCAACATAATGAGATTCAAACCCGGGTCTCATGGTCAGAAAGTGAACATTCTAACCACTTGGCCATATATATATATATATATATATATATATATATATATATATATATATATATATATATATATATATATTATGCATTGTTACATCAGAACCCACTACAAAAATATACATCTTGTTTCAATGTTAAAAATTAACATTTCTTCAGATGGGGGACCATGATGTTACTCCATCTTAATTTTTAATGTTTAAACAAGATGTACAGTTTTGTAGTGGATATGTACATGTTCTAATAGTGCATAATAAATAAATATTTATTGCTCTACTTTTGTATTGAGCCCTGTTTTAAATTATTGCTTTGAACACTGAAATTTTACTTTTTGTTCTCTTACATGTGTGTGTGTGTATATATATATATATATATATATATATATATATATAAGAAGGAGGCAATTTCTAATAGATCTGTAAAAAATTGGTAATAACATTAACTTAATTATTTCTGATTTGTATCAGCATTATTTGCTTTCATTCATTTTTATCTTCATCTCATTTGTTTAGATCACTTCATACTAATTTTTTTTTATTCTGTATATTTATTATGTAATGACCATTTGTGGATATATGTGCAAATGTCTTATTTTCATAATGTGCATGTATATACAATTATAACTGCATAATAGTTATGGGATAAGTGTATGCATCATCTTATTGGAGAATGTGTGTCCCCACTCACCCTCATTTTGTGTGTAAGTAGATAAAATATATAAGTACATAAAATAATCTCTCTTCATCAAATGAGTAACTCTGACTTCTTTCTCTCATCATACAAGAATTCATCCATTCATGTGAATAGAATTTTAGGGCCTTTTAAAGAGAGGAGTATTTTCATTTCCACACTTGATTTTTTTTTTTTTTTTTTTTTTCTGTAATTTCTTGTATTGCTTCATGCTATTAACCAACATCAACTTTTGCATTCACTTGAGATTTGGAGGTTTTATTTGCAGAAAATTAGTAAAAGACAGTGAGGAAGAGATAAAGCACCTTTTTGAAAAAAAAATGAATTAAAAAGAAAAAAAAAGATTTTTAAGAGACAAAAAATACTTATAGAAGGTTTAAGCAAATTTATGAATTTCAGGTTTGAATGTATTGGAACTAGAGTCAAAAACAAAACTAAATAAGAGGTGATCTAATTAGTAATATTAAAGTGTAATAGTAAAATTTAAGGTGCAATAATAGAATTAAAAATTTGAAAGATAAGACTAGGTTTCAGTTTGAATGTTTTAAACTATAATCTGTAAGTCATGAAAGTTTGTCTTGGAGTCTAAAATTTGTAAAAAATCTTGATAGTTTTTTTTAAACACTTGTTCTATGCTAATTTCTAATTTTGAGATTGAAAAATTTGATAGAATTAACATATTACTTGAAGTTGTGCAGATAAAGAGTTTGAATGTGTTTCAGCTTTTAATTCTTTTGTTTTTATTCTTATAATTATGCTTGATATGTCCAGCAAGATGGTTTTTTATGATAGCTTCTAAACACTATTTATTCATAAAATGATTGATTCAAACTGGGTATGAAAAGATATCTTTGATTCACTTGCAACAGAGTGCCATTAATATTCATCAAGTCTTTATTTCTTTGGCAACTTAACATTATTCTTTCTATCTTGAACCAGTTAGAATTTACTGCTTGATTTATGTACTACTTTGTATCGAAGACAATTTCTGTTTACCAAGATAATTTTCATAACTTTTCATTCAGACTCATCTTGGAAAAGTTTTTTTTCTGGATATTTCTTTTGATATTTTTATGTTTTTAAAATAACAATATCTGACTTTTCATAATAAAACACATTAGAAACAGATACTATGTAATTTTAACAAAATGGTTGTAAAATAATGTTTTTGAATTATTATTTTTTTTAAGTGTTTTTGACAATAACAAGGCATAGAAAGATTTCTTTTCCTTTGTTCAAATTTCATTAATTTAATAAATTATTTGAACACCTATTAAAGTATTTTAAAAAAATTACTCCCTCTTGTCTTGAACAATTTCTTGCTTTTAACTTTGCTGACAGGAGACCTGAGAAAGGATTAAATATAAAACTATATTGACCATAATTTATAGCCCCGCAATTTGTCATCTGTAGCTTTAAGGGGCAACCAACTCATTGATTGCTAACAATGTTACTGATATAAATGGCAATACCCTGGAACTGATTCAGATCAATTGCTGATGCACATGCAACTCATCTGTGTTGGATATGTAGCAAACAATATCCATCATTGATTGGACAGAAAGGTTATATCTGATTGCAATACTCTTAAAAGGTTAATGATTAGTTCTATACTTGATTAAAATGGGGTGGCCAATTTACACGTGTGTGTGTGTGTGTGTATATATATATATATATATATATATATATATTGTGTGTAAAAACAAATTTTTTTCCTTTTTTTTTTAATTTTGTTACATCTTTCAATTTACCACTTAACATTCATTTTTTTTCTTTTTGTTTCTTACCTATCTAAATATTTTTTTTGTTAACCCCATTTTTTTTAATTATGAATTTTCTTTTGTTATGAATTGCTTTTTTGTATCTACTTTTATTGACCTAAAAGATAAAATTTATAAATTTAAAAAAATATTTACTCTAAATACTAAATAGCTAAACTAAATGTATAAGTAAATGTATAGTATGTGTATTTTAGTGCAATGTAATTCTCTTTGCTGTACATAGATTGAATTGAAGAGCATCTGCATGTATAAGTATAGAATCATTTGTTGTGTCAGTCAGGTTGCCGAGAATTACATAAACTGCTCTATATATTTATTTTCTTTATTATTATTGTTTTTTTTTTTGTTTTTTTTTACCCCTCATTCATTCGTAATCTTTTCAGATTGTACGAATGAGAAAGACTGGAGACAGTGTCAGTCAAAACGTTGTGACCACAGTGAAGACAACATAAAGAATGACCAGTCTAAATAATTCTTACAATCTTAATGATTCTTCTCAAGTTTATAGACCATTCCACATTGATAAAACTCTGTATGTCATCCTTTCCACAGAGTGCACAGATACTACACTGATCCTAGGCAGAAATACTAGATTGCAACACTATAAACTTGGGTTTGGTGTACAGATAATTCTATCAGATTTGAGTATTTCCTAAAAGAAAATTTGACACTTTAGTTTAATTTGAGAGCCAAGACACATCTGTGTAAATAAAAACAAAAATTGTTCAGTCTAGACACACTAGCATTGGAATCCACTGTCTCTTATTGAGACAATAAAAGAGCTGTGATGACAGGAATGAAACCCCTTAGTACCAAGCGCTCACCACATTGGTAATGGTGATATTAGCTGTTTCCTTTATGTGGAAACATTTGAAATTCATTAACCTTACTGAAATATATAAAATCTTCCTATTAAAACAATTTTCCCAGAAAATAAATTTCTCAAGTTCATTTTAATGAAAATTACTCTTTCAAGTATTCATGGGGGTTTCCTTCCTAATCTTTTGTTTTAAGTTATGGCAGGTGTTAACAACATCTTGATTCTGTCATTTTCTCTTCAACCTGTATACACTATCCATTTTAGTTGTTTGCTGTTGTTGAAAGTCCTCAAGTGATGTGGTTTCTGTTATTTGGTATAGTTCTTTGTGAATCTGTAGTTCTTCAAAGTAGGATTGTCCCACTAAGACCTATATGCTTCATTCTCTGTCATTTTTAACAATCAATCTTAGAAAGCTGACAATATTTGTCTGAGTTTGGGGCCATGCATAACATCCATATGAAAATCTCAATCTGACAAAGCTATTAAGAACATGCCTAGAATTCTTAGATTAATATTTTGATACTGTAGCAGCTTACAGTGTTTGGTTAAACTATCCTGGCATAGCCTATTCTATATTCAATTTCCTTATCTCTTATACTAAATTCGTTATAACTGATCTATAGACCAAGGTATTTGAAGTGTTTTCTATTTACTAATTCTACATCCTGAATTTTTATCCATCCTGAGTATGACTATAAACTACATGCATGACAATAAACTGCATTCAGCAGTGGGTCCTCTGTTCAGGAGGTTTTGATGAGCATGGAACCACCTCTTAATTGTTAGTGTTCCCATGTCAACCCTGACCTGGGATGGTAGCACCTGTTGGGTTCCTAACTACAGGCAAATACGTAACCCTCCAAACTTGGGTCAGTGCACTATGAAAGTGTAAAAATAGGTTTTAATATCAGAAATATTTTGTAAAAAAATTTTTTATATATATATATATATATATATATATATATATATATATGTGTGTGTGTGTATATTACCAGCAATAAAAATTGTCAGCATTGAATAACCCATTGAGGTTGATATGCCGTAAACCAAACCAAACTGAATTTTTATGATGGATTCCTGGTATGTGCTATCCCTGCTTTCATTCCAATTTCAGTCATCTAGGAAACTGTATGACACTTACTCTGACATCATGGGTCAACATTACTTTCAGAGGTGGTATGCCCGTAAAGGTTGACTCTTTCAGCTAATAAGCCATAATTCATTTTTCCTTGTTACAGATGTCAATATGGCAAAATAACAGCTGACATGAAAATATATACAAAGCAGAGATGTGTTAAATTACTCCACATGGGAAAAAACATATTGCACCCACTTGGTAATTAATGAACATTTATGGAGACCAAACAATGAATGAGAACATGGATGACTGCACTAGTTCATGTAACAGATCCAGACATATTTGTGTTTGTTCAACAATCACAGAACTGACCTGTGGTGTATACTGCAACTATTCTAAGCAGACCATAGTTGCAATTTCTGGGAATGAGCACATAATCTGTCATGATCAACAGTTTGAAGAAGGCCAGTACACTCGAAGTCTCAGTCACGATGACTTGTGACTTTGTGCTAGCACAACCATTAACAGCTTCTGTCTACACAGTTTCATTCACAAGGTTTGCATCAATCCATACCATACTAGGAACATTTGGTTTGGTAGTGGATGTTTTATATATTTTTTTTCCTATTCAAGATCGCTCTTATCCTAACTTTAAATATCTGTCATCAGCATAGCCTTGCTCATCAGCATAGGTCCTCTAGATAGAGAATAGAAATGCTTTTTTCTGTTTTGTTTGGGATGTGTTATTGAATGCTTAAATGGCCAGTGCCCGTCTCTTCCCATCTGTGCTTGTATATGTGCAGAGCATAGTCTAGGAAGAGATTAAATAGATTGAGGATTTTATTTCCTCTTTGTTGTACTCCTGATAAGGTGAGAAATGATTTCAGTATTAGGGCTTTCACCAGACATATACAACTTTTTAAATTGATATTCCTTTATCAGATTTATACACTCATTAGTGTTAGAGCTTGGAAGATGGTTTGTATTAAGTGGAAGCTTCTATTGATGTGGCCATATACTGACGTGAGGTTAACATAGCAATCTTCAATTACATACCTGCTAACTGCTTGAAACAAATCTTGCAGTGATATCCTGCTCTGTAGTATGAGGACATGTCGTAAACAAACAGGTATTACACTCTGAACCTAAGCAAAGTGCTGGCGTCATACTTTGATCCTAGACAGAGTGCATAGATAGTACGATCCTTGGCAAAACATGCTGATCCATACATAATCCTTTTTTTTTATGGTATTAGTGTATAAGAATATGTAATTTCATATTACTCTACAGTTGATAATGATACCATTTAACCCAGTATTGTCTGTGACACGGTCAGATTATTGGGAACTAGTTCCCTCAACAGGCTTTTCTGGTGAGGAGGGTAGCTAGACAATCAAGCTTGAGTACTGACTAACTTTCTTGTGGGTTCAACAGTCATCTAGTACACTGGCATAAACTGGGTTCTTGCTGGACAGAGGACTTCCCTGACTGAAGTCAACAGTCTGGTTGCGGGATTCATCTGATGTCAGCAATGGCCACATGTCTGTGACCAAGGTGAGCCTTCATGTTTGAGAAAGTCAGCTGTGGTTTTGACCATAAAAGGGATGACCCACACCAGGTCTACTTGCCCAAGACCTGCTACACCTGAATGAATACCTGGCTTTCAACTCAGAACTAACTGGTGAGGTGCTCGTCTGTGTAGTAAATCTATGACTACACCTGATAATGACGCTGATGATGATGATAATAATGTTACATTTTTATGTTGATAAAATAAAAGAATTTTACTCTAAGCAAAAATTCTGCTTCTGTCATGTTATTAAATTTCTTTGCATTCCATTGAAATAAAAACTTTCCTTATTGCACATTACTTATCCTATGTTTCTCTCTTTAAGATAACGGGTGATATGAGCCTGTCTACTTTGTTTATTCCTCTTCATTTCCTTCTCTGTAAGTAATTGTGTATAACAAATACAGACTTAGTTATACATAATACTTAATATAAAGGCATGCAGTTGAAAACTGATTGCTACATTTCTTGAATTCCTGAGTATTGAGTTTCTACTGTCGTGTTTTGTCGGCACTTTAAACTGAGTGTTTTAAGAAGAAAAAAATCACTAAATTACATTAAACAAATGTGATTAAAAACAAACTATGGTTATACCAGATGATCAAAAGTAATTTTTAACTTTCCAATCATTTTGTGAATGCACCCTCACCCACCCAGAGTTCAATGTATCCTCAATGGTAACTTGCCAAACAAAATATAGACCTGTAGATTTACTTTGTATCACCTAGGGTATTGTGTAGAATGGTATTTTTGTTATCCCCAAATTTTTAAAGTACTCATACTTACTAGTAAGTAACTCATTTTTTGTTTTTTTGCTCCTTTCCTTTACTCTCCTTACTCTGTGAGGGGTGTGTAACACGAGGTGTGGTGTAGTTGTAGCTCAGTTGTCGTGGGAGGCAGATTCTAGGAGACTATCCATTTTCAGAAATCTGAGGTGACTAACACAGGTGAGTTGAAGATTAAGCACCATTAATATCGTTATAATGTTGTCAAAGGGATTGAAATAAAACTTACTATATTTTGTGGCCTTTAGAATGTACCCTAAATTTAACATGAAATATTTTGGAAAAATAAAATTAAGGTAACCATTATTAAGCGTTTCCAAGTATGTCTTTGAAGTTGCTTTTAATTGCATTTTAGACCTTATTCTTTATTTCTAATCTGAGCTATTGACAGATGGCTGTAGATCAGTGTTGGGCAAACTGCAACCTATAGAGCCTTTTGGAAGAGCATGAGGAAAACAATGTTTATAAAAATTTTGCTTACTTCATTTTCTTCTCACTTGTTCATTCAAACTCTCTTATACATAACCATGATTAAGTATAATGTTTCTTGAAATTTGTAACCTTTTGTTGAAGATAACATTTTCAGCATTTTAAACAATTGGTGATTTTTCAGTAAAGATTATTATACATGTACATCCTTTTCTTTTAGAAACAGGAAACCATTTTTTTTCTGGAGAAGAAATATAAGATTGGTCATTGTAAAAGTGTGCACCTGATTAGAAAATTAAAAAAAATTTTTCATTCTATAAGCTTGTAAATGCCATTTTTGTAGAATTTTTTTTTTAATATTTTCAGGTATTTTTTGACTGTAGATTTGTTATTTAAAGTGTTCTATAGAGACTGGATCAAATGAAAATCCAAAGGAGCCAGATCAGTGGTGGAAAATGACACCTTTTTTATTTGCCAAAATTGGTCATTTTTCTTGAACCTAAGTCTCTTCAAATGGCAAAAACCTGTTGAAATTTTCAAACTCTTAGCAGAGTGTCTTCATTGATGCCAAAAGCTCACCTGGAGTGTGGTTAATCATTTAGGTTAAAATCCCCATGACAAAATCTGCCAAATCGCTTTTTGACAGTCTGAAGACCTGGAGTATGGTCCAAGTAAACCTGAATGTTCTTTTTTTTTTTTTTTGTTGCAGTTCCGATGCTTACTCCTTTCTAAAATTCATACAGCATATGGTGAAAGTTTAACTTTTAATCCTCTATCTTTAAGGCATTAATTTGTGGACAAAACTTCAACATTCAACAAAATCTGACATACAACTGAATGATGTAAGATTTCAATACAGAATACACCAAAATAAACACCAGTGTCGAGTTGCAGTCATTTTATATTAGCAATGAAAATCAGACACAAACTTTTGCAATGATTTGAGATAGAGATTTACATACACACTATTTTTTTTTCTTTTATGAATAAATTAGAAATAAAGCACAGATAGCACTGTCATTAGTTCAAGACTTCTGTTTTATTAATTATAAAAAGTCTTTTCTCAAAAAAAAAAAAAAAAAAAAATCTAGGGAAATTTTCTAGATGCTGCCCAAGATGACACTGGATATTTATAAATCTTGAAGTTGACCTTCATGATGTAAGACACCCTTGGTTATTTTCAGAAGAAAAATCTCTAATGTGTTATAAAATAAGGTTTATGAGATAATCTTAGTAATTGCTAGACATTTTGCCCTGAATATATCCTAATAATAAAGGTGGATCTAAAATTTTATATACAAAGGCATCTGATTTTTGCTTATCATCTGTTTGATTCTTGGTCTCCTTTAACTATCAAGATACATTCTTATGTAAATGCTTTTGCTTGCAAGCTATTGTTATCAACCAGAACCACTTATATTTAAGAAAAAAAAAATGTATATTCCACTTATATACATAGATGTGAAGATTTGAGTATGCACAATGATTCTGTATAAATTTCTATAAAAATAGTCAAGTGGTTTCCTTTTCAGAGGCTATTAATTGAAAATTTGAACTTGTGCTTCTTCCTTCCCCCCAACATAATGCTGTTAGATCCACAAAGGGGCAAAAAGCCAATGCCTCTTTTGTTCTCTATACCAGGAGCCATTCCTTACCTGATCTTTGTTTTTAATTTTGTTCTTTTCTGTTGCCTTCCATTGTGTTCCTTCTACAAATAGATAAGGATAATCGAACAAATTGCAAACAGTCAGAAGCTAAACTGCAGGATTATAAAAATAATCTCCTGATTAGTTGACCACTTAAGTGAACTGGATCCTTTGAGATAATAAAGACTTTAAAAAAAAAACAAAAAAAAACTATTGAAGCAAGCCTTTTGGAATCAGATAGCATGATGATGATGGTGGTGGTGATAATAGTGATATCAATATCAATAATGATTGGTTAACTGAGATCATGTGACTTGCTGCAGTTTGTATTGATTACCTCACTGCCACCCTTTCCCCTAATTCTCTTTTATGCTTTTCTCAAAATCCTACTCTGCTTTTAGCTAATCTGAAGAGCTACACTTATACAGTCAGATAATTCCTTAACAGACAATTGATTGGTTCTTTTTTAAAAAAAAAAAAAATCACCTTTCCTCTTTTGAACTCTTCTTTCTCATACATACTTATCTATCTGTATGTAAAATTTTATAAGATAGTTCCTTGCTTAAGAACCTACCTTGGCTTTAGAAGGTTGCTTGTATTTTGGTGGCAAATGCATGTGTAACAGACACAATTTGCATTTCTTAAAGTAAATGCAGCTGATATGGCAACAAATCTACTGTTCATTTTCAGTTCTTCCAACTGATATAGGGCGGGGGGAGATAACAAAGAAATCTGTCTGCATTTCAGACTGATATGGTGGAAGGGAGGGGAGCATGACAAATGTTTCTGCATTTTTTGATGATGTACGGAATTCCTGTATGCAGGCATATATGTATTCTAAATATTTTTGTGGTTTTCTACAACAGAAAGTTTTTTTTTTTTTTTTTTTTTTTTTTAAAAATGTCTTTCTTTATTTTTATTTATTTTTTTTTTCAAGTTTTCTATTCCTGGAGCAATAAGTGAGGCAGATTTACAGCAAAGAATATTTCAACTGCAAATACTTTTTTTTTTTCTTTTTTTTAAAAAACAGATCTGATGTCAAATTTCATTAAATGTAGGTCAAGGTTTTCACAATATGATTGGTATTAACCAAGTGATGTTAGTAAAATTTTCATAATATATGTTGATTTTTTTTTTTTTTTTTTTTTTTAAATATAGCTTAGATGTGGCACAAGGCCAAAAGTATGGGACATCCACAAGATATATTAATGAGTAATCTATCATATGTGGTTTCAGCTTATGGATATTTTTTTGTTGTTTTGTTAAGTAATAAAATGTATTATAATTTATGGGGAATATCACATAAACTAAGTGCAACATTTATTTTTACTTGATAGTCCGAACATCTATAGCCTAATGAAGTTCACTATCTTATATACCTTTTAATAAAGTATCTTTTTTTTAGTTTATATGTTAATCTGGCAGCCCATAATATTCTGTAACCTTCATTAGTTGATAATCCATTGCTTTAGCTTTTTCTACTGTTTCAACTTGCTTCCTGTGATCTTATTTTTTAATGATGGACCACAAGTGTTCTATTGAATTAATATCTGGATGATGCCATTCCATTAATTGGGTGTCTTTGAAACCCATTTTGATAAGTGAAAGAGCATTGTCTTCAATGAATAGCTTAATGCTTTTTATGTGGTTCTACAGAAGGATAATGAGAATAACAGGGACCAAACATGTGAGCAATGACAAAGTTTCAGAGAATAAGGAAGCAAAAGGACACTTATACTTAGAAATTTCAATTGTCTCTTTCTGATGCTATGACACATTGAGGAAGAGGACTTAGAAAATATACAAGACATTGAAGGCAAGAGAGACAGAGGAAAGCAGTGCATAACCTATCTGATGAGCTTGGTAGAATAGGGATTAGGAGAGACAGAAAAAGACAATTTATTAAGAGCTAAAAAGACAGGAAATTCTGGAAAGCCTAGATTTTCAACATCTTAGAAGGACATAAAGAGGGTTGTGTTATGTACAACTCAAAAAATGTATTGCCTAAGAACATACATTAATTCTATGCATTTATCTTATCAACTTTGAGGAGACTTGTAATTATACTGACTATACCAACTATTTCCTTGTATAACCCACCCTCTAATGCAGCCATCATGTTCATCCAATATAGCTCTATATTCATCACTAAAAGATACTGTGAAGAAATCAGTTTTCATCCACTTTCCTCAATTTATACGTTTCTCTTCCTAACAGTGGTAGTTTGATTGCTTTCCAGTTTTTAATCAATGCTCTTACTGTTCTGAATTTTGTTTACATTTGCAACACAAGCTTCTTGAAATATTTTTCTTGTGGATTAATCCAGTTATTACCTGTTTAATTTTTCTCAGATCTCTTTATGAAATTCTTAAAACCATTTTTCTTTTTCACTACTTGTTCTTTGCTTACCAATGTTTTCATTTTCTATTTTGTTTGTTCTATTATCTACAGACATTTTTTTAATTTCCAATATTGTGCCCCCATAACTTGATAACTACAATATCTTGCTTCTTGTGTAAAACCTATGACAATTTATATATATATATAAAATTAATAGCATAATTATTGATATTTATACTTTAGAGATATTTATTTATAATATTATGAACAACCCTTGAGTTAGATGGAATTTCATGCTATCAAATATGTTACAAATACAAAATCTAATATTATAGGTTGAAATTCACTTGGTAAAATTTCTAGGATATACCAGCGTTTATAAATATACTAACATCAGTTAACACCAATCTTATTATGCAAAACTCGACATAATAAAGAACTCCTTGTGTGTTACAAATTTTATTATGCAGTTTTTCAAAGACATCTAAAATGATCTCTTGTTCAATGCTAAATTTATTTTATAAAAAAAAATATTAAACATTTCCATGCATTTTATGCTCATATTGATAAGTCTGAATTAAAAGCAGTTTTGTCAGATTTCTATTAAAATATCCTTTTCTCTTGTTTTCTGTACCAATGATCTTGACATGCCTATTGTTCACCTGGCTACAAAAAGCATGTCTGCTATATTTCTAACTCAATCTATTCAGTAGTTCTCTAATCTGTACACCTTGAACAGGTACACAATCTCATCAGATATGTTATAATAAATATATTCTAGTCCAACAACACTTATCCAGGATGGAAAGCTTTGATAAGTTAATTACAAAAGCTGGTAAACAATGTACTGCTTTAATTACCATAGATTTGTAATACTGCCTTCAGTTGTAACAAGAATGTGACCTCATGTCCTTCCCATAATCAATTAATCTTTAACTGCAGGTATTGTCACTCTGGTAAGTTTCTCCTTTCTAGGGCCATATGGCCATATCACTAGTTCCCCTGCGATCACTGAAGTTAAGCAATGTCGAGCTTGGTCAGTACCTAGATGTGTGACCATTTGGGAATAGCAGATACTGTAAGCTTGGACATGCAGGTAGTGTAATGAATAATGGCTTGGCATTGTTAATTTTCAGAGTAGAGTTCCAATTTAAGTTGGATTTGTTATAGTCAGTTACATACAAATACCCTTGAAAAAGGTATAGATCCACTTTTTGTCCCTCCAGCTATGGGTTAATTAATTTGCAAAATTTGTATCACAAAACTCTTACCCCACCTCCAAATTCTTAGAATCCAAAAAAAAAGTCATGGCTTTAAATAACCTGCAAAATGAATCCTCCAATCCTTTTTCTCTAGAAATGCTGTTAACGCTACTAACCCATTTCCTTACTGTGTTTATATTACGTTTTCAACAAATATTTGCTAGCCTCTGAATATATTCAGCACTTTTCTCCCCCCCACCACCGCCCACAGAAAAAAAAACAAAAAAAAAACACCATCATAAATTCTATGACAGTTCACAGCTTCAAGAGAAGTAGTTATTTTGAAAAAGGATTATATGTAGGAAAAGATAAGATAATGTATTTTCCTTCTGGCCTTCTACACCGACACCAGGAATTCTGACGTCTTCTATATACTGCATCCTTTCAGGACGTGGGTGATCATCAATATCCACAACTTTCAATCCTTTATAGTTTTTAACAATGATTGTTTTTCATTATATCTCCCAATCTATGTTCTACCATCCATTTACACAAGCCCATTATGTAGGTTGCTCACTGCTTTCCTCTGTCTGCCTCTCTTGCCTTCAATATGTCTTGTTAGTGTCAAATTCTCCAATCTCCCTTTCTTCATTATGCGTGCTAGAAATTTCAATTATCTCTCTATTATTTTAAGTACTATTTTTATTCCTGTTTTCTTTAAAACTCATTCACATCTTTAGTCCACAGTATTCTCAGTTTTCTTCTGTAGAACCACTTTTCTGTTGACTTCATCTGTAAGGAGATTGTCCAACATTTAATGGAAGACTGATAATTACATAGGTTTAATACATTTTTTTTTCTTTTCTAACAAAATTTTCCATTTTATTAATACTTTGCTTAGATTTACTTTTAAATAAGAACAGATATTACTTGTTGATTGACCCTCATATTTTGTGAGATCAAGTAAATGAAATTTCATCTATAACTCACTTAACCATCATGCCATTGTTTAGAGTTAAATGTTTTTAACTGTTCAATTTTTTCTTAAAAGATACAGATATATAAACTAGTGTTTAAGTTTTATACCACTAAAGCACCACCATATCCAACAGTAAATCAAATAAATTAAAAAAAAAAAAAAAAATAACAAAGCTATTATAATAGAAAAAAGTGACAAATAAGTGGAAATATGAAGTGACTGTGGGATACTTCCTCTGTTGTTGGTAAGTGCCACATTCATTGACCAGTTTGGCAGTAGCAAATATTTCAAGTGCCAAGTGGAAGTACATAAGTTTCTTATATTTACAGTTTACTTTAAGCATTTTAAGTGGAAATATTATTACTTTGAAATTATTTTTTTAATTCAACATATTTGACTGCTACTTAGACAACAAATATTGTCATTGTTGAAATGTAGATACATGATCATATATTCCCAGTAAAAAAGACACTAACATTTAACAAATAGGGCAATATGTGGTGTGTAAAATATATATGATATATAAATGTGAATATCAGTGTGTCACTGTGTCACACTTTCTCAACCTTACTCCTAGAGGGCATAGCCCAACATATCATAGCATTTTGGAATTGGGGCCGACTTCGTAGGCAAATTAAAAACATTCCATGCCAGGTCTGGACCAGCAATCATGAAATTTTGGATTCCCAAGTTATTACTGAATTTTTTTTTTTTTTTAATTTTTTTTTTTCTTCCCCTGGTAAATTTTTTTTTTTGTATGATAACAATTTTTATAACTTGGAAATAAATTTGTGAATAATCAAAACTAATTGTGAAATCCAGTGAAAATCACAATGAAGTTAAAAAAAAAAAAATGTTTGTAGGGAAAGTAAGGACCTACATACATCACATTGTTTAAATTAAGTCACTTCAGAAGAATTATCATTAAATTTTGAAAAGGTAAGTTTAAATGTTAATGCAATACTTAAATGCAGCAATAAATTTTGAGTTCTTCTATAGTTTATTGTTGTCTATTGCATCTACTCCCTACCTTTTGTGATGAAGGCCCAATTAAGAGCTCTCTGCAGGAGCTAGCTTAAATGCTGCCTGATAGGGTGGCTTTTGAGCTAATATATATATATATATGTGTGTGTGTGTGTATATATATATATATATATATATATATATAGTCAGTCAATGACAATTATTCGTACACCCATCATCTTGAATATTTTTATCCATTTCTCAGAATCTAATGCTTGTATGATGCCAGTTTTTATATGTTAATAAGCACAAAAAACAAATATAAAACTCAATTTTCAGAACAATAGGTTAAATACAACAAATTTGACAGGCGAATTATGCAAAATAGGAAAAGACAAAATTATTCGTACAGTAGAAAATAATGTTTTAAATTGATTGATTCTTGTAAGTATAAGTAATTTACATAATTATTTTATTGGTGAATCCTTCTAGACTATTTATTCAGTAGAATATTTGTGATAAATCCAGCAAAGAACATTACATGATGCATAGAGTGTCACCATTGTTATTCTTATGTTAACCACATGATGGGGAAGACAAAGGAGCTTAATGTTGACTTGAGACAGAATTATTAACTTCCACAAATCAAGAAATAGTTAAAGCGATATTTCAAATCAAGTAGCTATCCCTAGATCTATGGTACAGTCCATTATAAAGTTTAAACAGTTTGGCATGACAGAGAATTTGTCTGGGTATGGAAGAAAACTCAAATTGTCACTGAAAACTGAGTCATGAGGTTAATATAAACCCAAGAGTTGTTTTGAAAGACATTGCCAAAAATTTGGATACGATGAGTATAAGCAGAAGTGCTCGCACAATACAACATTGTTTAAATAGAAATGAGTTGTATGGAAACTGAGCATGACGAGACCCTCTTCACAAACCATGTCACATAGTTGCTCAGTTTAATTTTACCAAAACTTTCTTGAACAAAGAAAATTGCTTTTAGGAACAAGTACTATGGAGTGATGAAACAAAATAAAAATATTCCAAATTGATGGGTGTACAAATAATTTCATCACTAACTCAAAGGCAAAGCGTGAAGATTTCCACATATTATTAAAAATAATTAATTTTTTTTTAATGTTTTTCAATGTTAAATATTCTCGATATGAAACATTCTCTTTTTGTGTGTTAGTGTCCCAAATGTCTTTTATTTTTTATATATATATATATATATATATATATATATATATATATATATATATATATATATATATATATATATATATATAAAAGAGAAGTAGTATCAATTCCTCCTCTCTACCTGACACCCGTGTTAACAGTACTGACATTTTGTTCATTTCAACATTTTTTTTTTTTTCCTAAAAATCTAAAGGGATTCAACTACAGTCACTTTTCAATTTCATTTTTGTGTCTTTAATCAATCTGATGCTTTCTGTTCATTGTTAATTATCCTCATTTCTTAACTATCATTTAAGTAGTCATTATTTAAGAAAAAAAAAAAATGTTTTTTTCTGTGTACACTGGCTGCAGTTGAAAATATTTGATTTGATTTCTATCATGCAGCATTAAACTTTTAGCTGGTAATGAAATTACTATCTTGAATTCCCTGCATGGTGAGGATTCTCTTGCATATAACGGTTGCTTGCATTCCTGGCCAATAGCCAGATGTTATCTTACTCACCCACACCTCCATCTGTTCACCTCCCAGATCTTTCAAATAAATCGTTAGACAAATATGACTTGTCGTGACTCTATTATTATTCAATGCTTAAGTACTGAATTGTTTTGTTGCAGTTCAATTGCTTGGGAGAAAAACAACAAAAAAAAAAAAAATTGAAACTCGTTCAATTTTTTTTTATCTCTTCTATGGGGTAGTCATTAATGGTCACTCTAAAATCATAAAAATTGACTGCTTTTTTTTCCCTGTTAAACGCAGGAAATACAAAAACTTAATGGAAAAATACAAGGTTTTGTCCATATGTAAAGTGAGTACTAAAAATCTTTTGGTTGAACTACCTCTCAGAATTTGACCAAATGACCATACTTTTTGAATTTGTTTTGCAATTGGGCCAAAATTTTTCAGTGCCCTCCTACCTATTTTTTTTTGTGTGAGAGAGAGAGATTGAGTGAATTAACTCCAATCTAATATTATTAGTTTGCTCATTTTGATTCTTTTTTTTTTCTCCATTTTACTGTTACTATTTTTCTTGTAACACTGCAATCCTTTCTATATTGCCATTAAGCAACATAAGTAAGAAATAAAGAACTCACTTCCAATGAGATTTGAACTTGTATCCTTGAGAACTCATCTGGCATAGATGACACTTAGTTCATTTGTACACCAGAATTCCCCCCCCCATTTAATTTTAATGAGTTTATCTTTCAAAAAACAAAAAAATCCAGGCAGCCTGTTAAGTCCATTACCATTTTTGTCAGTAATGTCTCAGTATCTAATCATGAAAAATAATTACAGTGCCTAAAATATAAAAGTGGAAAAAGGTTTATTTATATCAGCAATTTCGTACAAATCATTGACTCCCTCCTATTCACTGCTAACAATCATGAAATCATAAAATGTCCCCCAAATACTCTGGAATAATATATTAGTAAATGGTCAGTTCTTAAAGGTCAACAGATTACTAGTAAAACATCTGTTACCTGTTATTTGTTTTCTCTAGGTAGTTTAATCTTGCACTTTTGTTAATCTTATTTCTTGACATACAAAAATCATTTTAATTATATTATTAGCAGTATACCATAGCAAAACTTCACAAACAGTTTCTTCTGTGATTACAAGTTGTTATTGTGTTTTATAGGCAATGTTGAAATTTTTAACCGAAGTTGAGAATAAAAATTTATCATGCTTGTTTGAAATTATCACTCAGTCATTGAATTCTTTTCAGATTCAATGGTTTTAAATTTTCAGTGTTTTTAATATGGCATCATCTGATATTCAAATAATTTCTGATGCTTTACTTTGGTGGGATTATTCTGCAGTTGTTAAATTCTTTCATTTAAATCAATAAGAATTTGCTTAGACAGTTTCATCTCTAGTGATTCATCTTGATTCCTTTTTGAGATGATTAAGAACGTCCTTCAAAGAAAGTCATCAACTTTGGTGTAAAAGATCTGAAGTGAAACATTTGAACATTGAAAATAGAAATACCAATAAATAAGTATAAAATTCCAGTTTTAAAGACTGTCAGCAAAAAAGAAGGCCTGCCTGGTTGCATCCAAGTTCAACACTATTTATTTGAGTTAACTTAGCCCCAAAGGCATCATTCATGTTTCCACACAGAAAGAGAGAGAAATGTAATTTACTGAATTAATCTAGCTTCATTTATACCAGAGGCTGAATTCATAATTTCCTACAGATGAAACCCAAACAATAAATCCCTTTTCTTTGGAATATTCAACTTTGGGGTAATTTAAACATTAATTCATTTTTTTTTTCTTCTTTCATTTGTTTGTTTGAAATTGATTTAAAATTCATTGAAAACCATTTTGACTGATTAAGCATCTATCTTTTTCTTTTTAGTGAAAATTTTGTACAAGTCATACAATCATACAAAAATATAATTCCTGATTTCTTAGAAAACACATTTTTTTTTTCTTCTGTTTATTCTTTGCAATTTCTTTGTGAATTCATATTTGTTTCTGATTCTAAAATCATGTTTAAATGAATAGAGTTGAGGCAAATATGAGAAAGAAAATGTACATAAGTTTTTTTTTATTTTTTATTTTATTTTTTATTTTATTTTTTATCTAAATACCAAATACAAGCAAGGTGAATTAACATTGCCCAGGATAAAATGTCCTTTTCTGATTTGTCTTTATATATCTAATACATCTTTCTCTCTCTTGTATGCAAGGAAGGATCAATATATGTCTCACCTGTCACATAGTTATTACTTGAATTTCTGATTTGAGAAAATGAGTATAGGTTTGATCTGTATAGTTAATATTTACCACTGGAAGCATTGATATTGAAAAATATTTCTGTAAACTGCTTTTTTTTTTTTTTTTTCTTTTTTTTTCATTTAGCTTCAGGCTTATATGAATTATGTAGTGTTGATTCCTATGTCCACTTTCTATCATATATATGAGCAAGAGGGAACATAAGAATCAACATTGCATGGTGACTGTCAGTTTCATGTCTCAGTGGATCTTCAGATCAAGATAGATTTTTTACTGGCCTCTGAAGGTTGAATATGATAGTCGTATTTCTTCCTACAGCTGCCTGAGGTAGATATGAGAAAGTGGTTTACCCAAATGTTTTTTTATATTTTTGTCAACAACTATTATAGCATGTCATGTCTCTATTTTTGCTTAGATATATGGCAGCTCTGAGAAAAGTGAATACACTCGTACCTCAGTATTACAGACCTCCCTTTTAATGGATATTTGAAACAATGGACAATATCTGGAACAGCCTACTAAGTTTGTAAGTCCCGCACATTACAGAGGAAGTTGTTGCAACACTGGATACAAGCCGCTGCTTCACAAGCTAACCACTGGTTGTCACTTTGCTTACATCAGTGTAACCACACATAACTTACTGTTCTATGGGTCCCCTCCCCTCTATTTTTTGGCAGGGGGCAGTGCATTTAAGTGGTTTTATATTCATGATTTTCTATAATCATCTCATCTGGAGGAAGAGTAGAAAAACTGAAGAGTGAATTTAATAGTAACACAAGATAGTGTATATTACAGTATCAGATTGGATAGTGTGCGCAATTAAGTGTACAGTACTATATTATTCCTCTTTCTTTCATAATGTAATCGTTGATATTAGCCACTACAGACTTAGTGTCGGTAAGTACAATCACCATTATGCTGTTTCCCTGCTTTTATCTGTTAAAACGAGTTATGAATGTACATGCCTTTTCCAACATCATTAATGTAATTTTTTTGTAATTGTTAGACAATCTGAAGGTGATATGTCCCGGAAAGGGATATATTTGATCGAAGTAGCTAAGTGGTTTTGGCTACTATAACCAAGTAGTACACAGTAGCAGTAATCGACTGGTATTCGTCGTAGTCGCAGGTAATAAGTGTAGACCAATAGGATATCCAATGGCGTAGTCCAATGGGCGTCATCATAAACTTAAACTCTGTTGTACCTACACGTCCATCTGTATTTATGACGGACACCAGCCAATCATATTCCAGTGAGGGGGAACTCAGGTGGATGCATATTCCATTATATCAGAAGGCTTCCTGTATAATAAACTTTCAAATTAGGTTTTATTTCTCTTAGTATTTAAGTTGCACTTCATGTTCATATTACTTACTATTAGGTTTTTTGTTGTTGTCCCCCCCGCTTTTTAACATTTGACAAAACATATTGACAATTATATGAGTACTGAGTATTTATCACTTGGATTCTAGCACAGGCTTGTCCTTAGAAAGAAAAACGTCAGATTTACTCATTGCTTTGGAATCGCCAGTCTTCTTTTTTAAACATATCTGTTTTCTTGTACCAGATGTTCTTCTGTGCTGAGTGATAAAGTATAGATTTAGGTACATAGAGATGATCTTTTTATAGACTAATAGCATGCTCATAAAATGTTGACAGGACTCAATGATTGGCACTCTTCGGATTACAGTGTTTGTATTTGTTATCTATGAACATAATATATGGGTATATGTGTTTGTGTATGTAAACCATTTTGGAAGGTTGTCTATTGCTTACGACTTTTGACAAATGATTTATAAGGCTTTGAAAATTGCATTTTAGTTTAAGGAATAGAAGAGATGGCATCTATATCATCCTTCGTTTTGTAAGCATTTAGATTAAAAGTTCAGAATGTTTGTTTGCTTTTTCTGATTTTACTCTATCTTGGGTAATTGGGTTGTTTCTAAAAAGTAAGGTAATAATCATCATCATCATCATCATTCTTTAAACCTGGGACATCTGGTGGTAATCATTAGTGATTGAATCACAAAACTTTCCTGAGAAGTCAAGTAGTTTTTTGTAATATTCCTGGCTGTGATATTAGTTCTTCATTGAATAACTAATTCTTTTGAAAGTCTTTGAGGCCATTTACCATTGCACCTCCAGTGTATGACACTCATTTCAATGTTCTCTACTTTGTTCACTTCTCCAGCAACATGTAGTTTTTTTTCCCATTTAAGAAAAAAAAAAAATCTTAGTATAATTTTCCAAATGTCTTTTTTTTTTTTTTTTTTTTGTCTATCACCGAATGACTCAAGGATGGATGGCTATATAATTATGGCCACCAAATTGTCCATAGTGACTTTATGGATCCCTGGAGCATATTAGTTTTAAAAAATTCCAAAGCTTAAGTTTTTGGAAAAAGGTTTGATTTACAATGTAACTAAGTATTACTTTGTGTCTTTCAGGTTCGCTTATTTATCTATTTGTTTAACTGTATAAAATAGAAATCTTGTTGAAAATCTCAACTCTTAAGTTTTTAGGCAAAATTAGGGTTCAGTTTACAATGTAAGTATAATGCTAAACTGGACCTTTATATCATGTCCTTCAGGTTAGCTAAACAGAATTTTTTTTGTTTAATTTTGTAGACACCCACTTGAAATTTTTTACATCAGAAACCAAATTTGATCCCCCCCCCTCCAAACACCAGACATCAATACTTTGGGTAGTGGGGAATCCTGTTTTATAAGCAATGACCACCAGTCAGAAAGAGTGATAATCTCTTGTTCATAAAACATATTTTGATGTGATGCCTGGTGTTATGATAAAGTAAAAAATCCAGTTCTATAAAAAAATTTCTAAAAAAAAAAAAAAAAATCTGAGTACTGAAATTTTTTTTTGCAAAATCCCTCTAGATACTTTAATCAAATATGATCAAAGTGTTCGTTAAGATGATTTTCAAATAAGAATCAATTCAAGAACTAAGTAGTTAGTTTGATTTCTTATCAAAGCAAAAGGTCGTATTTTGGTCTTCTCAAAGAACTAGCTTAAAATTCTGTCCATGAGGCAGATTTCAACTAGTATATTAAGTGTTACTGAAATGTTTTGGCCTGAGTAAGAAGCATCTTCCAAAAACAATTTGATGTTGAATCAAATTTCTGGAATTAGGTCAAGCCATTAACTTTTCAGCACCCCTTAAGGTTTTCCATATATGTGTAATTTTTGCTATCTCTCTAGCACAAGCAACATGTGTAACGGTGTTTCTATAATGACAATAGTGGGCTATTCCAACACATTTACAAAGCTGAGAAGTGAAAAAACTGATGCCTTGAAAGGGCAGAACACAATAATAATTATTGGTAGTGGGGTGGTGAGACTTTTTAAAAACTTAATATGTGAAACTTAACACTACTTAGGACTTAAGAAAATATCAGTTTCATGTATGCCTTTTTGTTTTTTTAATAACATAAATAAACTAAGAACTTATATAATTAATTCCCTTAAAGGAAGGTGGCACATTTTTAGAAATCCAACATCCATGTGTTTTTGAAATGAGATGTAGGAGAGTTAAATGAATCAGGTGATATAGTCAGTAGACATTTAGACCTTTCTTCTCTCTGTTTTACTAATATTCTTTTTTTCCTTGTGTTTCAATGTTGATTAACCTAAAGACTGTAAAAATAAATAAATAAAAATGAAGTTGATAGGAAGGATGCCTTGATGAAAAGAACCTAATTTCTCTAATCTTATTTCTTGAAAAGAATCAATCAGCTCCTGTCTGACCTATATGCTTTGGAAAGATATAAAAACATTCATATCTCTGGATTCTGGGGCAAGTCATGTGTTTTTTGTTATATAGCTAGGTTGGGTAGGGAGTTAAGTATAACCCCTCACCATTTTAGTAGGTTTCCAGCATCAGCATTGTGGGGATGCAAGACAGAAATAAGATTGGTGAATATTTACCTTAGACTTGGTGGAGGGTAGGAAAATGGTACTGCATTAATCTTCCAAGTGAGGAAAGAGTTGAAAATTATTTTTAAAACCTCATGTTTATCTTCATTCAATGAGCTAAAAACGAAACAAAATGTACACAAATATATATGTGGCATATTATATATTAAGGTATGCTAAAAACTACTTTCTTTTAGTGATATTTAATAACTATATAGACCTTTGTATTTATAAATTACTCTATATACTCAAGGATAATGCAAGGTTTTATGATCAGTTTTTAACACAAAAAATGGAGGATCGTGCTATTACATAGGTAAATTTTTTTTTTTTTTTTTTTGAAGAGGTTAAGTCAGACATTTGTAGTGACCAGTGGCACGATACAGTTGTAAAAAAAAAAATTCTGAAGAGGTATATATGGTATATTTAATAACTGTACAGAGTTCTGTCGATATAAAATGGCTCTAATAACCGTACAGAGTTCTGTCGATATAAAATGGGTCTAATAACCGTACAGAGTTCTGTAGATATAAAATGTTATAGATGTAAAAACTGATTAAAATCAAGCCAAAAATATAACGTTTTTTTATTTTTATTTAATGATTAATTCTTTTTGACCATTTAATATTTTTCATTAAACTGTTAAAAAAAAAATGTATTTCTTCAGTAACATTGCAATCTGAAGATTTTAAGAAACCACCACCATGATTTCTGTCTTTTCACCAATTTTATGAATAAAACATTCACCTTTTGGTCTGCAGGTCCCTTTAGAATAGCTCAAAAAGAAACTTCTTACATTGTATTATTGGAGGAATATATGTTTGTTAGCAGCATCATTAACTTTATTTTTTAGTCTAACACCATAATGAGTCTTTAGATTAGCAGCCCAAAATAGCTCTAACAAATACCAGAGGGGCTAAACAAGTTATCAGCCTATTGACAGGAACCAGGTTATATGAGGCTACAAATTCTCCAAAGACCCAACTACCCATACTCATAAATTTGGATCTTCTTTTATGTACCATGGGCATAGACAATCATGACTCTCCACTTCTCCCTATCTCTTGTAGCTCTCAATAAGTTTTGTCCCCTTACTACTTCTCCCAGACCCTGTTCTGTCATCCACTTGCTTAAGCTTGCTAGGTATGTCAAGCATTGATTTCCCTTGTCTCTCTTTCCCTCTATTTGCCCTGTGAGTATCAGATTCTCCAGGCCCTCCTAACGTGTCCCAGAAATTTCTTCCTGATGTTAAGTATAAGCTTCCTCCTTATTTTGATCACACACTTGGTCCATGATATCCTTAGCATCCTTCTGTAGAACCATACCTCCATTGCCTTGAGTTTCTTCATCTTTGCCCAACATTTGCTACCATAAAGGAGGATGGATATCACACAGAAGTTCATAATACCCTGCCTAGCTTTTAAATTGTGTCTTTAGCCATCCCAGTGCATCTTTGGATCTCAGCGTCACACTTACCATCCTCTGTCAGATATTTAAATTTCCATACCTGCTTGATTTTAGCGTTCCCGACCTGTAAATTGCATTTCGGGCTCATCCTTTTACCAATGACCATGCATTCTGTCTTGTTGTTTATGCTTAGTCCTTTCTTCTTGCTCTCCTTTGCTACCTTCTGCAGGAAGTTTTGCAATTTCCTTTCCATGCCTGTTATCAATACTGTCATTTGCATATCATGTTAAGATTGTGGCCACCAAAGATGAATTCTAGTAGGATTTCCAATTCTCTGGGAATTGCTTCACTGTATACGTTGTATAAGTCCACTAACAAGACACATCCTTGCCTTATGCCCCTTTCTATTTTTGTCTATCTGCTGAACTCATTCTCTGTCTCCTTGCAGGCCGTTTGCTGCCAATATAGGTTCTTGATTATTCTAATATTTTTCCCAAATATACTAAGATTGCCAAGCAGTTCCAACAGATCATTGTGGTGTACTTTGTCAAACACCTTTGCATAGTCTATAAAACACAGGTGCACATACTTCTGCATCTGTATTGCTGTTTCTGATAACATTCTGAGCATGAATATCATATTCCTTGTTCCAGTGTCTTTAACAAACCTGCACTGTTCTTGTCCTGTCTCTGGCTTGATTCTGCTGTGCGCTCTATTCATAAGAATACGGATGATTAGTTTTATTATGTGGCTCATTAGGCTGATTGTTTTGGAGTAGATTGCTTATATACTGCCTTTTTGAAATTCTTCTGTTTGTATACAACAGACTTATAGCCAAAACTTGTAAAAAGAAGAAAAAAAAAACACTGGTTCAAATTCAATCACTGAAGTTAAGCAACGCTGAGCCCAGTCAATAATTAGATGGGGTTCCTCTTGAGAACACTGTACTGTAAGCAATCACCTACAATCTGAAATATGACTTGGCTTTAAATAACTCGAATAGTTAAACTATAAAAAAACAAAAAAAAAACAAAAAAAAAAAAACGATCAAACAATTGTATAGAACTACCAAATGACTGACTATTATTGATATAATTTTTAATACATTAGCCTACTATTCAACCAAAAAGAGGTATTTTTACTTGCTCTGAAAAATATCAGTGCATTTATTTCTGTTAAAATATTTAAAAAAAACAAAAAAAAAACTTGATGTTTATTTCTTCCATTTATTCCTGGAAGAACCAATTCTTGTATTTTTAAAATTAATTGTTAGTGCTTTACTTCAGTACTTAAAACAGAATCCTGGAAAATCCACAGCAAATTGTATTCATTTATAGTATATAATTTCCGGCATAGATTTTTATTAAAAAAATACTGTTCTAGAAAGAAAAGAGTGTCAATGCATATAGACTCACTTTAAAAAAATATTGTCAATTTGAAAAACAAAAAATTGACATTAGCCTGTAACAGGACTCAAATAATGTTTCAAACATGCAAATTACTATTGGAAAACATTTTCTATAACTTTATACTTATTTTTTTTATTTGATTGCATATTTTATTTTTGATATGGGCAGTGTCTGTAAGATTAAAGATATTAGTATTAAAAAAAAAAAAACAATTTTTAAGTATCATATATGAATTCCCACCCCACAGAAACTCACAAAGTTTTTTACTCACATATTTCCTAATAGGGCCTCCTTCAAATTTTTTAATCTGTACCATTTTAATACATCAGAAAAAAATTCTTCTATTACAGATTTAGGTATTTACTATGCTTACCTCATTCCTACATAATGTGATACTGAGGGAAGCACAAATGAAAATTACAGCTGTTAGAAATGGCTTGCAAGATTATATTGTTAATCAATTCTTGAGGTGACTAATTTGGCTAAGGTAATAATAATCCACAATGTGTTTCTGTTAGACACATACACACACACATTCTCTCTGTGGTCATAATGGTAATTGTTTCATGCCCCAGTCTACACTATCACTGTAAACACTCTTTCTAGTATTGAGAGCACTTTCCTATAATATAGATATAGCAAATTTTAAACTGTGCATGTGTAACACTTTTCACAAGCTGCACATATACTACAATGATCCTAGGAAGAAGTGCAACTGAGCAACACTTTAATTCTAAGCAAAAGCACAGATTCATATATGAATAGAGTTTGACTGATACTGGGCTAATAATAGTAGTAGTCAGAAGGCAGCTACTATAATAAGTCAATCTTCTTTGTAAATGAATTTAATCTTCACTATATGGTTTAGTAATCTTGTATAGATTGAGCTTATCTATCTTTATATATATATATATGTATGTATGTATGTGTGTGTGTGTATAATATATATATATATATATATATATATATATATATATATATACACACACACACACACACACACACACCCAGAAATGTTGTCAGGGAGACAATGAATCCTTATCCTTGTTCAGCCAGCACAAAGGTGACTTAAGTCCAGATAGAGGTTTACAAATATGCTGACAGATGGAGCTGGTAAAATTACCTGCAGAATTTATATATATATATATATATATAGTTTATACTACTTTGGCGCTATATATATATATATATATATATATATATATATATATATATATATATATAATTGGCCTTATGCACAGTTTTATGAATTATGTATAAAATGCAACCTAATAAGTGGGATTTATACTTGTATTTTTCCTTCCAAAAAGCACATTTTGGATGCAACATGTCAGTGATTTCACAAAGGGTACTGGCAAAAGTTTGTATTGTTGTTGGTATTTTTTTGTTATTTTATTTATTTTTTTATTTTTTTTTATTTTTATTTTATTTTATTTTATTTTATTTTTTTTTTTTGTGGTAGCATGTCCTATTTGTACAATACATTCATGCACCTGCAACAGTATGGATTTTATCAATGTTACTTGCTCATTTGTAGACCTGACCTCCCTCCCATCTTATAATCCCCCACCCACATTTGAAAAAGGAAGAATCCTTATTTTCTCACAACTTTGCAGATGAAAGCTTTAACATAATTTTACTTTCAATAATTTATAGACATTTAAAGGGAACCTTTCCATAGAAAAGTCAGATTTACATAATTGACTAACTCTTGTCAAGTTTGGCAATAGATGTGTGTAATGACAACATCCTCTTATTACTGTCTCAGCAGGTAGTTATGGGAGAGTGATTTACAAAATTCTTGTTCAATCCTTTAACTGTTTGGCATGCTAGACAATTAAATTTTGTTTGTTCTTTTTTTTTTTTTATAACTAGTCAATAGAAATTGATACCTTTCTTCCAAGGCAGAGCTTTCCAAACTGATTTGCTAAGGCATTTTCATGTAATATATCGCCTATTCCTTTTTAATTATTCACAATTTTTTTGTAATTGAATTATTTCTTTTGATATACATTTTTTTTCTTCATCATTTATTCAGTTAATTTCTCAATTGTTGTTCAAGGTGACATTTAAGACAAGGTATTGCAATGGCCTTGCCAGTTTCTCTTGCACTGGGGATGTTGAGGTTACCCCCATCCCTCCTCTCAGAAGTTAAAGAGGTAGGAACTACAAGGTAGCTGATGGTTTGAATTCAGTTTTCCTTCTCCTAGACTTGTTGCCAACCAAGGCTATAGGGCCCATTTTCTGTCCTGCTATTTACCCATAGCTGGGGGTGGGAGAAGAGATAGATTCAAGGGTATTAGCATGGAAGTGAATAGAATGAACTCTGATGGAATTCACTCTGCTCTCTGATTCCTTAATCTGAGCTGCTATCCATTATTCCACTCTGCCTGTATATATTTCTTACCCATATCAAATATATATTTCTTACCCATATCAAATATATATCAAATATATCAAATATATATACCCATATCAAATATATATTTCTTACCCATATCAAATATATATTTCTTACCCATATCAAATATATATTTCTTACCCATATCAAATATATATTTCTTACCCATATCAAATATATATTTCTTACCCATATCAAATATATATTTCTTACCCATATCAAATATATATTTCTTACCCATATCAAATATATATTTCTTACCCATATCAAATATATATTTCTTACCCATATCAAATATATATTTCTTACCCATATCAAATATATATTTCTTACCCATATCAAATATATATTTCTTACCCATATCAAATATATATTTCTTACCCATATCAAATATATAACTTTTTACCCATATCAAATATATATTTCTTACCCATATCAAATATATATTTTTACCCATATCAAATATATATTTCTTACCCATATCAAATATATATTTCTTACCCATATCAAATATATATTTCTTACCCATATCAAATATATGTTGCAAAAATATATTTATCATTTATGACTAAAGCAAGTTTGAAAAACTCTGCTCCAAGGACATTAGTTCTAAGTAAATACAGATTTGGCTAAAATTCAAACTAACTACTAATGTCTGACACCTTAGAGATTTCTATAATAAATGTCCTTTATATGGTTTGCTTACAGTGTTTATCATAAAAATTGGATAATATTGATTAGCAACAGAAACTAGAAATAAAACAACTTGACTGGATGGTGTACCAAGAAAGATTCTCCTATTGTAAATGTTTTCTTAATCAATTTTTTATATTTTAGTCCTTACATAAGTAATCAATAAAAGATATTAAAATAATTTCTAATCAAGATTTTTTTCTTCCCTTTTCACATACTGTAATTCTCCATGTATAATATGCATTTTTTTCTAAAATATAATAAGCAAAATTAAGGGTGCATATTATGTACAACTACAAAAATATTTTTAAAAAATTGCCACTTCATAGATTGATTTAAGTTGTGAAATGACTACGCACCACAAACATACAACAATTTGACACTAACATTCGGTGATTGCGACCCCATAAGGATGTCAAATACAATCATATGTACCTAACAATACTTACAAATGTAAAATAAAATAAGAATTATTATAAAACTAAATTAGAATCATATTATTCTATGTTTAAAACCATTTTTTTAAAAGATTAGGAAACGCTTACCGTAATGAAATTAGAGAGGTACAATTTATAGAGTTTGATTATCAAGCAAGGGGTGCATATTATGCATGAGTAGAAGCATTTCCCCACACTTTCAGCCCAATTTTAGGGGTGTGTATTATGGATGAAGGCGTATTATACATGGGGAATTATAGTATATGAAAAGTTCTCTTAAAAAAAAAATAAAAAAAAATTCTGATATTTGGTTGGATTTTAAGTGGGTCAGGCCAAGAACTTTTCAGCACCATTTTATCTTGATAATTTTTCCTAACATTTTTAAATGTACAACATTGTCTATTCTCAGAAATTCTGTTAATGAATTTATTTTTACTTTTTTTCAGGTAAGTGGCCTTATTTCAGAAAATCATGGGTAAGAATATTAATGTTTTTATTTTATTTTAAAATTTGAGTCCTGGAATAAATGTATTAGGAGTTCCATGGATTCATTTTTTTTTTTTTTTATTTTTTTTAACCAAAGACTGAATCAACAATTGTAAACCTGGTATTGCTGGAATTTTTTGTACACACCCAATAAATGTCTAGATTCAACTCATAATTTTGAATTATTTAAAAAAACAAAACTATATTTTAAACATAATAAACATTTAAGGTTTTGTAAATTGCAAAGTTCTTTTTTTCTCCCTAATATCTCCCTCCCTATACCCCTCCCCACTCCTCCTCTTTACCTCTCCCTTCTCCAAATTTACTAGTTTCCTTTGTCAATATTTTAGTCTTGCAGGTTATTAACTTGTGGATTGTTTAGTCTTTACTTCTCCCATTTTATTTATAGTGACTAAGGTTAATTGCCAGTGCCAAAGAAATTCTGAACAATTTTTATTCCTTGTCCCATGTATGAAGTGAACTCCTTTAAACACAAACTTGTGCCTCATTCGCTTTGAGTGAGCCTCTGATTAAATAGTCCAATAAAGTTTGTTGTTTACATAGACCAATTGTAAATTGTGACTTATCTCCTAAATTGGAAAGTCAAACTGAGTGTAACTGTGCAGTAATGTAAACAAGCATGAATAGCCTTTGTAGTTCCTGCTGTGCAACACTTTTAGCGTGACTCTCATAGCCGTCATGTAAATATCATTTTGCTCCCAAATTCTTCTTGTTTACTGTTTGTGAGGAAAGATAGCAAACTGTCGATTCTGTCAAACCTTCCCAAAAATATTCAACTCTTTGTGTTTATATGCATGTACACGTGTTCATTTTGTGTGTCTGTATGTCTGTCTATATTGATTCAAAATTTATCGTAAAATGTGGTCTACATTCCATATTTATCATGCAGAATGAGAAACTGAACAGCCTTGGGAAAAGTTAAAAATGCTCTCCTCCCCCAGCTATGGGTCAAATAGGACTTTTATCTAGAAAAATCATGTTATCAAAACAAAAAAAAGAAGAAAAATCTTAAAATCCAAAATGTGTTTTGGCTTTAAATAAACCACAAAGAAAGTGTTGATAAGTCAAAAAAAAAACAACAAAAAAAAAAAACTAATCCATATTTATTTATTAAAGTTCTCAAGT
The DNA here is from genome assembly GCA_903632075.3 of Acanthosepion pharaonis. Lineage (NCBI taxonomy): Eukaryota > Metazoa > Mollusca > Cephalopoda > Sepiida > Sepiidae > Acanthosepion > Acanthosepion pharaonis. Next base: position 1,443,984 of record CAHIKZ030000270.1, read on the forward strand.
CTTTTAAGAACAACTTCAAAATATTAGCAAACCATTCACTCTTCAGCTATCAAGTGCTTCTTATTAAACCTATGCCCATATAATACTAAATATGTTTATTGTAAATCATCCTCTTCCTTATATGTATCAAATGTTAGTTACTCATTTTCATATTTGAAAGAGTTAACTATTTTCTTACCATTCAATTTAGTAGTGGTTACTTTTTCATGCATAACAACTTTGAATTCCATTACAATAAAATGTTGACTACCTGAACCTGTGGAAATTCCACAGGTGTTGGCATATAAGATTATACTTATGTCTTTGGTTTTTTGTTTTTTTTTTTCTTTCCTTTAGCCTTTCCAATTACAATAGCCAGTTTACATTTAAATGTCATACAAACATGGATTAGCTCCACACACACACACAAAAAAAGGAATGAAGAATACACAAATATTTCTATTGCATCCTCTTATCTATCTCTCCATAAAGAATTTTAATATATTTCAATTTTAATGCCTTCCCATTCTGACCTCAGATTTTTTACTTCGTTGTCTCTCAATATCCAACCAGCAAGACTGTTTCTCTGTTATTTGTTTCCATCCTGCTTATTTTTCCTTTCACCTTTCTTTTCATTTTTGTCTACCTTTCTTACTTTCCACCTCTCCTCCTTTACTTCCTTTTTCTCTTCCTCCCACTTCTCATTTGCTTTTCCAAATTACTTCATGATTACTATATGTGTATCTTGCTCAGAAAGTATAATTCTTTCTGGCTAAGAAAGGCCAGAGGATTTAGACAGAAACTACACTCTGATCCAAGATTAAAAAACATAATGGTCATACATGCAATTAATATTAAGATAGTGCAAAATATATAAATTGCAAGTGTGAAGAAATCTTCTGACCTCTAATCTATATATAAAATTTTGTGACCATTAGTCTGTCCATCTGTCACACCCTCTAAAATAGTCATACATTGATAAATTGAAACCAAATTTGGGGGAGAAGTGCAAACAGGCAAGTGGTTACCTGGTACATTTGGTTTTACTAGGGTACATAGCTTAGTACAATAAATTTTTATTCATTTTTTAAAAAATGAATGAAAATTTTTAAAAAATGATTGCATAGTGAAATTGAACGAAATGTAGAGTTTGTAAATCTCAACAAAAAATGTTAACTTCAACAATACTAAATACTGTGAGGATTTGAACACACTTTAGTGTATTGCAAAAACCTAGTTTAGTAAAATTCCAGTCATCTAAAAAATAATTTCATATAGTAGCTAATCCCAATAGGATTTTGAAAGTAATTTCCCAGCACAAAATTAAACATTTCTGTGTGGAAAATATTTGAATACTTACAGGCATTTATTCAGTTCATCTTCCAGAGGACTAAATATCGTGTAGGGAAATGAGAAATTTCAAAATCTGCTGTCTTCAGGGCTTTCTTTTCTTTTTCTTTTTTTTTTCCTCCTTTTTGGTTCTAAATATCAAGCAAGCAATGATAGTATTTATAATGCCTGTTTAGTGTTTCTCACTGATTTTTCTCATTTCATGATTTCTCATTTCCTATGAAATTTATGTCAGTAAGACTTGATAATAGCTTATCTGCAGATTTGTTTTATGTAAAACAAGACCAGAAAGAGGGAACACATTCTTTGTATAGCCACACCACTATATGACTGCCAATAGCATCCAAGCAACATGACTGGATCTGATGAATGAATAAAAAAAAAGAAAAAAAAAAAAGATCCTGCCAAATTGTATTGATGGACCACAGAATGAATGTGAAGGAGGATGAAGGGCACCAGGACCTTGCTCTGGATCTGACAAAAGTTATAAAACATGAACATTAAAATGTGCCCATAATAGCAGGTGCACTTGAAACTGTACCCCCAAACACTAGAATCCTGATCTAATAAGTTGGAAATCTAAGTTAAGGTTCAGAGAAGTTGGCAAACATACTGGGATGGGTGCAAGATGTTTGAGGAGACTTGCTGTCACTTAATCCTTAGTGATGACTATCAGACATCTGGTGTGAACATGTAAATGCATGAATGCAATAAGTAATAACAGTCGTTGATGACATGGGTGAAAGCCCAAAGAGAGATTGTCTTGAACTGCTATTAATGACTGTCACAGAAGTCCAAGATTAACAAAAGTTGACAGTTTGGAAATGAAGCTGTAACAGTGAAACCGTACAATGTACATCGCAAGTTCGCCCAGGAAGAATACAAGAATGGGCATGATTGCACTGAGAATGTAAACCCTGTGGGAATTGTGAAAGACAGTATTTTTACCTTACAGACCAATGATCTATGCACAGACACTGAATTTCTGGGGGATATGGTAACCACACACACACACACACACACTGCCAGATTGTTTTAGATTTAATCTGTCATCCATCAGAACACCAAAATAGACAAAGTAAAAAGATAGACATAAGAGATGATAAAGTTATAGTACATGAACATGACTGCAGAGTTGTTGTTATATAAATGTTGTAAACACTCTGGAAAAGCACTGTCATGAAAAATGTCAACCGAAAAATCTCCATTCAAAATATAATAATTATTAACTACAACCTTTTATTATTGTTTTCACATTTTGACAAATGCAGTCAAAGTTTGTATTGTTTTTTTGCTTTTGAGATTTTAATTATTATTCCAAAATGTTGCAATTTATTGACTCTGTTCCCCCGTAAACAACAAACAGCAGCAATGCATAAAGTATGGGCTGATATATTCTTCAGCCTTCATTTGGTGTACATTGTATTCTGTGATCTTCAGAAATAGTTTATTCATTTCCTTTCCCTCTTAATCTGAAACTGTCTTCACATTTGTGCATAAGTAATATCGTGAAAGAAAGTCAATCAAACTGAAAATACCACTTTTTTCTTTTTTTCTTTTTTGCTTAGAAAAGAGATTGCTTCACATTGTAGTTCACTTTAAGTTGGCTTAATTTAAAACAAGTTTAAAATTACATTTACACTGATACATTTTATTTTATTTATTTATTTTTTAAAAGAAATATCAAGACCATTTTAAATTGTAAAAATTATAATTTTCTTCAGCATAGAAATTTCAATTGGAGATCATACAGTTTTTTTTTTTTTTTTATTTGAGAGAGGATGGAAATGAAATAAACCTATCACATTGGACCCTCTGTGTGTGTGTGTCATTGCAGAAAAACCCAACACAGAAAATATATTTTTGATAGACACATTAAACTGTAAAAGTGGGGAAGGCAGGAGACTGTGACATTTTTGCTTTGCCCCCTTTTCAGTGTATAACAAAAACAATCAGGTGGAGGCGGTTCTGTTCCGGTCTTCTCACCTGGGTTTTTTTTTTTTCTAGGAGTCAGTTCAGCTAGATTGTTCAGCAATTTGTGACGAGGAAGTGTGTGAGTGAGTGAGTGAGAGAGAGAGAACGAGAAAAATAGGTAAAAAGAAATGATTTTTGAATGACTTCTTTTAAAAAAAACGTAGCAAAATGTCAAGTTAATGGTGCAATCAGCTGACTGACTTGTCCGTCTGCTAGACTGTTGAAGGCTTTAAGTAAAGGGAGAACTGCTCAAGTGCATATATATATATATATATATATATATATATATATATATATATATATATATACACACACACACACACACTGAAAATGTCAGATGTTAACAACCCGGTTCTGGTTTTGCTGACTTTGCTTTTTAAGAACAAACAAATAAAATGATCTGCCCCTTCGCCTTCAAATGCCACTCCTCATTCAAACCATTGGGATGGAGAAGATATACCTGTCCCGGTCATGGCTGGTTGGCTTATTGTCTCCGTCTAGTACAAATGCTTTTGTCTAAACCTAAACCGATTACCTACTGCCCTCCTTTTTTTTCTTTTTTTTCCCCCCTCTGTCTGGCTAGCTTGCAAAGCTCCTTGTCACAGTAGCTATCTTAAAGTTTCTACTTATTGCCTATTAATATTCCCAGAATCCCCTCCATACACCTATACAAGGGAATGCTGAAAAGTCCTTGGCCTTATCCCCTCCCAGCACCCCCATTCACAAAATCTGACCAAATTAATGAGCAAACATAAGATTTTTTGTGGCAGTAGTGCTTTTTTCTTGAAGGTCATGCAGAGAACTTTTCACCTCTCTCCTTTTACAGTTTTGACATTTTCATGTATTTGCTTGATTTTGGATAAAGTTCTTAATCTAGCTTTCAAATCGGAACTATTTTCTTTTGCTTACAAAGTACAATTAAAGCCAGTGCAAGCATATATAACAAAAAAGAATGGTAGTTAGATCCAACTATATTGAAACTGGTAATAAAAACAACTTAATACAAAGTAGGGCCTTATAAGATGTAAGAAAAGTTCTGCTGTTAATTTGTTCCAGAGGTCACGACTTAGGTCAAAAAATGACTTAAATCAGAATAACTACATTATAAACTGCAAATAAGTACTCCCCATTGTCTATTACAGTACTTATATGTACATGCAGTATTTTGAATGAAATAATTTCCACCTTATTTTCTAGCAATTTAGCTTTATGCTTAGCATTAGCACTTGCGCTGGGAATTTTTCTTTGGAGCCATAGGCAAAAATGTATTGAAATAATTGAAATGTAATTGAAAGAACGTCAATGACAGAGTACAGATGTAAACAAGTCTGAATTCAAAATTGGTGTTGGAGCAGAAAACCACACATGGGTACCGCCTGTCAGCAGGAATTTGAAATAAAAACATCTGCTGAACATATTTTATTTTGTTAATTTTTTTTGTTTTTGATGATTTTATGATATATATATATTTTTATGTGTTTATTGTTATTTTAATGTTTTGACGTTTCTAATATTTTTAATGGTTGACGTAAACTCAAGTAAAGCGACCTAAGCCAAGTTTTATTTTTCCATATAACATATAAGAAAAACCATGTCTTTGAAAATGACAACTCAAAATGACTTAAGCTGAAGCATCTCTATATAGGCATGCAAACTCTATTCTCTTTGTTATCTTATGAACATAACTTTTATTTGCTAAAGTGACTTTTGGTAAAAAATTTTTTTTTTTTTTCTTTTTACAGGTTTTCAAAGTAGTGCCTTAGTTATCGTTAACCTCTTGTCTCTACATTTAACTTCCCTGTTTCTGTTTTTCAATTCCAATAATTGCCGTTTATCTATATGCACTTATTTCAGGTTTTACTACTTCGTTTTTTTTTGTTTTTTTTTCCCCATCTTTTCATGTCTCATTTTTAATTTTGCATTTTCAGTTTTATCTCTGAGTGTTTAAGACCATTTGTGTTGACTGAGTTATCTCCCTTTGTTATTACTATTTTTGTTTGTTTTCCCAGTTGTATCTGCTGCCTCCTTAATTATAGTTACCAATTTACTATTCTTTTTTTTTTATTTTCATTATTTCCCAAAGCCTATTCTTGTTTTCTATCTGAAATTGATTCTCTAATCTTAAGGAAACTAGAAACAAAAGGACACTTATACTCAGAATCAGAGACAGCTTCTCTTTTCTTGGAGAATTTGACACTCACAGAACATTTCAAATGTAAAAGGGATAGGGGAAGGCAAACTTGTATGAGTGGATGGTGGATCAGGGTGTTATGAAAGAGGTGGCAAAGGTAAAAATGTTACTTATTCTTACAAGGGATAGATGGTCATGGAGAGCCCATATCCACATAGAAGAAGAATAGTTTTGTTAAGACATTTTCTTTCTGAGGATCATTTTGTTTCTCTCTCTTTTAAAGTTAAATTTAACTTTGCAAGCTATGGTAACTTCTTATATTAACTTGGATGACAGTATCTACTGATAATGTCAATAATTATGAACTTAAATTTGTTTTTATTTTTCCATTATTTGGTCTTTTCCAAGCCCTCTTCACTTTTGAAGCAAACATATTCTTAATTGACATTTTGTGTTTTTCTGTAAAGTTAACTAACATTTCTCTACTTTATTCTAAATTTTCCTACATTAAATTCTCCATTTTCTTGTCCCAAATTTTGTGTTAAGTTAACCATCAAAATGACATTTCTTTTCTCTTTCTCTATAATATTAGTGATGTCATTGTAAAATCCTTTTATTTGCTTGTCTGAACTTTTCCAACTTGGTGCATACACTTGGATTATTTTTGGTATATATCTTTTAGTCAATCTGTCTGGTACAGTGTCCAAATATTGTGTTGCCTGCAGTGTCAGTTAACTAAAAATCCTGAACGACTAAACTTTCTCACTTCAGATAAAGTAGATGGTTGATTGCTTTCAAATGTAAGAGATTCGTTTCTGTTCAGCCTACATCTCTCGAGCTTCATTACTCATATTCGCTTACTTCTCTTTTCTCTACAGTTCTCAGCAGAACATCTGTAAATGTGCTGTGAACCATTATATATATATATATATATATATATATATAAATATAAATCATTTGACCCCCAAGCAAGGCAATATGCCACTAAGACACAAGGGGGTTACTAGGAGTGTAAGAATATGAGAAGACTTTAGGGGAATGAACCAGGAACCCAATTCTAAACAAGGAATAAACCTCTACCCCTGTTCAAGAGATGGGGAATGAATGTGAGCCAAGTGATAGGTTCTCCTATTCAAAATATATATGGGCATGTGGTTAGAACATTCATTTTCTGACCATGAAACCCAGGTTCGAATCTCACCAGGGTCAATTTGTCAGGAAGAAGACTTTTTGATCTTATTGGTCTGGAGGAAGCAATCCCAATCAGCAGCACCTTTAGAAAATGCCTGAAAAACCATACTATGGGCTGACCTAAGCCTTGAGTTAAATTGGGTAGACAGAACTCTTAGGGGCCGTCGATGGTTGTGCTAGCATGAAGTCACAAGTTATTGTGACCGAGGGTTTCAGTCTTGTTCAGATTGTTGATCATGCTAGATAACACACTTCTATTCCAGAAACTGTAACTAATGTCTGCTCAGCATAGTTGTGATATAAACCACAGGTTGGCTCTTTGAACAAACACAATTGTGCATTAGCGAGTGTCTACAGTAGGGATTGGCCACCTGCTATTTTATTATATATATATATATATATACAGAGGGCTCTGCCTGACACTTATCATCAATGAGTACTGGGAAGATTCAACCATTAATTTATACACTTTAAAGGTCTTTGTTTGAAAAGCACTTGATCAAATTTAGATAACTAACTTCCTGAAAATTATTCCTCCTATCTGGCCATCAATGAATAAACCATATGACATGTTGGTCACATTGGCAGTTTTTTCAGAATAAAAACATTACTCTGAAATTATTTCCCCTCAGAATCTACACAAATCTGGTGGATAAGTTTTTAGATAAACAACTTAATTTCAGGGTTTTTTAAATATAATTTTTGACTTCAACCAAATTTTATCATTTGCTTTCATTTGTAGTGTAGTAGGTGGGTACAGAGTTGTACCTACTTATATGAAGTTATCTCAAAGTTAATATTTGTGTTTAATTAATTAAGAATCTCTGTATTTCTCAAAATTATTAACTTTCTTAATTAGTAATTTTTCTACATTTAATTCCAATAATCATTTAACCCGAGCCTTCTCATGTTTTTCTATCCCCCTCCCTCACCAGTCGTATTCTATAAACCCAGACCTTTTTATATTCAGTCCCTTTGATCACTATCAAGCTTCCTTGGGTCTACACTCACCTTGTACATGTCAATCACTACTCACCTCATCACAAGAATAGTAATTTTGCTTTATAAAAAAAGGAGATGATAATAACCTTACCAACTATCTTCCAGACACTTTTTTAATAGCACATACATAAACTATTCTCAAAAGTACTTAGAGTGTAATAAAAACCATGATGAAGACCAGCCACTTCAACAGGTTTTAGGAGAATCTACTCAACAATAGACAGTCTACAAACACTGATAAAATGAAAAAGAATAGGACAAGAACTGTTTAGCCTTTTGTTGACTATGAAAAGGCATTTGATTTGGCAGACCAAGAAGCAGAAAATAAAGAGTATTAATGAAAATTATATCAAAGCTATTGAGAATAATATATATATATATATATATATATATATATATATATATATATATATATATATATATATATATATATAGATTAATAGTACTGCAATAATTTGATGACACAAATAAATAAAGCTTGGAAAAGTTGTAGGGGCAAAAGGGGATATGATTTTTGCCTTGACTATTTATGGCTTACCTTGGAAGTATCATCTGGAAAATGATCCGAGAAGGAATAAGAATAGACGTAAATGAAGAATAATTGGCCCATCAACAAATTGAAGTTAACAATGTACAATCAAATAAATTACAGGATATGTTAAACGGCCTGAAAAGCAAGTCTCAAGGTAGGATTAAAAGTAATATTTAATTTTAAGGTTTTAGAAAAGGAAGAGGTACAAGAATGCATATACTTAAGGTAGATAATATTTTAAATAAAGACCATGTAGAATAAATAAAAGATTAGGATAGAAAGCATATAATTAAAAAAATAAAAAAAGTAATGTAATAAAAATTGCCACAACGTTTAAAATGTAATATGTATAATTCCAGGTGTGATATACAGATGTGAAGACCTGGTGATTAACAAAATCACTTAAGCACAAAGATGATCAATGGAAAGAGTAGTGGTCAGGGTAATTCTCATAAAAAGAGGTCATCCTAGATTAGGAGATAAGCTAACATAAGGGATATCTGAAGTGATTAAAAGTGAAAAATAGAGATCTGTTGGATATACAAGAATAAATAACAAATGGAGTAAAAGGTTGCTTGATTCATATCTAGCAAATAGTAGAAAAAGACCAGCTAGATGGAGTTCAGATAGAGGGTATATACTAATAAGCATATACATAGAATAGCACAGTCACAGTAGTCATGATAGGATTTCAGTAAAGAGTTTTTTTTTCTGTTGGTAACTAGCAATGGTTGCTGCTACATGTGCGTGAGAGATAATGCTGTTTAAAATTATATTTATTATGATATTTGTTTTTGTACTAGTATACACCTCTTGCTTCTTGTACTCACTATGCTTACTTCTACCATTTCTCTCAAAATGGCCAGCTTGATGTGGAGTCTTTTAGTCATAATCTGTGTTGAAGAGTGTACTGCATCATAGAGGCAGAAATTGTCTGTTTTGCAAATGATCTTTATATTGTCAGGATAATCTTTCAACTGCAATAGCTCCAATAAAAATTTTCTATAAAGCAAATATGCTTTTGACATGTCAACCATAGCTAATGTTTCAGAAGCTAAGGTACTTTTAACAATTCTTCTAATGCACTTGGATTGCCAAGCAATGGGCATATATTTATTGTTGCTTCCTACCAAAAAGAGTATGTAGCCTCCTTGAGATCTGCCATCAGTTAAATTGGCAAAAGAGGCATCACTATACACAACAATTTTAAAATCTCCAAGGTTTCCTAAGTATGGAATATCTATATGAGATTTTTGCTTTCTTAACTACTCTGTAAACATATTTTTTATCTACATTTTCTTGTTTAATATGGAACTTAAAGCATTGACATCATAGCTTATATCAGGTCTGTTCTGACTGGCTAATCCAATAAAGTTGGCGTATTGTCTGATTTCAGTAATTTCTGTTGTGGATAATGTCTTTTTGAGTTTATACCTGCTACTGTTGGGATATATTTTAACTTCTTGACGTATTCATTCTGTCCAAGTTTAATACTTTCCCTGTTCTTCTTTATGTCTAGTCATATGTACTGAAACTCTGCAACCTCCTCAGATTTAACAGCAAATATATGCCAAAGTCTGGCCACAACCCTTCTCTGAAAAATCACTTTGGGGAGCTTCTAAATATAGCCTGGACATACCTCAGTCTTTTTAGGAGGATCCAAATAAACCAATTGGTCTAACTTCTTGCCCTGTAAAAATGTTATCTTTATATCCATTGATTTGCACATCCAATGGTTAGATGCCATTATTGCTAATACTATGCAGAGACCTTCTTTAAAGCATGCTGGAGAATTATTCCTTGTGTGGCAGGCATCTTTTTCACGAAAGCTCCTAGCAACAAGACTAGCTTACCAGATCTGTCTGCCATTGGAGGTTTTATTGCTGTAAATCCATCTTGTGGAAATCTTGGCTTGACCTTTGTCAGGTACCTGCTGGTAAACTTTATTTTCAATCCAGGTTTGGAATTCCTTTCTTCATGCCTCCCCCTGCATATCATCATTTGAAGAGAAAATCATATTTTCCTCATCGCAAGAGGTATGGTCATTGTCTTCTGTTGTTCGCCATTCTGATACTCCATGTTTGAAGTCCAGCCAAAAAAGTTCACCTTGTTCCATTACTACATTTATTAGATGTTTTGCCTGTGGCTTTGCTTGCCCTACTAATCACATTCATTTTTTTTTTTTCCATTCAGAATCATCATCATTGGCAAGCTTGCATTTAATAGTTTGTCCTGCTTTAGGAAGTTCAATTGTCTTTGGGATGATGTTTTATTTATGGGGTCCCATTTTTGTTATCACAGTTTGAAGTTGTTTGGCATTGTCATTTAGAGTTTTTAATGTTTCCTCCATATCAACTTCTTCAAAAATAGATACTTTGGAGGTTTCCTCAAGTGCTCTTCATGATTTTTCTATTCCGATTGCTATCTCCCATACTTGCATCTTCTTTTTCCAAGTGTCATACTTGTCTGTGTTGAGTATAGGTGGGGAAATGTGTCTAGAAGTCATTGTGTAGAGCTTCTATACTCTGTTATCAATGTAAATAAAAATAATCAGGACTGACAAAAGATATAAAAGGACAACCACTTTTATTTACCACCACATGCTCACCATTCCTTCATTAAATATGCCCAACCTCTGGTTCGCTTCCGGGTAGAAATCTGTGAACCCCCTCCCCTCCCCTCGGGAGTGCTCAAGGGAAGTTACTTCTGTATATTAACAGGAGCCATGCCAAGTCTGTTAGTCTAACATATATGCTGATTCTTTCAATTGACTTATCTCTTGTTCTGTTGTCTTTTCATTCCACAAGAGTTATAGACCACCTCTTTTCCTGCCACAGGATCAACCATGCCTGATTTCACTGGCTCTCCAGACTGCACCCTTTCAATGTTGTTTTTGTTTTCTCCCCACCCATCTTATTTTTATTGGGTGGCTGGTTTCCCCCTTGTATTCTTTGCCACAATTATATTGTTTTCAGTGAATAATCTTCTCCATTATTAGTATTTAAATAGCTTATTTTTTCTGCCAATCCACGTCTTGTTTTTATTCTTCAACCAATGTTAAATCCATCTGCAAATACATTCTATACTCCATGATATTAGTTCAGTTATCTATAATTACAAATGTCAGTGTGATACTGAATATGTTGGAAGAACCAATCAGAGGGTGAAAACTAGGATTGCTCAGCATATACCAGCTTTGTTGAGGGCAGTGTGAAATACTCTGATTTGTTTCTTGTCTTTCACCAGAGATTTATTGATCACAATCAGCTAAGTGAATTCAGATAGACATCTGAAAATTCCTAAGGTTATTTATATTAAGTCTAAGCAGCCTTCCCTCTGTAAATAGAAGGAATGATAACAGGGTAATCTGTGCAATTTATACTGCTGATTCACTGTTAGTTTTTCTCCCTTTTTGTAGTCTTTGGGCATATAATTTTTACCTTTTTATTGGCTCTCACAAGTGATAACTGGCTAGCCCTTTTTTGTTATTTTTTGATCTGCCACTTTAATTATTTTTTTTGTACTTCCTTATATATATATATATATATATATATATATATATATATATATATATATATATATATATATATATATGATTGATACATAGAAAATTTGTCAATTAGCTGAATGATGTATTCAGCACATCAATTGAGTTTTCTTGATTTAACCTTTTTCTAATTCAATCTAGTTGTCAGGAGGTTTCAGCTATATATATATATATATATATATATATATATATATATATATATATAATAATCATGCACACTTTAAAAATAACTTTTTTTTTTTTTTATTAAAGCTTTTACATCCTTAGTATTCCTCATTTAACTTAAGTTTTTGTTTGTGTTCATTGAGTTTCTTTTCCTCAGAAAGTGATTTTGTGGTATGATTGTTTTGGTCACTGTTACTTTGGTTTTGAAGCTTAAAGTTTTGTCTGTAGACAGAATCGTTTTCTACTTAGATTGATCTGGAAAAAGGTGGGAAGTGTGGCTTGCTGAAGAATGACTCAAGACTCATTCATGACCTACTCTTACAATCTCATTTGCAAAAAGGTTATTCATGCAAAACTTGTCAGTGAATAATACAAGCCAAAAGCAACTAGTAAAACATCATGAGAAGAAGAAAGAAAAACATATACAGCATGAGATTATAACTCTGACAGCTTTTCCAAAGTTTATATATCCTGAAGGGTGAACATATATACATAGAAATTAAAGTTGATCTTGTGACATTTCTGCAGTATTTTAGGTTTCTCAGACCAATTTTTAACATGTTAGATTCTGATTTATGCTAAATATGTATAGAAATAATTTTAATTTAAAATAGGAGTAACAGGAATTATCTTAACAAGTGTACTTTAAAAATGCTTTTCTCACACACACACAAATATATATATATATATATATATATATACACTGAGGTCACCACTGGGTTTGGCCTCAATTTCCACTTTTATATCCGCATAAACTTTTATCTTTGATATTGAGCACTTTAACCCATGAATATAGCATACCTTAAAACTATATTTTTATCATATATATATATATAAAATGATCTTTAAAAAAGGGATCATATTTTATTAATAAAAAAGGATACAAAAGTATGACAGCAATTAAAATTTAAGTACCTTTCAGACAACACATCTTCAGAATAAATATCATCAGCAAGTAAAAAAAATTTTTTTTCTTCCCTCACCTAGTCTTGGTATATTTTAACACCAGTTGTTGAAAATCATTTTTTTCATTACTTGTTTTACTTCATTCTGAAGACGTGTTGGCTGAAAGGTGCCTAAAATTTTAATCACTGTGATACTTTTATGTACTTTTTTTATTAATAAAATATGAGCCCTTTTTTAAAGTTCATTTTATCCTGGTGTGACAATAATAACCTGTTTAAATATGTGTGTGTGTGTGTGTGTGTGTGTGTGTGTGTGTGTGGATAGGAGTCCAATAGAATGATAGAGTAAAGAACAAATAGAAAACATTCATAAATCTAACATTTCACTTTTAAGTTGCATCAAAAAATGAGATATGGAAAAAAGTCAAATGCATATGAAATCTGTTTAACCATTGAAAATCAAACAAAAATAGCAAAATTTCTTTTTTTTCTCTCTCTTTCTCTGATAAAGCTTTAATAAAAGCAAAACCCGTTAATTTTATGAACACTTCCTATTTGTTCTTTATCTTATATATGATAAAAAATATAGTCTTAATGTATTGCTATATTAATGGGTAAAATTGCTTAATATCAGGATAGTGTGTGGATACTGAGATCAAAACCAAGTAGCAACAGTCTGTTTCCTGCTTGAATGCAATCTTCAGTCCTTAAATAATATATAAATCCTGTGTACTCTCTTGTGAAGTATAGTGCTATGGCTTTACTCTGCTAGTCATTGCTGCTGTGGCAAGTAGGTCGGTTTTATGGTGTTGAGTTACTAACTTCATGCCCAAATACTTTTGAATTCAGTTTCCTTCTTCTACACTTGTTGTCAATGAAGACTAGAAAATAATGTCTATTCTGCTATTAAGTCTTAACTTTGGTGTTGGTCGTCGGGGATGTATTCTTACCTTTCCAATGGTATTTGTGTGAAAGAAAATGCAACTACATACACATCTCATACACTTTTGAGATATATATATAATGAAATGGACAAAGTCTGACAATTATTTTACAACATTTTTATGTTTATACATTCTTTTTATAGATACAAATATTTACATAAATGCTCAGTTTTATAATAAACAGTATTAATATAAGAGTGTGGATACTGAGATTCATGGAAGATTGAAGTTTAAAAGCAGTAAAATCGATCTTGCTAATCGAACGATCCACCGTGGCTCGATCGGTTAAGGCATGTCAGGCTAAATGATGGCTCTGTATAGGATACAGGTCTGATTCCTGTTGGAGGACAAATATTTTCTATGAAAATTTCTCGGACATTCAGGCCGGTAAATGTTATTAATACTGTTTATTATAAAACAGAGCATTTACTTAAATATTTGTATCTATAAAAGGAATGTATAAACCTAAAAATATATATATATATATATATATATATATATATATATATATATATATATATATATAGAAAATGTGGTCATAGGTATCAACACTGCATGGTGGCTGTCAGTTTTATGCTTCAGACAGTGTGCTTATCTATGTTATACATACACACACACACACACACACACACACACCGTAACACCTGTGTCATGAAAAGAGTTCACTACATAGATGTTGTAACCTGGGGAAGGTTACTGAATAGAATAATCACACAAAGGTTGGTAATGAATAATAATACTTAGGACAAGAACAACACATATAAGATTCACCAGCAGCACATAGAAGAAGTAGTCAACTAATAAAAATGAGTCAAGTGAATTCCACAATGAATCTTCAACTGCACACCAACATACAGTATATTCACATAAATCCTACTGTATTTATGTGAATGTGGACATACTCATTATCGTCTGTAGGTATGCTACAACAATAGAGATGGTCAAATTGTCATGGAATCGTGTTCATATAGAAATCATAATTATTTGACGCTAAATAAATGATTATTTATAATAATGTCTATAATAACTAATGAGATTTTTTTTAAATAATGTATATTCACAATTACTCATCTCAAAAATGAAATGCAAAGTTATCTCTAATGTTATTTGTTTAGTTTTATTATATTCAGGAATTATTAAATATAAATAAGTGAAATAGATTTAAAAAAATTTTTTTTTTTTATTTTATAAATAGAAAAATGTTTAAACATTGAAGTCATTTTTGATGGCATAGTGAATCGGTTAATGAATAAAAGAAATGTCACTTAATTGAGTTGATCATTGAACCAACAAAAGAAGATATTTGTAGCATTATTTTCATGCTACTGTGCTTGTATGATATGCGAGATAGTTTTGGTTAGAATTGTTAAAATGTGACATAGATATATTGACTTTTCAAAGTGGAATGCCACCTGTATTCATTCCTTTTCTCATCCTTATCTACTTACACTCTATTTTCAGGTAAGATAAATATAAAGATGGAGTTCTGTCTTATAACCTCCACGTCACACTTTTTTCTTTTTTTTTTTTTTATAGCACAACACTGATAAACAATTTCACATACATATCTTCTATGTCACAGCCTACCCCAGTATTGTGATCTTTTGCCAGATAATGTTAAACTTGGCAAATATCTAATTGTCACATTCTAAATTTTACAAGTGATTCATCTCCCCTACCCCCCACTATTGTAATAAGGGAGGAGCATATACCTTATTGTAGATATAGTATATTGTTTAAAAAAAAATGGGAAAGCTCTGAATTTAAAGTCCTTTCATAGCCCCTTCCCATCCAAAAACAGAATTACTTCACTCAGTTTAAATGCAATATTTTATCAAACTTGTATATGGATAAAAAAAAATGTGTTTTGCTTATTTCTTTTTATTCTAACTTCAGTCTAGGTTTCTCTTAACAGAAAAAAAAATGTTTTCTTTAGAAACTGAATGAAAGTATTTTTCTTTCTAAAAATTATTACAGATTAAATATCCTAAGTTGATAGAATCATTGCATGACATTTAGGACAACACAGTAAATTATTTAGAGCTTCAAAATCTGCTATTGTTCATTTAGGTAACATTGTTTTTAAACCCTTCAGATTAAGTGGGTTTTATTTATTTATTTTTTTAATTTATTTTTGAAGCAAATTATTGTTGTCATCTATTTCTGTTGCATTATTATTTGGGAATGTAGATAGTGAAAGAAGTGACTTGAAGCAATAGAAATGTGGTTCTACAGAAGGATGCTGAGGATAAAATGGACTGAACATGTGAACAACGAGATTTTGTAGAAAATGTTGACAAAAAGGAAACTTATTATCAAGAAGAGTGTATTGAAATTTCTAGGGTGCATAATATGGAAGGAGGGCTTGGAAAATCTGATACACACAGGAAAGATAGAGGGACAGAGGAAATCAGCATGTAACATAGTAGATGAGCTTGAGTAAATGGATGGTAGAACAGGGTTTGGGAGAAATAAAAAAAAAAAAAAAAAAAAAGACAAAATTTACTAAGAGCTACAAAGGACAGGAAATCGTGGAGTTAGGATCACCTATATCCTGAAAGGACACGGTACATAAAAGAACTAAAATGTTTTAATCCAAAACACTTTTCTTGAGCAATTTGATAATATTAAGTAAGATTGCCAGTTTGTGCTGCATCTGAAAAGTTACAAGTAATGAGTGGCTCCATCTAGTGGCTCCATTTGGCAGTATGGTGAGCAAGTTAATGAGGATGAGTTTTATGCTTTTCAGAGATGAGAAAATTGAGAATTTTTGTCATATCTGGGATGGAACTGCTCAATGCTCCCTTCCTAACCTTAAGAGAATTCAAAATTGTTTAGATTCATTCTCTGCTCTGCGGCCTCTTTCCCACAATGTCACAAGCCTATTGCTACTTTACTGCTATTTCCATGGCAAATGTTCGGCAGAGCTCCATTCTTTTTGTTTCACCAGTTCAGACCTTTACTGCCAGGACGTACCATGCTACTTCCACAGTTGAATTGACATCATTTCCTCTGTTTCAAGTGTATGGAGAAATTTGATCTTTCTCTGAAGAACTGACACTTTTTGAACAGACTCCCATGTGAATGCTTCCTTGCACACTACAGTTTTAACCTCTACAAGTCAGGAGTCGGTCATTATCTATATATATCCCTTCCTACCACCTTCTTTGATTCATCATAACCATTTTAACAGTAACTCTACCTTGAGTGCTTTTCATGCCTTGCATTGGGTGAAATTTAGTGTTAATGAATATATTTGTCAGCATTAGGACAGATTAAGAGAATCATTAGATTAATGGGTTACTCTCAGTGTTGATAACATCCTTCCATCTCTTTTACTATCACATATTAATATGTAAAATAGTGAAGAAAAAATATGCTGGATAGATTTTTAGTCAGCCATGAACAAATCTGTGATTTAGTCAATATCAAAAAGAACAGTGTATTGAAAATAACAACACAGTCTTCTTTTCACAGATATTTAATAAAAAATACAAAAAAAATCATGGATGATATGATTTTGTTACAAGGAATGAATTTGTATTGCACAAAGTAATGTTCCAGCCCATTTATTTATGATACTTTTTAGACTTTGTAATATTTGACAGAGTTTGATAAAATTATTCTGATTTATTCATGGATAAAAATTTTTTTTTTTTTTTTTTTAGCTTAGATTTTACAAAAGATTAAGAAATAACTGGAAATGATACAAAAATAATGTACCAAATTAAAAAAAAAAAAAAAGTGAATCAAGTGATTGAATATTCAAATGATCACATGAAACCTGTATAAATAAACCATCCAATAAAAATGTTTCTACTATAGCATTTTTGATCTCCCCTAGTATGTCCAGAATTAACAGGAATTAATCAACTATTTCAATTAAAAATAACTGGAATGTATAAACAGGGGCAAATCAATATAAAAACACTGGACCTATAAAACTGGCAAGAGCAAACTGGTTTACTTAACCATACTCAGCCAAGATATGATGATGGTTTTAATTTCTGTAACCTCTTCTTTCAGGTTGTGGATAGTCGAGGCTCTCCACAGCTTTCTTGTTGCTTTCAGCAGTACTTTCTCCTTTATGATCTTTGTCTCTCTTTTACTGGTAATTGATCCTCCATCCATTTGCTTATATTTAGCAACTATGTTATGCACTGCTTATTTTACTCTTGGTATGTCATGTGAATGTTAAATTCTTCAAGCCTTCCTTTCTCATTAAATTCTCCATGAAATTTCAACTATCTTTTTCTCATCATTATCATCAGTTTCTTTGTAGTCCTTATTTTCACAATTTGGCTACAAGATTTTAAAAATTGACAAGACAGGATTTCTTACTAGGAAATTTATGTATAAGCAAATTTTTTGTATAGTTCCCATGTTCAGACAAGATAAATTTGGATCAAATACAGATCAGAATCCGACTGATTGGTTAAAGAACAAAGTAGGAAACATTTGTCAATCTAACATGTTTTAGCATTATTATTATTCTCAGATGAGACTTTAATAAAATAAAACATGTTTAACTGATAAATGTTACCTATTTGTTCTTAATCCTATCATATAAAAGGGAATAAAAGTATTAATTGTTTAAAAGAAAATAGTGTATTATGACATTAGTTGACAGTAAGCTAAAGCATGGCCTTCCAAGAAGCTTGTCAGTCATACCTTACGATAAACACTGTCATTTTTATACCTCACCTTGAACTTGTGTAATTTGGTCAGACATTTCAGATATGTCATTACTGTGGATTTTTATAAATCCTTAAACTGAATGTTGCAAGAAAAAAAAATACAACTTATGCAATGAATTGAAATTTAAAAAAAAATGTCCTTCTTTTAAGTGAGGATATGAGAGAACCCCCACAACCCAAACCCTAGAATCTCAGATCTCCTTAGTGCCAAGTCTCCTAAATGCTGAATTCAAATTTCAAATATTCCTAGTGATGAGCATTACTAACTTTAGGTGAGGTATTTTCTGTGATTTTTTTTTTTTTTTTTGGTAGTGAATGAAGCTCTCAGAAACTGTTCTAAAGTAGAATCTCCAAGGGAAATAAAGAACTTGATGGCTTCTGTTGACTGGTACTACTCATGAGGAAATTGAGACCCCCCATCTCATATACCTCCCCAGAACACTTGTCAATTTACATTTGTGGCATTTTACAGACCACTATTTCCAAGTCTGTGTTATCACCACTTAAAATAAGTTTTGCCTCTTTCAGTGAATCTGCTGTCTGTAATGAATTCCATTAAGTACTGCACTTTTCAGATTTTGGCCAAAATAGTTTTTATTTTTTTTACAAATTTCTCATTATATATAGATACGTTCAGAATAGGGTAGGATGTAAGTAGGACACGTTTATAAAGGAAGACTAGATCGGCTTTTGAAGGACCAAGAACTTATATTTATAAAATGGATGGAACTTTTTTGTAAAAGAGAAGGAAATGTTCCACAGTAACGACTTGTCAAATGTTGATGACAAACCTTGTTATGCCATTTCAAATATATATATATATATATATATATATATATATAATATATTTCTTCATTTAGTAATTTGTAGAACTTTGGCTCTAAGACCAATTTAGGCTTAATTTTCTGTCCTTATTGTACAGGGTGGTCCGAAAGTCTTGTTACCCCTTACCAAAAAGTAATGAGAACATTATTTATTCACTTTCATTGGCATTATCACACATTGAGAAGGTCTGTATGAAACCCCGATTTTTGTGGCACAAAATGATGTGGTGCCATGTCTTGTGTAATATCTTATGAAGCTGGGCTTTGTTGATTGTTGCAAAGGCTCTCTGAACAGTGTCCATGAAACTCTCTTTTTGATAATACGCCACAGTGGTAAAATAGAAAACTATATTATATAGGTGTGACAAGACTTTTGGATAAAAAGCTTTTTCTCTCTTTCTCACCCTGCCAAAAAATCACATTTCTCTTATTGGATCATATGAAAACTAGCTTCACCAACTCAGGAATTACAAGATTAAGAATCACATAACTCTATTTGTGAAGTATTTGATTTTTTTTATTTGCCTGTTTGCTTTTTATATACACTTTTCCTTATTCTTTTATTATGGTGTACGGAACCCTGAGTGGAGATTAATTTTCCTTTGAAAAAATAAAATTCAAATGCTTAGTAAATCAAACAGAAAAGGCTGAGAAAAGTTGGCTAATGTTTACAAAGTAAAATTCTGTCTACATCAACATCTTCAGATTTAAGATTCTATTTATCATTTCTATAAAAATGGTTGAATTAATTGTATTTGCCTTTTTAATTATTTAAATGAATTTTCTTATTTGTTGGTTGTCTTTTTACTCTGTTTTGGGAACCTTTCCTCTGTTTCTTTTAAGATGCAATAAAACTAAACTGAATGTCCTATCACTATACTCTGTTTATTTCTGTTTACATTATTTGGTAATTTAGTAATTGCAAATGTGTACTTGAACTCCCTGGAAACAGGTTGAACAGTAACTTAGAACTACTAAATAAAAACTAGATGAGATATCCCAAGGCATGGTCTGCAGAATGAGTTTAATCTACACTGTAGATTAAAAAGATTCATTTTTAGATGCCTTGAACTTTACCCAGATTGACAAGCATCTGATGAAGGCTGCAGGGCACAATGGCCGAAATGTTGTGAGAACAACAAAGATGAGGACAGTAGTTTTCATAACTAATATAAATAATGCTAACATTTCAGAAATTCAAGCAAATCATTTCTTTTTAATTTTTTTTTAAACTGAAACCTTCAAAATTCTTCGAAGAGAACAGCAAGGGAGGGAAAGTGGCACATCTATTTTGAGTTTATGTAATTTCATTTTCAGCTTGTTATGGCATTTAAAAATAAAACTGACTTTAGCTGTTTGAAGCAAATACCTGTCAATTTTAAATATTTAAAGAATTTTCAAAGTTCAGGAGATTATATACCACCAGAGATAAACGAACATGCAAATCATAGATTTTCTTTGACTTCAGATTTTTTTTTCTTTTTTCACTAAAAAAATAAACCCAGTGGAATTTGAGTATCCTACTGAATTGACATGATGAACAAAATTGGTTTATTTGCAATCATCAACATTATTAACATTCTTTAAATACATCAGGTTATTTGGCACCAGAATAACTATAGAAAGATTCTTAATGAAGATCAACATTGTTATATTAGTGAATTGGTTTTGAGACTGATTAACTATTGATTTAAAGAAGGCACATTAATTTTTAATATTAAGCTTAGTCTGGCACAGTACTGAGGGTATTCAGTATTGAATTGGTCTGCAAGGTAAAACACTAATGTAAGTGCTTCCATGCTATAACTTTTTGATAGATGAGGTTAAACTATAGCATGGAAACACTTACATTAGTGTTTTATCTTGTAAATCAATTCGACACATGGCGATGAACTGCATCCGTGCCCTGGGTATGGCGATGAACTGCATCCGTGCCCTGGGTATGGCGATGAACTGCATCCGTGCCCTGGGTATGGCGATGAACTGCATCCGTGTCCTGGGTGGGATGGTGAACTGTGCCTAACAGCGGGGCCTCTCTGGTTGGGAGGTTTTGAGGAGTGTGGAACCACCTCTTGATTGCTGGTGTTCCCGTGTCCGCCCTGACCTGGGGTGGTGGCACTTGTTGGGGTCCCAGCTATGAGCGGGTAGTTGACCCTGAAACTAAAAGAATTATGGGAGTGTAAAAATGGGTTTTAGTGCCAGAAGTCCATTGTAGAAAAATATTACTAGAAATGAATTTTAAAAAAACTATTGCCGGTGGTGCATTTTTGAAAAAAAAGAAACTATTACCAGCAATATGTTTTTGAAAAAAAGACTATTACCAGCTATACAATTTTGAGGAAAAAATATTTCCAGAAATAGATTTTTGTCAAAACAAAAATATTACTGGGGGAGTTGTTGGCATTAAATGACCCATTGAGGTTGATATGCTGTAAAACAAAACAAACCAAACCAATTCAACACTGAATATCCTCAGTATGGTGGCCTTGTACCAGACTAAGCTTAATATTTTGTAAACCAATTCAAAAGTGTTGAAGGTTTAACTTTGTCTAACTAAAAAATAAACAGTAAAAAGATACACATTGTACAATATAGAAAGCCATGTTTGAATTCCCATCAGGTTCATTATATTCACTTATGCACAAATACCCTTAGGAAAATCCAACTCTTCTCCTCCCAGGTATGGGTTAAATAGAAAGACAAACTTGATTGGCAATCAGTCTACATCAGAAATAAACAGCAGCTTACTCCCTACCAAGAAATAATAGCTGATGAGACTAAATTTCTAACCATTGCTTCATGGTGAGTTGCCCAAACAGAGCCACAATTATGAAGCTCCCAGTAAGGATTGAATTCATTATACTAGTTCCTCAAGAATAGCATGCTAACCATTTGGATATCCACTTCTTTGAAATATTGACCCCTGTCTTGGGTGATTATGGAGTTATAATCTGTCTGAACAAGTGAGATAGTTATGAAAGTGTAGTTTGCCCAAATGTTCCCTTAGCCTGTCTGTTTTTCAAGAATCTTCATAGCATGACAATGATGAGACATTTTGTGATGAATGATGTGGCAATTCAACTATCCGGGGTAGTATAACAATAGGTGACAAAAAGTGTAATACAGAAATCCAAAGGCACATCATAAGAATAACAAATGATAAATATGATTGAAGGAAAGAATGAAGAATAATTTTGTCACAAATGAAGGAAATACTTGAAGTGACTAACATGTGGTTCTACTACCACATGTTGTGAATATCATAGACAGAGCAAGCAAAAGATGAAAGAAACTGTTAATAACAATCAGAAAGGTGAAATTTTGGGACATATGAGAAAAAAGGCTTGGAGAATTCAACACTCATAGGACATATCAAAAGCAGGAGGAGCAGAAGAAAAACATTGAGTAACTTCTTGACAAGTTTGAGCAAATTAGACTGTGAACAAGTACCATGAAGAGTTATAAAAGTATCGTTACAAGCAACAAAAGACTGGAAGCTGTGGAGAGCTATGATCACTCGTGTTCTGAAGTAGGTTCTTGCTTTTTAAAGAGTATTAGTGTGAAGTGAACATTCAGTTTAACAATTCTGTTTTCACTGTTGGTAAACATCACGTCCAAAACAGCTTGTTTTGGTTTAATTTTCCAAATGATTGACTGAAAATTAAGAGTAGTGATAATCTGTTCTCTCATCCTTATGAATAGAAGTTATGAATAGAAGAATGAAATAGTGACTTATTAAAGCTAAACTGAGATGACCACAGCATGTGGCTTCTGGATTGAAGTTGCTAATTTGCTTTCTGATAAACTACAGTGACTGCTATTGTTGTATTGTTTCATAGGAATCTTGCTTGAGGATTGCCAATGTATATTCAGATAAAAATAAACATCAAAGCATTTTTTCTTGACAGCTGATTATCTAAAACCACACAACCAAAATGAAAAATGTCAGGTATCATTAATGATGGGAATCCAACCTCATCTTTTTCATGAAGGTAATAAAAAAAATAAATTAAAAAAATGTCAAACTTTCAGTACCTATTATACGTGGATTATTTGAATTAGTATTGTACTTTTTTCTTTACTTTTTATTTTTATTTTTATTTTTTTTTTTTTCATCGGTTTGTTTTATTTGGCAAATCAAACTTCATGTACTTTCTTGATCAAAGACTTGTGTATGGTGGTCATTTCTATGCTAGGCCTACTGAGGAAGTTATTAGAATATAACATGTTTACTGACTTTTTCAATCTCTTCTGTCTTGTTTGCCATCTGTTATTCCACTCGCTGATAGTACTGCATACAGGACACGGTGATAGAAGATATATGTGTTGGTTAAGTGTATACAGTTTGTCATAGTAGTGAGTTCAGTCCCTGAGTCGGGCAGTGAAATCCATATAATCTATATCAGTGGAACAAGCAGAAACATTACCTCGAATTAAAAAAGTAACTAGTATGTGTGTGTTTTAACTCCTCATATATACAGTGTAATGAGAACTGTTTACCTTTTATGAATTGAATGAAAGGTTTGGCTTGAAATTCCAAAAATGTTAATGTATATTACAGGTACCTTAAGAAGGCCAGTTGCTATAATAGCCAACTATGTATGTAATTATAACAACCAAAATGAGGGTACCTGTTCAAATAATTCAAAGTAGAACCTATACTGTTATTCTACTTATTTGCATGTATGGTTGCTATACTTTTTTTTTTACCACAGAGTATAGTGTAGTATCTGTTCAATCTTCACCGTCTCTGACGTAGAATTAGTTACCAGAAAGAACCCAACTTATTAAATGGGGAAAAAATTGGAGAAAGCAAGGAAGAAGTCAAGGTAAAAGGAATGTAAAAGAGGAAAAGTAAGAAAGGTAGAGGAAAATGAAAAGAAAACCAGGTGAAAGAAAAAAATATATATAATGAGGAAGAATTGGATAGTCATGGAAGAAAGACCTAGAGAAACAGTCTTTCTGGCTGATCATAAAGATGGAGAGATAGTCAAGAACAAAAGTAAGAGGATTCAATAGAAAATATGTGTGCTTTCCTTAATCCTTTGCCATGTATGAAACTAATTAGGGAGTGAATGAGAAGATACAGGCAATAAGTGAGAGAAGAGCTGAAGCAAGAGATGATGGATAATCTGCAAATGGAATTTACATGGATTTCATTGAGCAACTCATGGTAATTCTTTATCTCAAATTACAATTGGCACATTTAGAATTTACTGTTTTACATAATATTTAATGAGGGTTGCCTGCTCATTGGATAATGATTGGCAAGCTGATCTTAAAAAGTGACTTTAGTCTGAATTGGATAATACTTGCTAGTACTCTTGTCCTGTACAAAACTGAATATGTCTACAATATTTAACAAGAAGGTAAAAGGGCTGGCCTCTTCTGCCTCATTCCTGCAAAACTGTGTTTTATGTGAAAGTCAAGAATCATGTAAATTTGACAGGTAAAGATCATAAGTGATAAGGTGATTGATTTTTGCTTTCAATTTATGAAGGAACCTTGCTGTGTAATGTGGTTAATAATCAGGTCATCTCTTGTAATGACAAGCATTAATTCAGTATATCAGGTTCATAGCTGATGCTTCATATGACTAATTTGAATGTTGCACATGAATTTAAGATTGTTTATTAGTCAAGAGATTTTGTATCAGCCTCAGTGATTGGTATTGAAAATAGTGGTAAACCTAAGGTAGTGCAGATGCGCTGGGTGCGACATGAAATAGCCACTACTTAGTAGTTTATATGATAGCCAGTCACGCCATGTTTAGATAGTGCACAATGTCAGATTTTAGTAAGAAATTTAGGGGTTGCACAATAAAATTGGTATTAACCACCTAATGTTGCTAAAGTGTTTGATATATTTATGAGAGCAATATCTTGTGGTTAGGGTTACAGCTTACAAAATCTGTCCTTATTAAAAATATTACATTTCTTTTGGGTATATCAGATCTTATCCACACAGACTAAATGCAACATAATTTTTTTTATTTAGAAATAAATATAAAATACATATAGGACAGAAAACTATTTGATTCATCCCATATCCTATGTAATAAAATAATTTTCTCTTACATGATATATGGACTCCTTAACATTTTATAACCTTTATCCATTTTTGATTTTAACTTTTCTACTCTTGACTTAACATTACTTGCAGTGTTTTCCAGAGTCCTTTCCCGATTCTTTCCCATTCTTGTAATTTGCTTTTAATGATGGGCTGCAGGTTTTCTTTTGGCTTAATTTTAGTGCCTTTAAAAAAAATAACTTTTTTTTTTTTTTTTTTTTGGGGACAAGGTCAGTAATAATCAGCTTTGCAGTTTAAAGAAGTGTTGTCTAACCTGAATATAGTTTTTAGTTTAAAATCTTCTTTATTATCATTTGTACCACTCAAAGAACATATTAAGAATAATTTTTTTCATTCTGAATGGACCTGTAACTTTACTGGCAATGATACTAGTCACAATCATTAACCCTAACCCTACCAACTGTTGTCTTCTAAGTCATGTTAGTTGACTATTTACTTTAAACATGTAAACCATTTGTAGGGCTATCCCTTACTAAACATTACTTTTGAGAAATCAATTTTCATGTACTTCTTCACTCAATGTACATGTTTGTTTCTTTTCTTAATTTTTATTTATTTTTTGTTTTTTTTAAATTTGTTCTTTTCATTTCTTTCATGCCATTAACCAATGTTCTTAATATATTACCTCTTTGCTCTCTGTTTTCATTTATAATACCAACTTCATCAAATATTTTCTTGTTTATTACTCCTTTTTTTTCTGATTTCTTTTTTGCATTCTTAAAGGCAATTTTTATTTTTGTTTTTGTTTTATTACCTCTGTTCCACTTCTATACAATTTCAAACATTATTTTCTTATCACTTAGTAACTTCTTTACAATATCTCAATTCATTTTTGAGGTCATATTTTATACTTCATGTCAATCATACGATTACTCAGATTTACTTTTATGAATGAATGACACTCATTTTGCATAAAATCTCTCATTGAATAAGTTTATTGTCAATAATTCTCATAAATATAAGCCTAGATTTATATTTATCATATAAGTATATATTGAAGATTTTACCAACATCAGCTGACAAAAAAATTGATATGCATAATAAAACTTGTCTTAAAAAAATTAAAGATATATAATCTATTTGGTTATAATGAATGAGAAACACTGGGATGGCCAAATTGTTAAATCACATATTGAAATTATTAACCTAAACTGTAGTGCTTTGGAGCTACAAGAGATTATTTTAAAAAAATTTTTTTATAATGATTTTCACCCTGTACAAGGCCCAGGAGCCACTCGAGGTAGAGGATTACAGAGTAAGAGGCACCACTTCAAGCAAGGTGACAATGCAACAAAGATGCAAGGTGCCACCAGGAGTGAAAGAGAGGGGAAAAAACTTTATAGGGAACTGGAAACCAACCCTAAACAGGAAACAAGGGATAAACCCTCTATCCCTGTTCAAAAGATTGAGCAGGATTGCAGGCCTGACAATAGGTGGGACCCATCTACTCCTATTGAGGAAAAATGTAAATAAATAGTAAATAAAAGTTCAGTGTTTTAGACAGAGTTACAAATATATATAGGAAGTAGAAACCCAATCCTAAACAGGAAACAAGGGATGAACCTCTACTCCTGTTCATATGATTAGAGAGGAATATGTCTCACAAACAATGCTGTTCAGTGTTAACTGACAGTAACACTATTCTACTGCTGAAACTAGCAACATAGTCTACAATTTAGTGCAAAATCTATTAAATCTTATGTTCTTATTAAAGCTGTGTTTTAATTTTGTTTTTTTGTGAGCCCTGCTTAGTGGACAAAGCTGAAAAATGAAAACATAGAACATATCATAGACGAATTTGCATCAGCAAAAACAAGGAAGATGCAGTTGTAATTGTCATGTTCTTGCATAATTTATTAATGAAAAGATTAATGATCTTGGCTTGTATTTTTGTGTTATATACAAGATAATTTTCAACATGTCAGCTGTTTGGTCAGTGGCACCCTCTCATTGCCTATTAATAGGCACTTTTTCTCCATGGATACACCTGAGAAGCAAACCTTGATAAAAAGCCAGAATTTTAAATGTTAATTATTAAAGTATGTAACCTCCGCACAATATGCACACATCATGTTACCTATTTCTGGTAGCAAATAATATGTGACATTTAATAATGTTGCCACATACTCTAAAGCTAAATTTGATGGTGTCGACAACACATTTCATAGCTAAATTAACAGTGAATGTAAATGCAACAGTAGTGTTAGAAGAAACACCACCATCTCTGCTATAACATGATAACTTCTATCTAAGTGTCAACTTAACGGAACTGTCATTGTCTGAATTTATGGAAATCCACAAGAAACTCTTCTTCCAAGTTGCATTTAAATGATTGATTCTATTTCTGGGTTGGTGTGAAGAAGCAAATTTAGTATCTAATTTTTAACTTTCTCTCTCCATTATTCATCATTATTGGCAACTTGAGATGTTCTTGGTACGATCCCCCCCCCCCCCGTCTTTGACTGAAATTTAGTGACTGCTGTTGACTGTCTGATTGAGCGGATGTTCTAAACTCTCTTTTGGGTTGGTTGGTGGGGGCAGTGATTCTGTAATCCTTGGCCTGGTAATAAAACAGAGTAGGGTGTTCAAGGATCAATCAAATTATCTGGGTCAGCAACACTTTTCAGTTCCCCTCACAGATTCAACTTGTTTTCTTTAAGTTTCTCCTCTCTTCTCATAAGTTGCTCATATCTTTTGGCTTTCTTTCTTTTAATTCTCTTTTATCATTTTTATTTTTTTCTCTGCATTTAGTCTGTTTCTCGCTTGTTTTTGTTTTTTTTTGTGTTTTTTTTTTGTGTGTGTGTGTGTGTGTATATATCTCTTTCTCTCACTTAGTTGTCTCCCCTTTTATCTTTTTCTCTTAGAATGGATAAACAGACCAATCGCCATCTGGATGTTTTTCTTGTTCTCTCTCTCCCCCTCCTCTCCCTCCCTATCCCTCCTCTCTCCCTCTCCCTATCTCCCCTCCTCCCTCTCCCCCCTTTCCCTCCTCTCCCTCCTCCCCCCTCCCTCTCCCTATCTCCCCCCCTCCCTCTCCCTATCCCTCCCCTCCTCTCTCCCTATCTCCCTCCCCCCCTCTCCCTATCTCTCCCCCCTCCCCCTCTCCCCTATCTCCCCCTCCTCCCCTCTCCCTATCTCCCCCTCCCCTCCCTCCCTATCTCCCCCCTATTTCCCCTCCCTCCCCCCTATCTCTCCCCCTCCCCCCCTCTCCCTATCCCCTATCTCCCCCCCTATCTCCCTCCCTCTCTCCCTATCCTCCCCTCCTCTCCCTATCTCCCCTCCTATCCTCCTCTCCCTATCTCCCCTCCTCTCTCCCTATCTCCCCCTCCTATTTCTCTCCCTATCTCCCCCCCCTCCCTATCTCCCCCTCCTCCCCTCCTCCTCATCTCCCCTCTCCCCTATCTCCCCCCCCCATTTCCCCCTCCCTCCCTATCTCCCCCCTCTATCCCCTGATCTATCCTATCTTATCTACTGGGATAATTACTCTTCTCAGTCCCTTTTCATTTCTAATCTACACCTGGCTGTACCTGTCTCTCATTATTTATTTTTTTGTTTACTATATCTATTGACTTTCTTTTTTTCAAAAAATTATTATCTCCCCTCCCATTTCTGCTGATCTTTTAAACAGAAAGTAATATGTTTCATTATTTATTTTTTTGTTTACTCATTGACTTTTCCATTTTACCTTTTTAAACAGAAAAAACTTTGCCATGATTCCATCCTCAAACAACAAAACTTTGCCCTGCATTCTCACTCTATTTGTTTGCAGTCATGGATATATGCATAAATGCACACGGTTGCACTATTGCCCATTTGATTCACCTTTTGTTATACCTTTGCATATCAACATATAATGTTTGCCTGTTGCAATCAGCTTGTTTCCTTTATTATTATTTAATCTCACCTTTCGCACGTGTGTACATTCAGGCATAATTCTCCGTTCTGCATGCATCATGCATATCCTTCTCCTAGGTGAGAATATGTTTGCACATTTTGTATTTCTTGCCATATAAGACAAATTCTTTTCCCTAAAAAAAAAAAAAAAATGTTCCTCCACAAATCATTGGGTTTAGGTAGATCTTAAATACCGAAATGCCTCTGCTTGAACCTCTAATCCCCTGCTACATACAGAATGAAATATATATGATTATATGTAATTAAATTATAATTATAAATAAAATGAAAAAACACAAGGGCACAAATATAAGATTCTGTTTTCCAAAATATTCCTTGCCAAATTTTTTAGGTGCATGTTATACAATAAGAAATAATGTGAGTAGTAGGAGGAGGACGAATGCATCTGATTTTGTTTACTTGCTCTTTATTTCAGATAATCAGGCAGGTCTTCCTCACTTTGAAGTTTGGTGCAACACAGTCTTCTTCCCTTATTTGCTACCATGTAAAACTTGTATGCATAGCTTGCCACTCGTATTCGAGGATACAAGTCTACTAGAGTGGCTAGCAGACACTTGCTCAGGTGCATTTCAACACCCACGGAGCCCACCTGTGGTTTATACTGCAACTATACTGAGCAGACCTTAGTTACAGTTTCTGGAAAATAGCATGTTATCTAGCATGATCAACAATTTGAACAAAGCCAGCACATTAAGTGTGCTGACATTGTTCAAATTGCTGATCGGCCATGGTGACTTGTGACTTTGTGCTAGCACAGCTATTGACGGCCTCTAAGGGTTCCATCTATCCAATTTTACTCACAAGGCTTGGGTCAACCCGTGGTATGGTTTTCAGGCAATTTCCAAAGGTGCCGCATGCTGGGATTGACCCCTCCTATTCAATAACATCTGGAAGTCACCTTCCTGACAAATTGACCATGGTGAGATTCGAACCTGGGTCTCATGATCAGAATGCAAACCTTCACGTGCCCATCATGCTAAACTTAGTAAATATGTATTTGTAGTCATATGTGATAGATATCCTAAAATTGTTTCTTGTAAACCTAATCTTCAAGTTACTAGTTATGACCGATACGAACAATCAATGTGTAAATAATAAGGATATAGTAATCACAGCCATTTGAGCTATGAATTATTACTGTCTCTACGGGTATTGTCATGTCCCTTCAGCATGTAGACAATCATGGCTCTCCACAGCTTCACTATTCTTTTAATATTATTGTGATTGTTCCTTAGGGAAAATAAATCAGTTTGCCAGTGATTTCTCCAAAATTGTCCTTCTTCTGGCTGCTTACCTAACAACCCTAGAGAATCCACACAGCTCTTTTAGTTAACCCCTAGCAGAAATTGATTCATACCTTTCTCAAGGGCATTAGTGAGAAGAAACATGAATGGTTTCAGTGTTTAAATCACATTCTTCTTCTATGTGTCATGTCCCTTCAGGACGTGAGCTATTATGAGACTACAAAATTTTTCCTATTCTTTGTCGGTCTTAGTAAAATTTGTCTTTTTGCTATCTCTCCTAATTCCTGCTCTGGAAACCATTTACATAAGTTGGTTAAGTATGTTATGCACTACTTTCCTTTGCCTCCCCTTTTACCTTCAACATATCCTGCCAGTGTCAAATTTTCTAAGCCCTCTTTCCTCATGAAATTTCCTCTAGAAATTTCAACTCTTTCTGATGCTAAGTGTCCTTTTTGTTTCCATTTTCTCTAAAAACTTTCTTGTTGCTCACATGTTCAGTCCATGGTATTCTCAGCAGTCTTCTGTTCCTTAAAGTTTGAAATTACCATCACTAAACACCTAATCTTGTTTTATTTTATTTTCTTAAGTATTAATCTTTAAATTCTCCTCCTCCTTGATATGAACACAAAACCACCGCACTTGACTTGGCTCTAGTTAAAAAAGATTATAAATAAATGGATTGTTTGATGTGTACATGGAAAGAATGAATTACGAAAAGGTACAAATGCCAGAAATATCTGGAATAATTAAACTATTTCATCTTAAAACTTCAAAATCTACATTAGTTGATATATATATATTTAGATATATAGATATTGTGTGTGTATGTGTGTCTGTTTGTCTTTAAAAACTCTATGACCTTTTCCTTTATCATTTCAGATCATTGGGGTGGGGGACAATTTTCAGCAGTTATCTGAACATACAAAAAATGTTTATCATTCTCAATGTTGGATACTTGTTTATATGTTTATTAGAATCAAATGAAAATAACAATTATTGGGCTAAATTCAGACTATTTTGTAGAAGTTGTGAAACTTTGTCATCAAGACTCCTTTAGGTCAATTGATGCAGACAAGTAAATTCCATTTGATGACCCATCTTAATTCAGCTGAATGTTCTTGAACAGATAAGGAACTCTGGCAAACCTAATAAGTACTTAATGAAGTAGGTCTGATAGTGATTACCAATCAACAGCCGAGTTTCCTTCATAGCTGTCAATACAACTTGGAGTTGTCTGGGACAAAATGACAGTGGTTTCTGCTATTCAACAAAGGTTTAATTTTTTTTTTTTTTTTTTTTTTTTTTTTTATAAAAGATCACAGATAATTCTAGGTGGTTTTGTTGACATGAAATTTGCTAAAAGAGGTTCGAATCCTTCCAGAGTGCACATTTTCTTTAATAAGATTTCTGAAATATTCAGGCTGGTAGTGGGAAATAAATAAAATAAATAAATGGAATGTCTACTCAAATATGGGTAGCCACTATAAAATAAAAAAAGTTTAAGTGATGTGTGTATATATATATATATATATATATATATATAATTTGCAGTGCCTGAATGAATTGGCTAATTATAGAAAAGTGTAAAAATTTACTTATTTAAAAATTAGCCAAATATGTGGGGGTGCTGAAAAGTTCTTAGCCTGATCAAAAGGCCTTTTTGATCAGATTTTGGGATGTGGACCTACTTCAGAATTTTCAGCACTTATATGTAAATATATGTGTAATAGCTTCCACTAAAATTTTGTCTGTGAATTTACCCCACCTTCTACAAAAAAATGTTTCCAATTAGACCCCCTCAGCTTCTAAGGTCAGCCTTAATGCTAAGTGTATATGGTGTGTGATGGCATGGCTTTCTGAGTATTATCTATTCTCTGTTGCACTCTGACTCTTCTGCCCTATATGTGTCAATTTGGGATCATGTTTGCGGGTAAAGGGCCACTGGCTGTCTTTCTTTGTTGACATAGCGTTTGCTTTTATGTCTCTAATATAAATCAGGCAATATAACCCAACTGTCTGTCATTTCATCTCCTTGTCAGGTGTGTCCAGTAGTTTGTACTTTGTAGGACATGGGGTTGGCAATGGAAAAGTTATGCAGGCACCTTTCACACTGTAGTTTTTCTTCTCATTCCATTTAAACTTAGATTTTCAGGAAATGAATTTAATTCTACTTTTGAAATCAAAAATAAATTTCTGTATATATATACCAACTTAATATATTGGAAATGATAATATGACTGAAAGAATGTCATAATTATGACTTTCATTTTGTTCCTTTGAACCATAATAATCTATCATTTTATTCACACACACACACACACACACGCATATATAATATGAAAATCATTAACTAAATATTTGTTGTGTAAAATAAATACTAAACATTACAAATTATGCATCACTTACTTTGATTAACCGTGTTACTTAAAACAATTACTTTGCTACTTATACAAATGTAAAAAATGTCTTGGCAATAATATAAGTGACAAATGGATAGAAGAAGGCACTGTTGATTATTTATGGTTAATTTGTTTAAATAATACACTGACTATTGTTTGCATCACATGACAATAATTATAAGTAAAATGAGGCACTAAAATAAGTATTCATTTTAAGTTCTGAATATTGGTACCTAAAATAAATCCCCCCCCTAGGCTGCAGCCTTATACTTTATCTATTTATGTATGTATAACTGGTTAAAGGCTTCTTTTTTTTTCTATTTGAACTGTGAGCATTTATATTTTAAGGGAAATGCAAATATGCCAAGGTGATACCTAAAATGGCTATTTAGGTATCGCCCTGAAATGTGCATAATGTGTGTAGATATCATTACAATTATACATTATGTTTGACATTTCTAAAGGAATAAAACAAGTTTTCTAATGCATTGTAGAAGACAATTTGGAACCCTTGATGAATAAAGTCTTTTGAATCTAAGTTCTTAATGTATCATCTACTGAAGGTTCCTTCAACTTAATGTGTGGAGATTGAGGACATGGAATAGACATTGGGAAGAAAAAAAATCTTGAGATACATTTTGGTATTAAATTATATAAGGCTTATATATTGGACTTTGTTCATTTGGTAGATTCAACATGACATTTTTTTTTTTTTTTCAACTGTGAATATTGAAAAAGAAAAAACTAACTGAAATAAATGTTGGACTATGTGTGTGTAAGACTAAGAGAAAGCAAAAAAAAAAAAAAAAAAGGTTTGTTACAGAGAAATTTCTCTCCATAGACGTGTATCAGGAAGACATATACTAATACCTATATTATATCACAAATTATTTAGGTTTTTCTGTCTTTAATAGAATATAATTGCCTGTTTGAATCAAGGGGGGGGGGATAATTGACTATCCATGATTTCAGCCATGCAGAGAAAGTGTGAAAATTTGTCACCCACTGCAGGGTGGGTGGAGGTGGATTAACTTTCAACAATTGAACCACTTTCCTTCTGTCCTCTGTTCTAGATGCCCTTCTCTTGTGAGACACTCTTCTTTGCAACTGTTACCACCTATTCTAATTTCATTGGTACACGCCTCCCCCCCCACACACACATGGGTCTCCTTCTCCCTCAACTCCTATTTCGTTTAACCCACACCTATTTTGTTTAACCCACACCTTTTGTAAAAAGATAAAAAGATAATCAATTCCAATCATTCTTTCTCTTCACATTCTATTGCGGTTATTTCTCCGTCAGTCAGTGTCTCCTTGCTTCAGACATCTAACTTTGTGTCTCTTTCTGTGTCACCAGACTCTGTAATTGTAATTTTAGAAGTCTAAGACGAACCCTTTTTATAGAAAGGTAGAATGGATCTACTTTTGTTTATTATGTACCTTGACAAAGTTCAGTAAAAAAAAAAACAAAAAAAAACCTTAAGATTAATCTAGCACTTTCTTTTTTCTTTCTTGTCTACTACCCTGACTCAAAACAAACAGATGTTAGCTCTATGGTTAGAGTATTGGACAACTGATGATTAATATATACTTATGTAAAGGGGTAATGAAAAGTTGGCAATGTTTTTGCGCTTTCAAAAACAAACTGTTACAAGAGTGGTTATTTCATTTAAAAAGCAATGACTAGATTTTTAATAAAATCCAAACATGATAATGGATTCATACATTTTCTTGATAATTGACAATAACAATATTTTAGATTCAATAAAAGAAGCCTGTTTTCATAGTCATTTATAAAATAGTAAATAATAAATATTAGATTGTACTTGATTCACATATTTTTAAAATTTTGTAAATAAACATTTCTGAGGGAGTCAAAAGTGAATATAATAATAGCATGTCAAGAGAATAACTGTTTTTTGGACCCATCATTTTTTTTTTAACAGGCACACTGGTTAAACATTGGCAAAAATTTATGGGAGTGATTTTTTTTTTTTTTTGGTGGAAATAAGTATTTGGACTACTAGTGTAGGCATTAATTGGCTAATGCCTATATATATATATATATATATATATATATATATATATATATATATATATATATATATATATAAACAGTTTACATCAGTAATAGGCTTGAGAGCCACTCAAGTTAGGTGTGTGATATGAAGGTAAAAGAATGTAGTAGGAAGTGAAGATTATGAGAATAAGGAAAATTGAAATGATTGACTTGAAGAGGTTAAGATTAGTGTTCAGGAAAGCATCAACGTGGGAGTTCCATTCAGTGTTCTCCCAAGAACTGCTACTTTT
Source organism: Acanthosepion pharaonis (assembly GCA_903632075.3). Taxonomy (NCBI): domain Eukaryota; kingdom Metazoa; phylum Mollusca; class Cephalopoda; order Sepiida; family Sepiidae; genus Acanthosepion; species Acanthosepion pharaonis. Next base: position 1,479,183 of record CAHIKZ030000270.1, read on the forward strand.
TGGAACATTCTTCTGAAAATGTGGTTGATTCAGCTCCATGGAGGTAGCATGGTGTATTGTAGCTGTGAAGGTTGGATAGGGTGGAACTAAAGAATACAGTTCATTTGAACATTTGCTATAGGAATAGCAAATGTAATGGAAGGCTTGCAACATTGCATCTATGAAGAAACAGGCTACAAAGTAGAGAATAAGTCTTTATACATGACCATGTAAGATGATTCTGAAGTTATTCCTTGCATATACACTGTATATTTAGCTTACTAACAACAGGTTATGAGATGAGGATATTAACCATTGCCCTACTATAAGTGCAGTGCCATGTTAGTTCTGCTTTCTATAATTATTCAAAATGTCACAAAAGATCTCTTATTAAAGTGTTGATTTATGAAGATGTCCTTCAAAGTGTCGTAATATGTACAAATTACAGAGAAAATGTCACCTTTTGGTTCAGTTGAAAAGTTATTTGCAAGTTTGTTTTAGTTTTTTAAGACTTAATGGCACTTTAATTACAATTTTGTTTTCTCCATTGGTTGTTAAGAGCTGATATTTGGTTAATGCTGGATGGCCATTGTATATCTCCATCTCTGTATTTCCCTCCCATCCCTTCATTGCTCTCTTCATAATGCATGCAAATCTTGCACCAAATATACATGTTTGCACACATTTTAAATTTCATGTTGCTAGTTGAGCTAATAATCTCTCTTCTATATTTAATGTAAACTGGAGTTAATTAACTCTGTGTGTGTCTCTGATAAAAATAACTAGTTTCACGTCTTTGTGTTGGTTAATAATTGTGGTTTAACTCACTGGGAGGGATAATGAAGTAAATTATGTTTATATTAAATGTATGCCTGTTGAATTGAATAAAATCATGCTCATGCCTAACACATACAAGCGTGTGTGTATTAATGATGATTGGACTTTGTTGAATAGGGAGTTGCAGTCTTGTGTATTTTCTCTGAAGTTTAACTGGCTGTTTATAAATCTCAAATGATTTTGTTTGTGTCAAAGCTGCTTTCTAATAATGAATACAGGAATAATTCCAGTCTGATGTTGATTTGCTAATTTTATTAGCCTGCCCTTAGGCAACTTGTAACTTGAGTTGCACTGCCTAACATGAACTATACAATCAATGTATTTTTTTTTTTTAAAGTGATAATTGCTCTAAAAAGAATGGAATGACTATTCAAATTTAGTCTGAGAATAGAAGAATTCATATTTCATTTGCCTAAGGAATGAATTTTAAGGTGAAGTCATTTTGTAGTGCAACTTATTTATTACTCTGTATTTCATTAAAAACATTAGGTGGTTATTGTTGGTAGTGCTATTAGCAGCTGCGGCATAGTACCTGTCAAAAATGACAGGAGTATTTATGTATAGATTGGCATTCTGCTTTGAATAAAATTCTGTGTACTTTCCTACGATTAAAGCATTGTTTCTTGGACCTCTGTGCACTCTGCTTAGGTACAAAATGTCATTCAGAGTAACTTATACCAATGGATTAGTACAGTTTTATGCAAACTGAAGAGTCTCTCTCCCTCTCACAATAAATAGTTGCATTTTACATGTGTGGATTATTTTCTACTCAATGCTCTTTCTGTTGCAAATATAAAATGACTTTTGTGCATTTCATTTTGACGAATATTGCAGTCAGATATTATACTAATTGCTTCATATATTTTTGGTTTGTGTAATGAAATGATTTCTCGAATCAACATTCTATGCACTTGTTCTTATGAAATTGTATCAAAAAATGTTTTGTTTTAAGGAAATTCAACTCCTTTTGTCTGGAGTCACTAGAGCCCAGATAACTTGGTCAATAACACACGCCTTATCTTGATTTGAAAGATTGAAAAAATATTGTCATTAATGGATATTTTCCTGTTTATTTGTCATTTCCTGCTTTGGCAAAAAAAAAAAAAAGCTATAATATATCAAAAATCCATGCATTTTTTTTCTTTTTTTACTGCCTTTTTTTCTTTTGCTTTACTCAGAAAATGTAATGTCAAACAGATTTTTGATTTCCTAGTTTTACTGAAATTGCTTGCAGAGATTCACTTATTTTACATTTTTTCTAAGGAAAATTCATCTTTGATAACACAAAAAAAAAAAGGAAAAGAAAAAAGAGGGTGTGCATCCGTATGTTTATATGACGATGAGACCCAGTTTCAAATTTCCCAATGGTCGATTTGTTGGGAAGGTGACCTTGATGTTATCAGTCTGTGGAAGCAACCTCGGTGGAAAGTGTCTGAGGGCTATACCTCCTGAGTGAAAAGTAAACTGTACTGTCTACAAGTCATCGATGGTTGTAATAGCACAAAGTCACAAGTCATTGTGACCGAGGGTTTTGAGCATACTGTCATTGTTGAACTTGCTGATCATGACAGATTGTGCGCTCTCTCACTCCTAGAAACTATAACTAAGATTTGCTCAGCATAGTTGCAGTAGAAACCATAGGTAGGCTCTGTGAGTGTTGAACAAACATATCTGAGCAGGTGTCTGCAACAGGAATTGGCTAATCACCCTAGTAAACAGGCATGCACACATATTCACTACCAGTCATTATATATATATATATATAATAGATCTGTTGTATTAAATTGAGCACTGTTGTAATACAAAAAAGCTATTAAGTATATATTAATAAATATAATTATTATCCCTCACCGACAGCATGGCTCAATTTTGGACACACACACACATATATATATATATATATATATATATATATATATATATATCTGAGCAGGTGTCTGCAATAGGAATTGGCTATCTGCTCTGGCAGACAGGTTTACTCATAAAATGAGAGTAGCTGGCCATATATATATATATATATATGTGAGTTGCAGATCAAATATAAAAAAAATATGGATATGAATCTGACAGAATAATAAAATAAAGAACAAGCAGGAAATTAATCTTAATCTAAGCTGTTTTACTTTTATTAAAGCTTTCATCAGAGATCAAGATAGAAATAAAAAAAGAGCAAAGAGAACACTGAGCACTGGTATGCTGTGAATTTGGTTAACTCCTATTCATCATATACGTATTATGTGCATTTACACAATAGATAAAATATAATATGTGTAAGGAACATTTGAACATTTCATTAAAATGTGTAATCGTGTATGAATGTGTAAGGAAATGATTGTATGTTTAGGTGTATGTTATACAGTAACACTAATTCATATAATATATATATATATATATATATATATATAAGAGAGAAATATCTATAGACATCACCCTCAAATATCTGGGACAATGTAGCAGAATGTTGCAAAAATTTGTATTTGGTTTGATTTTTATGTTCTCGTGTGTGTGGGTAGGGATATCTGTTCCCATCACTTGTGTGGGTGGTAAGATGCAGCAAGATGTTATAATTATGTTTTGTTTCGATTTATCATTAAAGCATTTCTTAAGCATATTTTTCAAAAGGATTTGTATATCTTCATTATCTTATATATTAGATAGAAATAAGTTAGATTCATGAATAATGGATCTGTAGAAACATGATGTGATGTAATGTTTTAAGCAAGTATTTATAGTTGGTAGTAATGCTATAAATATGTTTTCATAATTTCTCCTTAAAGGATTATTCTCTTTTTTAATTAGGCTGGCATTAGTAAAATCAAAGTTATGTCCCACATCGTTTCGATGTAAAATGAGAGATAATGTCTAAATGCAAGTCTCTCTTTTGTTCATAGATATGGTGTTTTAGATCACATGATCTCTCTCCCATATAAATGTTTTTGCATTGTAGATACTTTAAATGTTCCAAGGTAAAAATCCTCTGATTTGTCCAGATTTTATTCTCTCATTATGGTAGGAATAAAAAAAAAAATGATTAGATCGTTTTTATTTGTGGGTTTTCAGTAAACTTTAAAATCAAATTTATCATTCTTGCTTATTAATAAGATGTCAAGGAAAGAAAAGAAACAGGTTAGTAATTAATTTGCATATCTTGATAATTTTGTCGGTGGGTAGAGGAAGCCTCTCCTTGGATTTTTTGACATGATTTCGTAATATAAAGGCATTTAGTGATAAATATATTGGTGCATAGTGATTTGATGTCGAAACTTGACATAGACATGTTAGTCATATTTATGTTTTGTATTCTTTAGAGTAAGTCACTTAAGTGTTTGATGCAAGTTGTGCTGATAGTACCTAAGAACAGTTAGGATATTTGTGATGACTCAAGCTAATTTGTGGGGTACACTATTAATTCCAAACACTATGGGTCTGATGGGTATGTTGGGTTTGTTTGTCTTGGGTAAGCCATATAGTTTGGGTATAGTGGAGCCATATTCTAATAATCTACACCAAGATTTATTTTTTTAATAGTCTCTTTATTGTTTTACTGAATCTTTGTGTGTCAGTGCTCATGTTTTTCATTGGTTTTGATGTAGGTGTTGTTATTTAAGAGGATTTTAATTTTTCAATGTAGATGTTGGTGTCCATAATAACTATACCGCCTCCTTTGTTGGAAGGGGTTATGATAACGTTTTTGTTTGTGAATAAGTTTTTTTAGAGCTTTGTATGTATCTCCTGTGTAGTGTAGTTTCAGTGGTATTAGTGAGGGTGGCTGCTAATATGCCATGTACAAAACCTTTGATATTTGAAAATGCATCTTTAGCAAACTATAAATAGAAGATGACCTAACATGTACCAGTTTTGTGCAGCATGCACAAAACTTAACATTGTCATTTGTCTTTCAAATATATTCATTGCATTAACATGGTAGCTTCTAAACTGGCAGAAGAAAGGAAAAATCACATGATGCTGGTACTCGTTACTAAGCAACTTGGCGATAGTGAACTTCTTGAAAGTGACCAAATAAACAGAAGGATTAAAAAGTGGCTGTGTGCAGACCCCACAGAGGTATCATATTCTATTTGTTGTCCTCAGTAATCATCACTAATGTATACAATCTCATTCTATCCCACTTTTTCCTGGAGAGATTCACTCTGTCATTGCCTTCCTCAAGATGCTGGACATGATGATCAAGTACTGTATGAAGTAAGGGGGTGGCCATACATGTGACTCCATAGTGGCTGACAGAATTTTCACAATCATGTCATCTCAACTATGTCTCGCTTCCCTGATTTGAATTGCTGTATTTGGGGGTTGGGTGAGATATCAAGTAGCACCCCCACCTATAATACAAAGGCTGTCATTGTAGTTAGGATGTCCAACATGAAGAACAACCACCTGATCCAAGCATGTCGTTATTTCAATGTCAAATCTAGAATGTTTTCAAGGCTAAAGGCAGTTTTATTTAAAAAAAAAAAAAAAAAAAAAACATTGCTATTCTAAATTGAATATACATTTATTTTTAAATTCTGATTTTTATCTAATAAATCTTGTTTTTTTTATTTATATTATAATTTGCTTTCACTTATTACATGCACACACACACACACTCTCTCTCTATCTATCTATCTATCTATCTATCTATATATATATATATATATATATATATATATATATATATATATATATAAATGCGAATGAATGTCAGTGTGTCATTGTGTCACACTTTTTCATCTTTACTAGAAACCATAGCCCAACATATACCATTTTGGAATCGAGCCGACTCCATGAGCAAATTAAAAAAATTCTGGGCTGGATCTGGACCAGCAATCATGAAATTTTGGATTCCCAAGTTTTCATTACTGTCATTGTTTTCAGCAATTTGATTATGTAATTTTTTGCAAGAATTTTTTTTGTATAACAATTTTTATAACTTGGAAATAAATTTGGCAATAATTGAAATTAATTGCAAAATCCAGAGAAAGTCACCCATGAAATAAAAATAATTGTTTGCACAAAAAGTAAGGACTTACATACATCAAATTGTCAGCAGAAGAATTATCATTGAACTTAAAAGGTAAGCTTAAATATCAGTGCAGTGTTAAATTTTGAGTTCTGTAGTTTGTTGCCTGTCACATTTATTCCTCCCTACCTATTGTGATGAAGGCACAATCAAGAACCCTATGCAGGAGCTAGTTTAAGTGCTGCCCAATAAGAGGGAGCTCTTAAGCTAATGTTTTTGATATATATATAATGAAAATTTTGTACATCTGCAGCAGCCAGTTTTCTGAGAGATCATTCACAATTTAAATAAGAGATGGTCAATCTTAGTCTATAAAATATCTGTTTAAATGAACAATTGCTGCCTAAATATGTACACATACACTCACACACACATATTTTTGGGGACAGCAACCTTTTTTTAAACATTTTATGTTAAATATGGCAGACAAGATTTAATTAGTTTTTTTTTATTTAGATTTTCCAGTGTCCCTGTTTTTCCATTTGATAGGAATAAGGAGTACAAAAATTTTCCATAATTTTCATTGCCTCAAGTGCTTTCAGTGACTTCTTTAGCCATTTTCAAGCTGGTTTTGTTTTGGTGTTAGTTTTTCCCCATTTTTTGACTAATTAACTTGTATTTTACATTTATGTTTTGAATGGCAGCAGAGCCTGTGCGTGTTGAACGTGGCTGGAATAAATAAAAATATATATATGATATATATATGACAACAATATATAAATTTTTATATATTAAGAAACAATAATTATCTGAAAGAAATTGGACAGATTATATACCCAAAAGAACGAAACGCATTACAATAATTTTTACACTTTTTGTCATACACATATTATATATATATATATATATATATATATATATATATATATATATATATATATATTATTAGTTTATAAATAAGCTTATTAATACTGGTATTATTTTTACCAAGTTTGTATGATGGGACAAGATTTGTAACTCGTTCCCTGTTTCAATCAGTAATTTGGCTATTTAAGTTTTTTTATGCTATTGGCAAGTCCTGGACCCAAGTTTAGAGGTACCATCTGAAGATGATGATGAATTTGTCACAGAAGTGGTCAGGCAATTTCCAAAGAAATGCCAGTGAAATCTTAGATTCTTCCAAGAGGAAGGAAGGGAGAAGTAAATCTTTCTGGTTTTTGGAAAAATATTTCTTGATATTCTGCCAACATCTGGCAGCATTTTCAATCAATAATTTGCACAAATGTTCCCCTGCAAGTTATTGTAATGAAGAGAATTTGAGGTAATCTGAAAGAATCTGGCTCTCCTCCAATCCCAATCTGTCGACATGGGAAGCAAGATGAATTCTGTGAGAGGATGATAATAATAACAACAACAAGAATTTTTCTTCTCACCTCGTAGAAAAATATTATTCTCTCGTATTACTTTTTACCTCTTCCTGGCTACCTGACAGAGGAGATTGTTTATTATGTTGGCGTTTTTCCGATTCTCTTCTTGGTCATTTTGCAAACGGAACAGTGTCTTTTTCTGTTCGTTTTATAATATCACCACTTAGTGGTCTATCTTCTTACTTTAGTGATATAGTCATTTAGTTTTATAGGTTGCCTCTATTGATAATTCAAAAAACTTTGATTCTTATTATTGGCTATCAGCTGATTCTTAAGCGTACGGCTTCCGTGTTAGAGGTTGTTTTGAACTTGACAGATTTTGTCAAGATTTTTTGTTTCTTCATTTCTCTGCTCCTCACTCTGCTTCTCTTGATCTTTCTGTTTTACCATTTGCTATTTACTAAGTCTAATTAGGAATAAGGATTGAACTATTAATAACCTGTAAGATTACTTTGGTAGCCATTATACCACTGTATCACAGGTGTGTGTGCATGCTGATTGACATTACTTTTTTGCATTTGTATTTACTAAAATCTTTCAAGAAAGCATAAATTTTTTAAAAGTTCTTTTAAGATTTGAATGTGTTCAGTAGACTCCATCCTGTTATAAACAGATTTGTTTAGACTATTCCGCTTGGCTGTTATAGCCACAACATTTTGCTGTATTCTCTAGGCTTTTCTTGTACTTGGTAATCTTCTAGGAATTTTGGATTGACCCCTTTATTTAATCCACAGATAAAACTTCTTCTGCTGTCCATGCTATCTTCTATCAGTTAATCCATTCTTATGATGCCACTTGTTTATCTCACTGGACTCCTTTTTTTCTTCTTTTCTTTCTTCTTTTTTTTTGTTTTTTTGCACTGCCTGACCCAGAGATTGGACTGAAAACTCCGAGGTAACATTTGCTAAGCTTATGTTTTTATCCAATAGACCATGTGTCCTTTAGGACAATTCAAAACTCAAGACTTTACATCTAATGTCATGTGTCTGCATCTCCAGATGAACCCTAATATATGACTTTATGTATTCTAATTAGACAATGGATTTTTTTTTCTTCTATATACATTCATTTCTGTATTGCAATTACAAAAATCCCAACTACCAAGATAATGACAATAGTTGAGACAAATCAATATTTTTATAACAATAATTGTTTTAAAAGAAAAGCACAATAGTTAGGAAGCTGTTTGAGCAAGCTTTTCAAAACTCCCTGAATTTGACAATGTTTGTGGCAGATATGTTTAGATAAGAATGATCTTCTTTTGATATCTGTTAAAGGTAAGTTTTTTTTTGTTTTTTTGTTTTGTTTTTCTTAAAGATGGTGTACCTCTCCCTAAGGATGTCAAGTCTTAATAGAATATTTTCAAGAAATTGTGTTGAATTCCCACTGCATTTACCAGATATTCTTTATATAAGACTCAATACACTTTTTCAATTACACTTATAGACAGAAATTTAAGGAGATTTTTGTATAGTTACAAGAAACATGTTTGCAAGTCACTTGATTTATTCATACTTTTTAATATGTAAGTCATCATAAATGTCTCATGGATTTCCTTAAATTTATTAAAACATTCTATTTTTTCTTTTTTATTATCTTGCCAGTGTTTTAATTAACTCAATACCAAATCTATTCTTGCTCATATGTATAGTTTTTGATGGACATCCATTTTATTGTTTTATTAAATTGTTTGTTTTTTGACATGAAAATGTCAATTAAAAACAATTGTTTTATTGAAGAAAAAAAATCATATGAGAGTACAATTCCCAACTATTAATATTTTTGAATTCACTATTCCTGCAAATTCCCAAAACATTTTATTTCAATTACCGAAATAGTATTTTTAAAATCAAGATCATCTTTTATCTTGTTTTCCTTTTCTCTGCAGAAAGGTGTTGGAAGCCCATTCTCTCTTTACTGTTCAATGCTTGTGTCAGCCAATCAGTCATAGGCAGGGTCTGTGCTGCTGGGGTAGGATGTTCACTAATATATTGGAACATTTGATGAAATTATTTTTCACAATTCTACTAAGCCAGCTTAGCTCTTGGCTTTTCTGTTCAACTGCAAGAGTTTGGTATTTTATATTGGTTTGTTTATTATTTTGTATATTTCAATTTCTAATGTTGTGACTGTGGGATGGTGGTTCTTGTTACAGAGGAAATTGTTTGGTGAGACATGCCAAAGAGAGACTTGAATGGTTGTTAATGAATGCATTGATAGTATCAGATTAACAGTGATAAAACATGCAGGCAGTGAGATTCTGTTGGGCCTAGAGTTACTCTCTCTCTCTGAAATATCATAGAGTGAAAAGGGGAAATGAGGTGAGGAAAAGAAGCAAAGGAAGAAGAGAATAACTGAAAGAAAAGGTTACTATGAAAAGGGGGGGGGAAGAACTAGGGAAATGAAGATAAGCCCAAACTGACAAAAAAGAAACAAAGAAGAAAAATTAAAATGGAAGGAAAAACTGGAAAAAAGAGAAGGGAACCCAGAGAAATGGTGAAGAAAATAGAAAAGAATGAAAGGAAGGAAACATTGGTAAGTGGGGAGCATAAAATGATGTAGGGTTGGGGAAGATGAAATAAAGGAATTGGAAGTATTTGGTTTGAGTTTTTAAAAAGTGCACAACATTGATGTTGCACAGTAGCAGGATACATTCTGTATTTAAAACTTCAGATCAGCTGAAAAAAAAAAGTTATTCTTGTTCAAAGAAATTTTTTTTTTTTAATCCAAAATAAAATTCCTCAAGAGTGGTAGACTCTGGCAAAATCCTTTAAAAAAAAAAAAAAATCTCTCGGCTACTTGCATGTTTCACATAAGACATTTATTCAATTTAGCTAGTTCAACATAGGAAGATTGTATTGCATCAGTCTTTTAAGTGGGGATAGTCTTCTTAAAATGCAGACTTTGAAATCTTGTTTATAACTAAACTCAAACAATGTCACCGACACCAGTGCAAATTCCTTAATCTTTAATTAGATCCGAAACAAATATAAAAGCAATAATTCTTAAACTAGATAAGAATTTTAGCCAGGATTAGAATTATGGGAGTGCTTTTAGGCATATGTATAAGTGATGAGTATTGAGTTGAAAAATTGATATGACAATTCAAAAATAGGAGGAGCAATTGAAGAAACTTTAGATCACCTGCAGGCGGGGTGGGGGGGTGATCTGTGATTCTGAGAACCACTTAAAGTAACCAAGATGATAATAGTAAAACGCCTTGTGAGAACTGAACTCACTAGTTATGACTTTAGAACTTTTGAACTCGCTGGAAGACTTTAGAATTTGTCTATCATTTTAAAGATATTTTTCCAATTTAATTCTACTCTTTGACTATCAATCTTTTCACCTCCAGATTGCATAAGGAACAGTATATCATTATCATAACACACACTATAACCTGGAGTCACAAGTGCAAGGAAGATAACTATTGTAGCAATAAGCTAGACATTACAGACAAAAATCCATTTGATATATTGTAAGATTGTAGTTATTTGCTAAAGTTTGCCTTACAAAAAGATAGTGTTAGAGCACTCCATGCTATTACCACAAACCACCCATTCATATTGTTGGCATCTGCTTGCATTCAAGTATTGGGATTGTCATCCTCTCTCCTTATTGGATTTCTTGCTCCTGGCAATGAAATGGCTGTGGGTGGTGGATGAGCTCTTCTGACAGCACATTGCATATCCTCTTCATGTTGATAGTTGGACTCAAAAGTCTTTCTCCACCCCACCTCCTCAGATGGCCCTACACAAGGAAGGACAATTTGCAGCAATAGTGTCCTAGAGTTGACATTGGCCTGTGTCAGGGATGTTTTCAACTGATCTTTGAAGCATCATCTTGGGACTGCATGTAACCTCTTGCTGCTAGCAAGTTCTCCAAACAGGAGGCTCTCAATACCCATTCATATGCATCTGTTTTGTATGTTTATGCAATGTATGTTGCAGTGTATCTTTGTTTTAATGTTTTACTCCTGACTGTCTCTGATTTTTCTTGCATTTAACTTGCTTTTCTGAGTTTCATGATGTCATTATTAACTGAATGTTATCTTCCTTTCTTTTTTTTTTGTCATGGCCCTTCAGGATATAGGCTAACATGGCACTCTAGTTACCTTTTCATTATTTTTGCATTGCCATTCCTGTTCTTAGAAAAATTGATTCACCAGTTTCCCATTGCCATTTCCACATTTTTCAATTCAATTATCTTTCTAGAGTTATTGCCCTATCAATGCTAAAGACCCCAGTTAGCTGCTAAAGTTTTACCCATAGCTGGAGTTTATCTGGATAGGATGTTCCAAAGCTCTGAAATTCCTGGAAAGTGTTAAACTCTATTTACTTATGTTGCATCCATAAAAATAAATAAAATTACTTTTAACAAATGCTTTGAATTTATTTTATTTTTATTTTCTACCCATTTTTTTTTTTTTTTTTTATTTTTTTTTACACATAATATTCACTTCTAAAACTACTAACTGCTATTAATTTTTCAGGTTTTTTTTTTTTTTTTTAGTATTAATTATTCAATTGTAATGTACCTTGCTTGGCATTAAGTGTATCATTGTAATTCCAAGATCTTTTTAGCTTTTGGTAGAATAATGCAGTGTCTCCACTTGTAAAGCAAATGATATGATGTTAGCTTTATTTTAAATTAACTTTTTATGATTTGCAAGCTGTCAAGTTACTCAAAAACAGTCATTGTCTGCTTGTGAAAACAAGTATTACAGTAAATGTAGAGAGAGAGAAAAAAATTTTTTTTGTAAGTTGGGTAAAAATCATGATTAAATTTTGAAAAATGACTTGCATGTCTGATTCAGTTATACATTGGTTTTCATCTATCATTACTGACAGTAAACATAGAAGCGGTTTACAATTCAGAATCCTAGAAAGCATTGATTGCACATCTCTTCAGTCTTGCAAACCAGCAATTGAACTTGTTCGATAAATAGATACAGAAAAGATTGGATTTATCTTTCACAAGAACATTTTGTTATGGCTAAAATGTAAGCTTCATTCACAAATTCCATTTACTGAGTTGCTGTCAACTGCTTTAGTTTACTGCTCTGGTTAGATTTAAATTTTGCGTGTGTGTTGGGTGGGGATAAAGTTATGAAAGTTAGAGAGTTGGGTAGCAGGTCTTAACTATAATGGCTCTTAATGTCTGATCAAAAACAGTAGCTGCTTAATTGTTATAAGAGCAAGAGAAATGGTGACTAACTCTTAAGTCACTTGACACACTAAGAATATCATCAGCTTGACTTGAAGGTATCTATGTCACATTGTTGTCACAGATTACAGATCATTTGTCCTTTTTTGAAGTTATTTTCCTTCTTTTATAGTCACTTGGGGTTTTAAGTGCAAGAAAATGAACTCTTCTACAAAGAACATAGCCTGTTATCAAATGTTCTATGACTTCATTAGAGCAAGAGACATCAAATATGATGGCTTTTGCCAAATGTTCTATGATTTTATGTACAAAGATGAAAAGATCCAGGGTGAGATAGTTAAGGCATTAACAAAATTTGTACCATGAATATTCAAGACAATCCTAGCATACGCATATATGATCATCAATTCTTTTTTATATAATGTTCTTCAATAAATAGTATGGACTTCAGAAAAGCCACTCTAATCAAGTTTTCTGTCATTTTCCACTGCCTGATGATTGTGTGACCACCCAGGAAAAAACATATAGCGCTCTCTCTCTCCACATACATACATGTCAACATCCAGTGGTGACAGTCTGTTTCATGCTAAAATGCAATCGTCAATTCTGATGACTGCATTTAAGACTTGCCACTGGGTGTTAACCCCAGTGCCTACTTATATGCACTCTATATTCCTGATATTGATCACTTGTACCCATTAATATAGCATACCTTAAGACACACACACACACACACACACACATATATATATAGAGAGAGAGAGAGAGAAAGAGAGAATTTTATAATAGTAACTTAATATTTTAAAAACAAACAAAAATAATGTATTCAATAAAAATTGGCTTGTTAGTGTGGGTTTAATATTATCAGATAGTAGAACCAATAAGAGAAAGCAACTAATGGTGGTGACAAATTGGAGGGACAGTGCTAAAGACTGGCTTTTGGTGATGGTCTAGTTACTTGGCATTAGCACAGACATCCTTGTCATATATCATAATGTAAGATGATCAGTCCAGACCTGCTTATCAGTAGGGCTTCTTCTGTTCAGGAGCCAGGTCAAATGTATGACCTTAGCAGATAATTTTTTCTCTCTCTCTTTCTATTCACTCTCCCTGCTTCACTAGAGTTCTTTTCCTATTTCAGCCCTAATGACATGTCTATTCTTGGTTTTCTTTTTCCTATCTCTGTTTTTCTTTTTCAGTTATTGAAGGATGATTGGTTTGCTTGTTAAACAAGCTTAAAATACAGGTGTGTCTTCCAGGAAAACCTGGAGTAAAAAAAAACAAAAAAAAACAAAAAAAAACAAACAAAATGTAAAGATGTAAAACCAGATAATGACAACACTTCCCCCCCCTCTAATATGAAACATTATGACAAAGGCCTGCTTGGCAGGTTATATGTGCATTTGTCACTAGTACTATTGGTTGGAGATCAAACCTAGGTAAGAGTAAAAGTTTAGCCGAGTAAATGATATTAGCAGGACACAAATAATTGCTTTTATTCACTTTGTCTAAAGAAGAAAATTTTGCTGGATAATTTGGTCACTCAAAAGAATTATATAACTATGATCTCTCTCTCTCTGTCGCTTTCATTTTCTCTCTCTCTCTCTCTCTCTTTGTGTTCTTTGGCTCCTGCTCTCTCTCTCATTTTGTCACTCTCTTTTCCTATCTCTTTTTTAATCGTTTCTCACATAGGATAATAGCCAAATCTTTTTATGGCCAGTTATGGAATATATTTATATCATAGTATTTTATGGCAGTTTTGATTTCTATCATCTCTTGGGATATTTACAAATGAGCTGAACAATCAGCTTTAATCACTGAACCATGATCAAAAGATTAAAAATATATATTAACTAGTAGAGCATGACATAAGCAGAGATAGGGTGAAGATGGTCATCTTTTGTCTTGTAATATAAAAGGAGGAAAATTCTATCATTGCAATGTCTCTGATGGTTATCATAGAGGCATTCTACAACATCTTGTCTTTCTTTTCGTAGTGTTTGGTCCTCTTACTTGCCTACTTGCATTGAGATCTGATCACCTGACTTGACAATTTCCACTCCAGAATTCCTCTTGTAGAACCAAATAATAGGAAAAAAAATACAATTATCTCCCCTAATTGGAACTCTTCATAAATAAACATTTTTCATTCTTGCTTAAATTTTAAAAAATATATAAACTTTTTTTTTCCCCTATATTTTTGCCATTTATATAGCTTTCAGATTATGAACATAACAAATAATTGAAATACCAGTTCTTGTACACCAAAGTAAAGTAATGTCAAGCCTGCTTAGTTCATAGATGAGTGATTGTTTGGGAATACCAGAAACTTGAATATGCGAATGGTTTAATGGATAACTGTTTGGAATTGGAAATTGGACAGCCAAATTCCAGTTAAAATTGACTTTGTTATATACACTTACACACAAACATCCTTGGAGAAAGGTATGAATCCATCTCTTTTCCCAGCTATGGGTTACTTAATAGGAATTGTTAAATCATTATCTCCAAAAAATTCTTACAATCTATAAATATTTTATAGCTTTAAATTATCTGCAAAGGGTTGATAAGCCATAAAATACAAACCAATCATAACTTTCAACCTTCAGTGCATTGTATTCTGATTGTCTATTAGACATATTAAAGCATTTCTCTTGCTGAGTTTGGACTTTTAGCCAAGTCAGACGTGTAGGGAATGCCTTTAGCCAAGTCAGACGTGTAGGGAATGCCTTTAGCCAAGTCAGACGTGTAGGGAATGCCTTTAGCCAAGTCAGACGTGTAGGGAATGCCTTTAGCCAAGTCAGACGTGTGGGAATGCCTTTAGCCAAGTCAGACGATGAGGGAATGCCTTTTTCAGACGTGTAGGGAATGCCTTTAGCCAAGTCAGACGTGTGAGAATGCCTTTAGCCAAGTCAGACGATGTAGGGAATGCCTTTAGCCAAGTAGGCGTAGGGGAATGCCTTTAGCCAAGTAGGGAATGCCTTTTCAGGCGTGTGAGGGAATGCCTTTAGCCAAGTCAGACGTACTTTTTTGCTATTCTGTATGTTATACTAAAGTCATTTATTATGTTTATTATACTTCAAAGTTATTTTTTACTGATTCTTACCTCATTTACCTAAAAAGTAAATTTTTCTTTACTGCTTATGACATCAAACTACCTTCATTAGTGGGGCGGGTATGAAACTGGCGCCTTGACCATAAGACACTTTTGTGACATTGAATCTAGGAGTGGCTATCTGTTCCATAAGGAATTCTTTCTTGAGTATTGGGACAAGTGAATCTGTAACTTGTCATTTGGCTACCAATTTTTCAAGCCTAAAATTAACTGAACTTTCAAGACTGACTATATTTGAAATCTTGAGCAAAAATGTATTTAATATTTTTTTGTTTGTACAATTTGTAAAAAACAAAAAAACACCACACACATTTTTTGTAAAACTACTTTTTGGCATTATGATCCTTATAGTTTGCCAAATACTTATAATCTTTTTGCTATATTTTTTTTACTGGAATGTGTAAATTTTCTTCTAAATGACTTTTTTCCCTTATTTCTTGTTTTTGATATTTCATATACAATCAAAATGAATATGTACTCTGTCAGTGTTTTCAAACTTGTCTTTTTAGCCACTATCACCTCATCTTGAATTTATAAATAACTTGTGGTTCTAAAATGCAAATTGTAATGCTATATATATTCTTCAGTTATCAACATTTTTAATATTTTTTTTTTTTTTTTTTTCATGCATAAGTAATTGAGTGTGTACAATATATATATATAGTGTGTGTGTGTGTGTGTGTGTGTGTGTATGAAGTGTGTGTGCTTGTTGGAAGATAAGTTGAGTCTGTTCAATAAAATCATTAGTTGAATGAATGTAGATAACTATTTGGTCATGCAGATCATGTTTTTGTCAGCCAGCCATTCTCTCCTACCAACTCTCCAGCCCTCTTGGATTTGGTCTATTCTTGCTGATAACACACAACCGGTGCCTTAACTCATAAATTTCTATTGACCTCTACACTGGTCACTTCATTCTCCTCCCCACCAATCCCACTCCACCCACTTTGCTCACCAGTTATTTACAGTGCCCACATCTGTCTTGCTTGGTTGAATTATTGCATTAAAATATCTGATTCAATTTCCACTATTTCAAATTGATATGTACTGTTGTGTATGTATATGTGTGTGCGTGTGAATCAGAAAAAGGAAGTGTATATTTTTATGTATATATGATGTTTATACTAACATACTATGAGCACAGTTGCTTCTTTCCACTTATAGATGATGTTTTAATGAAGTTTTGTTATTTTGGCTCATCCATACTTCACTTGTCCCAAATAAGATCATAAATTTAAACTGTTAAGGAAATCTAAAAACAGTGTAGATGGCATATTTTGTATATTAATGATCACTGTTTTATAAATCATGTATATTTATAATTTGTTATATCTATAATAATCTGTATTTCTGTTGTCCCTATTTACTCACAAGTGGCTGTACATTTAATGTGTAAAACAAACATATTCAATTCTACCACCATCTTGAAATTAATGCCTTCATGCAGATACACTTCTGGCAAAGTGAAATTTAAATATAGATATTTGGAAAGATATTAAGTACCTTACTACAGTACACTGGTTAGCAAATAAGTCTTTCAGGTTATTACAGTAGTCACTTTGATGATTGACTTCTGTCCTTGTGCCAGACGATGTATCTCTGGAGCAAAAGTTAGCAAGCTGGCATTACAAAATATTTGTACTCTGTGCAAAACTAAACTAAGCTGTTTAATAAATACCCATAGACATTTGATATATATATATATATATATATATATATATACACACACACACACATACTGTTTATACTACAGTTTTATTTACAGTTTGTAGTATGAAAAACTTTCTGAATGCCTACATATGTCATCTCAGCATTAACATAAATAAGTAGTCTAACCCACTGTATCCAGGTGAAAGCAAATAGGGAAATAAATAGAAAGTTGTAGCCATTAGAGCTGGTTAAGCCAAAGAGATTTTTTTTTCTTCATTATTTCCATAATAATCCAGATCAGTCAATAACATTTCCATTAATTTCTGATCATTTGGACACCTTTTGGATTAAACTCACAATGCCACCAAATCCATGAATCAATTCCTTAATCCTCATAAAGAGTTCATCATGAAATTCTTTAAATCCTCTGAGTTATTGGGTTCATATAAATGGTTCAATTTGAAATTCCTTAAAAAAGGCTAGAGAACACAACAGCCAAAAAGTTATAATGAAAATAAAGATTAGGACAAATGTAAATAATGCATAAGATTTTACTGTAGTCTGTGAAGTATGGTGTTTTACATAATTCTGCAGCAGGATAGACCCCTTTTTATTCATTGCTACTGGTCAAAATGTTAGCATCTTTTGATTCATCAGGTCTAAATTACAACAAGAGGATGGTCCGATTAGGTAGCAAAAGGTTATAATGGATTCTTCCATTGTACTAAGTAGTAAGAGGAATCCTTTTAGTTTTGGGAACATTGAAGGGAGGATGAGTTTGTCAACCCCCCTCCTAAAAGGTACATTTCCAATTATCATACTGAAACTACATTCTGTTAACAGTAAGCACATGATGTTCAGCATGTGTGAAATTATGCAAGTTGCTGAACATCTGCACCCACTTCTGCATTTTTACTTTGTTAATTTATTCAAGATATCTTCTGATATGAGTTACACCCATCTTTGCACCTAACACCTGTATGTTTGTTTCTGGAGTTACTGCTACAGCTGCCCTCAATTTTTAAGTTGCTCAGCAACTACAACTTGGCTTGTCTTACAAATCCAGATCAGCAAAAGTTAATTTTTGAACCAATGCAGCATGATCTGATCTGGAACTGGATTCAGTCCTCAGTCACTGCTGGTGTTGTAGTTAGCGTCATCACAATGGCCAAGTTTGAACTAATAATGGCACACAAACCATATTTTTATGCTTGTTTTGATGCCCCCATCGCCACATTCCAAATAATCAAACTTCAAACAAAACCTATAAAATGAGATGGAATTTTAAGATCTCTGTATGTACCCATAAATATAAGAGTCATGATGGGAAGGAGGGAATAATAATTGCAGAAACACTTATTTTATTCCATCATAATAGAACTATTACTATTTTTGATAGTTCTCCTGTAATGCCAAGATTTTCTCTTTAACCATTAGTATGAATGAAAGTCTTCAGATATGTGTTTGTTCCATCTTAGCAGCTTTAATCAGCTCATTAAGTGAAACTTCAAACTATCAGTTCACCTTTCAAAGGACTTACCATGAACTGAAGAACTGCTGCTCTCTGTATAGGCTACTACCATTTTTCCTTTCATTTATAGATGGTCAGAAAGTCATGCCAGCCAGATATGCAAAACAAAGGATGCTTAGCACCCCACTGATTCCTGTTGATGTCAATATGCAAGAATATAGTAACCATATAGATAGATTTGATTTTTATAATTTCTACAAAAAAAATAAATAGAACAATGGTTTAGTGTTCTCCTTCATTGTTACATTTTACACCATCTGAGAATCATGTATTTCATGTTGGCAAATTTTACATATTGATTCTTCCTCTTTTGGAGTATTGTAGTTCTCAAGTAAGAGCGTGCGTGTGTGTGTGGAAATTTTGTTTAATCTAAAAAAGAAAAAATGTTACAAATAGTATTTAAATACTATGAACACCCTCTCAGCTACTTTACTCAGACTAGATTCTCTGTAAATATAGCCTTGTGCCAGACAGGTCCTTGTCCTTGTATAATAACCTTGAAAACTAATATTCACTTAATAGGTTCAAACCTCACTTGATGTTTTGTTTTTGTAGATCTGAATAACATAAAGCTCAGTTTACTAAACATTGATTACAGGGAGGCCTTGATGTAGATGAGCAGTTAGCAAGTTAGTTTCTCAGACTGTTACTACTGCAGTGACTTTGATCCTCACTGGGTGTCCTAATATTTCAGCTGAGTAAATATCAATAAGAACCTTGACTCATTAACAAAATACTAAATATTCAAGTTGAAAGTGTTTCTCTCTCTCTCTCTCTGTATGTCTCCCTCTTTCTCTCTCTCTCTCTGTATGTCTCCCTCTTTCTCTCTCTCTCTCTGTATGTCTCCCTCTTTCTCTCTCTCTCTCTGTATGTCTTCTCTCTCTCTCTCTCTCTCTGTATGTCTCCCTCTTTCTCTTTCTCTCTCTCTCTGTATGTCTCCCTCTTTCTCTCTCTCTCTCTCTCTCTGTATCTCCCTCTTTCTCTCTCTCTCTCTCTCTGTATGTCTCCTCTTTCTCTCTCTCTCTCTCTGTATGTCTCTCCTCTTTCTCTCTCTCTCTCTCTCTGTATGTCTCCCTCTTTCTCTCTCTCTCTCTCTGTATGTCTCCCTCTTTCTCTCTCTCTCTCTCTCTGTATGTCTCCCTCTTTCTCTCTCTCTCTCTCTCTGTATGTCTCCCTCTTTCTCTCTCTCTCTCTCTCTCTGTATGTCTCCCTCTTTCTCTCTCTCTCTCTGTATGTCTCCCTCTTTCTCTCTCTCTCTCCCTCTTTCTCTCTCTCCCTCTTTCTCTCTCTCCCTTTCTCTCTCTCCTTTCTTTCTCTCTCTCTCTGTATGTCTCCTCTCTCTCTCTCCCTCTCTCTTTCTCTCCCTCTCTCTTTCTCTCCCTCTCTCTTTCTCTCTCTCCCTCTTTCTCTCTCTCCCTCTTTCTCTATCTCCCTCCCTCTTTCTCTCTTTCTCTCTCTCTCTCTCTCTCTCTCTCTTTCTCTCTCTCTCTTTCTCTCTCTGTATGTCTCTCTCTCTCTCTCTGTATGTCTCTCTCATTCATTTCACAGTACATTTGAAAGCACAACAAGCCTGAAAAATACTTGAAATCTCTAGGGCTGCTTTTCTCATAAAGCAGGAAGCTGCAGATCTTTAAGCAACTTCATAAACCCTTGCTGTTTTTTCTCTTTTCTCTTGATTATTAACACCACTGCTTGGCCTAATATGTTGCACTTAATGGATTCATTGAAGTATGAAGACCAATTTTAGGAATATGGTTCTCCTTTTAGCCAGAGGGATACCTGAGATCATACAGGGAAAGCTACAGGAATGGTTACGAAGTGACTGTTTTTTTGTTTTTGCTATCCTAGCTTCTTTTTTTATTGTGGCAAATTTATCTAATCATATCTAATCATTTCTGGGATGAGAAATTATCATCATTATTTACACTATTTGAATGCAGATTATTGTCCTTATCTTTGTCGTTATCTCAACGTTTCAGCTGGTATCACCAGGTATATATTGATACAGGTAACCTATAAGGAATTCTGAACTGAACCCTTTATTTAATACACAGGGATATGCTGTTCTCATTCCACTGCTCATGTCCAGGGATATCTCATCTAGTTCTTATTTTTAGTACTGCTTAGTTATTGTTTGCCCTGTTTCCACTGAATCCCAGTACACATTGCCCAGCCCAGGGTTTGAACTCACAATTACTAATTATTCTAAGGATTCAACTTGATTTACTTAAACAAAAAAAAAATTAAATTAATATTCAATGTGTGCATGTGATGGTCACTTTGTACCTGTGGCATTCTGCTGTGAATTGATTTCTTGTTTCACATTAGACAAAACTAAAAAAAAAGGGGTCTTGAATGAACCCTTTTACTTGCACATGAGACATCTGTGCCGCTTATGACCCATCATGTATTTTCTCTGAAGTACATGTGCATCCATATCAGCTTTATTTGAAGCAATATAAATACATGCTGTAAAGACTTCAATGTAGTTTATTTTTATCTTTGTAGAACTGTTTTGTTTTTGTTTGTTATAACAAATTACCATATTGCAAAAAACAAAACAAAAAGAATTCTATTCATGACATTTTTTATATTTTAATAAATTTAATTATATTTACCGAAATAAAGCATAATGAATCTTGTTCATTCTTAAATACTGCACCCTTTCCAAATGTTGACAATCATGGCTTTCCACAGATAACTGAATTGCCATGACTTCTTTGGAAAGATAATGGAGTGTCTTCCCACTGCTGTCTCCATAGTTTTGAATTCATAGTAGTCATTCCTCTAGACTGGCTACTTACTAAGGCTAGAGAGCATAGTCTACCCTGCTATTTAACCCATGGGAAAAGAGATGGATTCATGTCTTTATGAAAGGCATTAGTGTGTATGTGAATGCGCCAGAGTAGGCCAGAATTTGAACTTCACTTACTGATTCCACACTCCACTCCAATAACTGTTGCATTATCTGTATTTCTCTTAATCTTATATAACAATTTCTAATGTCAAATCTAATAAAAACTTAGTATTTGTAAGTGTTTAAATATGGAAATTGGCAATGAATGTTTTTAGATGTGTAGAAGCTTTATGTGGGTGGAAAACAAAAATGTAATTAATATTGAAAAGATGAATGTTTATTATTACATCAAGTATGATAATTATGAGCTTTAACATGAACTGCACATACCATTATCTGTTGAGTGTGTTTTTTTTGTTTGCCCCAATAAATTTATAACCGAGCGAAGATTGTAATTATGCCTTGTTACCTGCAATTCACACTATAACCAAAAGAACCAGATGAAAGGCAGTTGGCAATGGTTATGAGGAAGAACAATTACGTTTATCTAGGATTGTTAGAGAGAATTTTGATGTTTCTATGCATTCATATAATGTTTCAAGATGAGGCATTTATGTGAACTCTTCTTTATATATATATATATATACACACACACACACACACAATGTGGAGGGAACATAGGAATTGACACTGCTGCATGGTTATTGTCATTTTCACGTCTCAAACATGGTCTGGAGAACACTCGTGATCTGAAACTGACAGTCACCATGCAGTGTTGATTCCATACTGTCTATATCTAGAAATGTTTTCTCTGATATTGAGAACTATTCCCTATAAATAGGCAATATATATATATATATATATATATATATATATATATATATATATATATATATATATATATATATATATAAAGTGTGATAGAGGTTGTAGCAAAAAGTTCTCAGTTGATCCACTTTCAAAAATATGACCAATC
The DNA here is from genome assembly GCA_903632075.3 of Acanthosepion pharaonis. Lineage (NCBI taxonomy): Eukaryota > Metazoa > Mollusca > Cephalopoda > Sepiida > Sepiidae > Acanthosepion > Acanthosepion pharaonis. Next base: position 1,501,621 of record CAHIKZ030000270.1, read on the forward strand.
TACATTTCACTTTTATGGCAGATGTTGTTGTGTCAGACTACTGCCCAGTTCCTATCTGTAACAAGGCAAAAAATGGGTTATTGGCAAGATAGTTAAATCTCTTCTGCTATACTAATACCATTTATTTCCCTCTGATGTCATCTATGCACACTAAAAGTAGTTTTGGGTGAATATACATAGATTATAGAAAGATGAATTTAATAGATTTTGAATAAACCTGAGGCTTCGATGTAAAATACACATTTTTCTCCACAAATGTTCAATTTCTAGCTATGCAATAGATGTGTCTTGTATCTATATCAGTGTAAAGATATAAAGCTTAAAATAACAATGCTCAAAACATTAATGTATTTGTTAACATTTTCTTTTTCAAGCTTAGTGTCTAAAAAATATTTCAGTAAACCTGTTTGAATTGGTTAAAATTAGAAAGAAAACAAGTGAAGCTTTTGTTAATTTAGATTCCATTTCACTTCAGCATCATTGATTTTTGAAAAAAAAACAATTTTTTTTTTTTTTTTTTTTTTATCAAATTGCACACAAATTTGAATTCTTTCTCCTCCATCAGTCCAGATTTTTCATTTCTATGAAGGAATTAGTCTGTGTGTATCTGTGAAATACACACACAATTTCATTTGTAAGTAGGAATTGGTGTGTGCATATATGAACAATTTCATGCATACAAATGATAGATGTAATATTTAAGCAGTGTTTTCTATATACAAATCGAGAATATTATATAATGTCATTTATATACAGGGATTAGTATAGCCAATATGTATACAAATGGTATATCTATACGTTTGTATATTTTTTGCACACACACACACACATACACGTCTTTGTTTATTTTTGTCTGTTTTAAAGTATTTCAATTTGTACCATCTCCTGCCAACTCTTAGTTTTTACAAAATTACTTTTTTTCTCTTCATTAAGCATAACCCATTACTTTAGAAATGTTGCTTAAAATATATTTTTTTCACTACCTTAAAAAAAAAAAATACAAGTTACGTTAAAATCATTTTTGTTACAAGTAGATGAAGCCACTCTTGAAAATGTTGAACATTCTAAAAATCAGATATTTAATATCACTTGTCACTTTGTTAGTTGTCAGTGTTGTCTTGAAGATAAGTTTCATTAGAGATTCTTTGAAGTTTCCGTTTTTTTTCTTTTCTTTTTTCCAAAATATTTACTGGATATTTATTTTTCTTTTGAGTTAAGATTGAAGTGTACTTTGGTCATAGATAAGTAAAATGTTTAGTTTCTTTCAAAATACTATTAATATCTGCTCTGAATATTATTATGTGCCAATCAGTGGTAAAAAGAATAAAACCATCTAGAATTTAGAAGGAATCCTGTTCTTTCAGGATATTTTAACTTTATATATATATATATATATATATATATATATATATATATATATATATGTTATACAAATATTATTAGTATATTATTAGTATCTTTGTATGATTTTTATTTTTAACTTCAGACTTCGATTTTCAGTGTTTGAAAATTTAAATCAACATTCAGAAGTTTTCGCAAGCCTAAATGATTTTAGGATATTTTAAAAAATAAATGTTCTTTTATTTTTGTGTAATTTTAAATTTATTAGGTTTAAAAATAAATCACTTTTTGTGTGGCCACAAGAACTCTTAACTAAAAATATTATGTTTATTTTTACTTTTTGCTTGCAAAAATAAAATTCTGACTTGACTATATTCTAAATTGAATAAATTTATTAGTGACTATCTTTAAATATTATATATATATATATATATATATATATATATATATTAAATCCAGTAACAAAAGATAGAAAGAAATATTCTATAATTTTCTGATGATTATCATAGCAAGAGGTTTTCAGTCAATTGATCTTATTTCATTTATGTTTCAGTTGATCCATTCTTTAGTTGTCTTCAGATATACAACCTATATTGAAAGAACGGTGTAGGCTTTAGGCTTTTCTCTTTCCCTATCTAGCTTTTACCTCCTTTTATTTTTTTCTGCCACATATCATGGGTGGACATAACTAACAACCCAACTAAAAAAAAAAAAATATATATAAAAACTAAAAACTAGAGATGAAAGAGTTTTCACCTTTGAACTTGACGAGATAATTAGATGTTATAATTTCCCCTAGATTAATCTTTGTTTGAAGAATATTTTTTTTTTTTATTATTATACTTGTTAATTTAACATTTAAATTTGCAAGGCATTTATCTTTTTTTTCTACCTCTCTCTCTCTCTCTCTGCTATGGATAATTATGTCACTTGGGAATTACTGATTTTGTAAGTAGGAGGAGATTAATCTTCTGTAGGTTTTTGGAGAGAAATAGGTTAGTTTTTGCCAAGATTTCTTCTTTGGCATTGATTTTCTTCCACAATTTATTCAGTTAAATAATGAAATGCATGTGAATTTGTAACAATCACATTAAAGCAGATTCCATTTCACTGTCCAAAATGTGTCATCTTTTCCACAAGCAACAATCAAACTGCCTCTTCTCTTCCAGAATCAAGCAGGTTATTATCAAAGACATTTCTTTCTTTGGGTGAAAGTTGTCGCAGAATTAGCATCATATTTGCCACCTGAACACAATGTTTTACTATTTTTATGAGTGACTTGGTTAAATAGAAGAGTATATTTAATTAAGCATTTCAAAAGGAAGTAAAGTAAAGTAAGATATACAATTTTTTGCTCTCCACGACTGGTGAGTTTGTTAATTTTATTTCACTATTTGGCTGTCAATGTTACTGATTTCCTAAATTCTTTTACTTATTTTTTAGTATTTATACAAAATGTGCTACTGTAAGTAAGCTATACATATTAGTAACTAATTTGATGAATCACTAAGTAATTCGTTACCTCCTTTTTACTACCAAAATCCCTTTATAATATGATGCTCACAAACTGAAATTTAAAGAAGATCATGCAAAGAGTTTATATTAATGTTCTTACAGGTGTAAGTGAATGAAGGAAAGAATTATTCACTTTGTACTTGAAATTTGTGGAATACTTTGCATTAAAAGTAAGGTTTTCTAATGTTATACTGGATTGATGCTCCATTAGTAGTTTTGTTTTCATGGTTTACATACAAGCATGATATTAAAAAAAATATATAATAAATAAAAAAAAAATGGCCACTTGTAACATTTAATTTTTTTTTATATATGTTATTTCTACTGAATGATTTTTTAAAATTTTAAGTAGATTTTCATTTTCTCTTTCTTGCTTTTTCTCTCAAGTCAAAAAGTTGCATCTTTATTCCAATGTCACACATCTTAAGCAATCAGTTTGGTATTTTCAGCTTCACACATCTTAAGCAGTCAGTTTGGTATTTTCAACTTCACACGTCTTAAGCAGTTAGTTTGGTATGTGAAAGTGAAAGCTTATTAATTTTTTTACAAATATATTATTGTAACATTTTATCAGTGTTTCAAATAGAATGTCTTTCAACTGTTTAAGTAGTGTAAAAACAAAATAACCTCCATTGAGACTTGAATTAACATTCAGTATTCAAAGAAGCTCATTTTACATGGCTGAAACTTAAACCAATTTGGTCATGGAAACCTGTGAGATTTTATTTTGACTTCATGCAACTAGAATTCAATTAACTTAAAATGATTGAATTTTAAAGTTAATTTTAATTGTTATAGCTTATAGTGAAGTATGATCAACACTCCTCTCCTTGAGTTTCTTCACTTATAAGTGTGAGTAAACTTAAACTGTAATCAAAGCAAAAGGAAAAAAAAAAGCACATTTGCCAGTTATAAAAAAGATGTTTGTTAACCTAAGTCTTTATTGTGAGAATGTCTGTCTAGTCAGTTCAAAATATGTAGGTACTGTTTACTTTGAAAATGTATAATGCTATGGTCTGGTGTCTAGTATTAAAATGCTTACTACAACTGTCTTTGGTTCTACTTGCCTCTTCCCTTACAAACAAAACAGCATCCTGTAATCTTAGGTATCTGCTGCTGGTCCACAACTTGGAAAGGTTAGTACAGACCTAACTGTGACCTCTCTCTCTCTCTCTCTCTCTCTCTCTAAAAGAATATGCAAGATATGATCATTAACCAACTGGATAGCCTGCCACTCATATCTTGTAATGCAACATTGAGAGACTGGCTCTTTGGGGGCAAAATGTAATTAACTGCCAGGCCTTATTTGAACACTTTCTATCTTGCAGAAAGACCTTTTTGCAGATGAACATGGAAAATTATGAAGTAAAATAAAAATATTGTTTTTGATAATTTAGTTATGAAGGGAATTAATTCCAAATAGCTATTTACTAAAAATAACTTAGTTTGGAGGCCACAAGTATGTGGGGATGATCCAACTCATTACTAACGATTTGCAAGACCAGCTTACTAACTATTATGCCATGACAATATACCTTACAAAAATAATATAAGAGGAAGTAACTATAATTTGACACCCACAGAATATATCAAAAAGTCAAGAGGGACAAAGGGGTCAACAGCAAGTAACCTATCTAAAAAGCTTCCGTAAAAGGATGGTAGATTAGACAGTGGAAAGGATGGTAAAAAAGCAAATATTGTTAAAAGCTACAAAATACATGAAGTTGTGGAGAACCATGATCATCCATGTCCTTGAATGTGCACAAGAAATAAGATATAATTTTACCCAAGTTGTAAGTTTAAAAAAACACCTGCTTCCATTTTTTTTTTTCTTTTTTTTATAATGTTACACATTTGTAGGATTTCTTGTTCTGATCTGGCATGATCAGTGATTTATTACCTAAAAGCTTGCAGTTACAATGTACAATAATTTTGTTACATCATTTTTGCTGAGATTTTCAACATAAAATATTGACAAAAATTATGCCAAATTATTGAGGGGAAGAAAAACCCCTCAAATATTTGCATTTGTGAACAAATTCATTCAAAGTGTGTGCATCAAAGTTTTTATCATTTGAATATCTTTGCTTCAACATTTCAATTTTATTCCTGTAACAGAAAAATTTGACTTATCTATTTTTGAGTTTGTAAATTTATTTGCATTTGTTTGCTGAATTCTCATGTGATATCATGTGTAAATAGAAGAAATTGCATCAATTTATTCTGTTTTCTATTTCGCTGGTCTTAAAGTCAATATTCAAGAAATATTGATAAATAATATCTATGAACATGTTGAATTTAACAATTCAAGTTTTGATAAAGAATTGGGATTACTATACTTATACTTAGACATATAAGACTGTCCCCACCTTGATTTTAACAAAAAAAAAAAAACTGAACTTAGATATTTCTGTGATCTTTACTTAAAGATGGCACTTTGGTTGTTTTCATGTGTTTAAACAAAGTTCTTAATATTTTGTATTTATCTGTCTACCTTCAAAACACTAGTTTTAAATATTTCTGATCTATCCACTTTTGTTTATTGCCTATTTTTCTCAAATCTCTTTTTGTGACCTTTTTAATGTCAGTAGTTTCATCATATTTTACAAGTATTTTAAATTTGTTCTTTGTTTTATCTCTGATAACTTTTCAGTTATTTTTTGTTCTTAATTCAAATGTGGCATTCAATAACTTTGCATCATCTTTTGTTTTTCTTTTAAGGATATTTTTTTCTTGCAACCCATTTAAAATCTTATATATAATATCAGGAATTATTAAACCTATTTACAATATAACCTACACTTTTGTTGCATAATTAAATTTCATATTACCAAATAATACTGTATATATTTCTAATAAAAAGAAGTAAATTCAATTGGTATATTTATCATATAAGTATATCTGAAAATTTGAACAATATCAGTTGGTCAATACCAATTGTGAAAATATTGATCTATATAATGAAATCTAACTTAAAGCAGTAATTCTATGATGGATCAGTTTATTGCATAATAACAGAAAATCAATCCCCCACTTTATGTCCATTTGAAACTCCTTAATATTTAATGTAAAAATATGAAAATTTTCTCAACATTTGTTGATTAAATACCAATGAAAACATTGACTTATATAATACAATCTGACATAGCAAATATTTATGACCACTTTATGAAAGTTAGTATTTGGATAAGTTTATCTTATATGGCAATCAGATAATCTACATTTCAAAGGCACACTTCTGTGAAGAGTTTCTTCACTCATGTCTCTCTCTCTCTCTTGCTTTCACTACCTCTTTTTTTTCCTCTCTCTCATTATTTGCTACACTTTTCTCATTCTCCTCTCGACTCATTCATTCAATTTTGCCCCTTCTTGACTCTTTGGTTTCTTTTCCTTTACTCTTCTGTCTGTCAACTGGTTTTACTTCCCATCTCTATCTGTCTCTTCCTCTCATCTCATCCTCTACCCCCAACTTTCCGTGCCCCCCCCCTTCTCTCTCTCATTTCTCTTTTTCTTCTATTTTCCTTCCTGTTGTTTCTCTGTCAGATTCACTTGCCTTGGTTCATAACTGGGGAATTGGATAGAAACCAGATAGTCATAAAACTGCAAATCTCTCTCTCTCTCTCTCTCTACTCTCTCTCTCTCTCTCTCTCTCTCTCTCTCTCTCTCCTCTTTTTGTCCCTTCTCTCCCTTTATTTTTCTCTCCTCTTTTTACAAAGCCAGATATGGAAGTGCAATCCATAGCCTTCATCCTTATGGGTTTGACATCTGTATTTTGTTTCCTTTTTAATATTAAGTAACGTCAGACCATTTTTCATTTGACTTTAAAGCAAAACTAAAAAGTCACCTATAAATTATTAAGATTCTATAAAAACATGTCTCTGTTAGACAGGATTATTATGTCTCTTTCACTCTTTCTGTCCAGTATCTCTTTTGAGTATAAAGAAATTCAATATATATTCACCTTAAACTGGCATAAATCTTGTTAGTCTATAGATATATTAAATTATTTGTGTCATTCAAATGTGGCATAACCTGACAAGCCAGATCATATTTTTAAACTGAAAAAGCAAGTCGAGAAGCTTTCAGCCCTTGAAATTAGCCATTAAAATTTGTTTTTTCTTTTATGGTAATCCACTGCCTATTGTCTGATTAAAACACAAGAAAACTGAATTCCATACATATATATATATATTAAATAATGTCATGTGCTTCAAGGCTACAGGCAGACATGGCTAAGAATTTTGATGTTTTTCAGGGTTGTGTTGAGGCTGTAATTTAAAATAACTGTAGACACATTGAATAAATTACTTGTTTTAATGTTATCTATAAGGTTTACTTTTCCCTTTGACATCGATGACATGGAGAGAGGGGACATGTTGCATAGGCAACCACCCTCATAAAACCCTGCCCAGGCCTGCACTCTGGAGAAGACATAACTTTTGGGGCACAAATCCAGGGTCTCTTGAGACTGATGGATGCCACACAAAATAAGGTTGATTAATGTAGTTTTTTTATTGATAGACTTATTTAAACATAATAAGCCAGTTTTGAAGGTTACAGTAATATTATAAATTTTTCTTTCCTACCTTCTCTGTGTGTGCGTGTGTGTAACATGGTGCACAGATACATGAAAATCATTGGCAGAAGTGATCATTCATATGTAAAAAAGGAAAAAAATACATGGGTCCCATGCTTGTAAAATATATATTCTATAGACACTGCAATAGATGAAATTGGGATTTGTTCATAAATTTTAACTTAATTTGAAAGTACTTGTTTTTTCCTTTGTTTTCATGAAAAATCTTTTGGGATAATTTTGAAATTGAGATTTATATAGACATTAGTTAAGATAAAATCTTTTTGTCATGTCTAAATAAAATGTAAATAAATGTTTTTTTATTCTTTGGATTATTTAGATAATTATTCTTATTTTAAATCCATCATTGTGACTAATTTATTCTCTAACCATCTTCAGGTGTCTTGTACTTGGTAGTTTCTGAATCTTGCTCACTTAGAACTGATTCAAAGATTACTGGATTAAACATACACCAGAGGGAAAATTAGACTATACAACACACTTGGCCATTTTCCTGAAAAGGGGTGAAATTAACTAATAAAATTTAATTTCATTTACATAGGGAAGAGATTAAAAAAATTGCTGCTATGTGTCCTTTCTTTTATTGTCAAATCATTAATCTGCATTCAACATTTTTCTTGCTGGTTTAATTTGATTTTCAGTTTAAAGACTTGCTTTGTAGTTGTAAAGTAATTGGCCATTGTTAAATCTAATTGGCTGAAATGTCCAAACAAATTTGACAGAGTTTGCAATAAACAAGATAAAGAAAAGAACAGGGCAAAAATAATATTGAGCAAATAATATATGCAATGTGAAACAACAATAATAAGACAAAAGGTTCACAAACTAAGAAAATTCTGGCTTCAAGACAAGAAAGAACAGAGCTAAGTCTGAGGCCTATCTTAGTGCCCAAGAAGAAATCCCAGCATGCATCTGTGTGTTTTGCCTATAAATTTGGGAAGGTGGAGGTTTTTCAGTCATCCATATATCCACACATATATATATATATAGTAACATAGAAGTCATTAATTGGTTTAGAGGTATTAGTAACAAAAGCAGCTGCTCTTTTATCCAGTTTGATATTGTGGATCCTTCCATCTCCAAAGATCTCTTTACCCTGGCTTTGGGACTTACCAAAGAATATTCTAACATCTCCAGTGAAGAGATAAATATAATAATTAACTATTGATTTTTTTTTTTTTTTTTTTAAAAACAAACTTATCTGCTGTTTTGACTTTAATATTACTTGTGGCAGTTTTTGTTGCTTTCCAGAGATCACACAAAATAATATCGTGTTCAAAAACTTAGTTCCTGATAAATAAAACAATTACTCAACTTTGAAAGGATGTCAAATGTTACTTTAATTCCACACTAAGCTTTACTGTTGAGAAATCAGTTTTCATATCCATCTTCAACCTATTTAAATTTTCCTCTTTGTTGTTATATTTACCTAAAGGTGGTAGTTTGATTGCTTTCATGCCTTTAAGCAATGTTCTTAATATTCTGTATCTTTTCTCTCAGCTTACAGTGCTGCCACCAATTTCAAATATTTTTTTTCTTGATCAATCTCCTTTTCTTGTTTATTAACAAGCCTGAGTTCTCTCTCTCTCTCTCTCCTTTTTTTGTGACATTATTAAAGCCAATTTTCTTGGTTTTTATCTTGACAATGTTTCCAATTTTTTTCTTTTTAATTGTTCGATAATCTTTTTGATAGGAATTTCCAACATAGTGATCGCATCATTCAATAATTTTACAATAACTTCTCTTTTGAGGTTATATATTTATGACCCATAACAATCTATATGTTTGAAATCATAAAATATCAATAACAATATTATATACATTTTTCAATATAATGAACAACTCTCAATTTGCATAATAGCATCTCTACCACCAAATATATTATTATAAATATTTGTAATAAAAATAGATTATAAGCTGAAATTTGTGGTATATTTATCATAAATATAGGTTATTCTACAAACATTGGTTGGTTTATACCAATTTTATAGTGAAAACATTGACTTGCATAAAATGTACGTCTGAGAAAGGATTATAAAATGGAATTCTATTAAGTTATTTCCTCTCAAAATATCAATCTGTCATTATCTCAGTTTTGTCTGTGTTCACTACAGGACCCAGGACTTTCTAAAGTTTGTCAGATATTGATGCTAATGGACCTTAACCTCTCATGCTTGGAAAATAATTCCATTAAGTTAACATTCTCTTAGACTGGCTGCTCTCCCAAGAGTAAAGACCTTAATCTGATTTGGTATTTAACATCTCTTAAATAAGTGTGGATCAAAAGTCTGACACAGATATTAACTGAATTTTGATCTGAAATTTTCAATATATAATGTTTGATATTCACCACTTAAAGGAAATGAGAAGGAATTGCATGTTCGAAAATATTGTGCAAAATAAATGCTTTTTCATCATCAGACTGTAGAGTGAGAAAGAAAAGCTGGTGCTAAAGTAAATAATTCTATCATCTTCAATGTGTTCACTAGCTAAAAACTGAAATCCAATTCTAAACTCTTTACTGTAATAATCTCTCTCTCAGTCACTCACTCACTCACACTTTATTTTTTCAATTCTTTGCTTTCTGCTGGGGCCTGAAATCATTTAAAAGTTCTTCACCACCAAGCTTTCTTTAAATGACTTATTGTCTTTAGATCCTGAGTTGGGAAGAGACAAAAGTAAGAGATTTGAGACACCCCAACCATTATTTAACTCACCACCTACATTTGTCCCATTTTTCCTATCTCTTTTTTTTATTTTTTTATTTTTTATTGTCTTGTTCAGATGTCAAAATTTCACTTTTTTTTTTTTTTTTTTTTTCCCCCATTTGGTTGTCTCCCTGTATTATTTTAGTTCTTCATCTTACAGTCTGGCCTTTTTGCTTTATCTACAATTTCCTAAGTAGAATTAAACTGTCCACTTGATATTCTTTGTTTGCTAATCACCCCATATTGTTATTTTATTTTTGGTTCAATAAAAACCAGGAAGAGCCTAGGGAGAAATTTATTAAAAGTGATTATCCGAATAATTGTCAAAATGGCTGGCTCCATGAGATGCTCAGCTCTATGGAAAATAAGTCACCATATTTATGGATTTTCTCTTTCCTGCAACTGATAAAGAACACATCATTGCTAAATAATCAACCTTTTTTTTTTTTTTTTTTTCTTTTCTTTTCTTTCATTAATGACCAACTGCAAGAAAATATACATTTATTTTTTGGTAAAATATTGCTTAGCATTTTTCCCAAATCTTTAATTTAAATCACTGTTTGTATTCATAAAAAATAGTCACAATTGTTTATATTTTGTGTCTGGAGAAACTGTTTAAATATGCACTAAAACACAAAATATTTTATGTGTTTTCCTTTTGTTAAGAATGTTAAACTTCTATCTTTCTTTTTCTGTATAGAATATTGCAGTTCTCCAAGCTGTGGTGCTTACTTATATGAAGAATTTATTTTTCTCTCTGTATCATAATTATATGCAAAGAATTCGATTAACTGAAAATTCTCATTAAAATTTAAGAAAACATTATTTGAAGATGAGCAATAAGGAATTTTTATTTCCTTCTAAACCTTTTATAGAGGCAGTCAATGTCTAAAGAAAATTTAGAAAACAATTTTCTGGAGTTCTAGACAGTTTTCATTAGTATATATATATTAAGACTATTGTCTTCAGCTTTATTCTTATTAAGACAATGTCTCAGCAGATAAATTCTTTAGCCTTTTCCAGTGTATGATGTACTTGTTTGCTAGAATTCATTTTCTACTTTTGTTTTTTCACCTTTCAAGATGATACATGTATTGGATTTAATATTGTGTTAACTAGATCTAAAAGATATACCTACAAGTCACTAATGTTTGATTTCATAATGCTTCTATATTTCAATGATTATTCTCATTTTCCTTAACATCGTCCTGAGGATAATGTAAATCCAAATATTATGTAATGTCTAAGTGGTACTGACTTAAGATCTTGTTACTAACATGCTTTGACAATATTAATAGACAAGCCATTCTAACCCACATTGATATATTAACAATTAAAACATTTTAGCATGTAAAACACACCAGTATAAGACATCATAGAATTAAGTTTTTACTTTTTCTCCTAAATGTTATCAAACATGCATTCAATTAAAAATGACTTCAGATATTTCCTTTTGTTTGCAGGTGTTTGAGTATGTTGTGTTGATAAGAGAAAATGTTTTTATTGAATTTGTTTGCTTGTTGGTAATTAAAATTAAATTGAGAAATGAAAAAGTTGATCTTTAATCTAATCGGCCGATCGAAGCAGAAAAAGAAAGAAATACCAACCTTCTTAAATGATTCATCTTGAATTCTTAAGAAAATGTCATTATCAAAAGATAGGTTTGGCTGCATAAGTTTTACTTCTGTTTAATTATGTTGTTTGTAAAATGATTTTCATATCAGTTAATGTACTTGTGCATTTTGTGTGTATATATATATATATATATATATATATATATATATATATATATATATATATATATATATAGTGAAACATAAGTCAACACTTAGCGACAGTCTGTTTCATTCTAGATGCAATTGTCAGGCCTGACGATTGCATCTAGCATAAAATAGACTGTCGCCTCTAAGTGTTGACTTCTATGTTCACTTTCATATTTACACAAGCTCTATCTCTGATATTGAGCACTTTATCCCATAAATATAGCACATCTTAAGATTATATTTCTTCATATATATATATATATATATATATATATATATATATATATGATGGTTGAACATTAACATATTGTTGGGCTTTTTGATGTCATAAAACAGATTTAAGATACCAAGACAGAGCCACAGTTCTGACATCAGGTATTTCTATTATTCTACACATTTTTCTGGCAATTAGCAAAGATATATAATATGATGTTACATTGTCAGAAATAAGGCACTCAATGCCACACTTGTAGAAAGATGGGTGGTTTTTAAATAAGACTTGGTTTTACATAATTACATTCTTTATTTGAAGAATTCTCAAGTCTTTTGCGCAAGTTGTGATTGAGAATTGGCCATTTCTTCTTCCAATTTAATCACAGGAATGGTAACATTTTTGCAAAGGTGAAGTATATGCCCCAAGATATTCTTTCTCTGTCCTTCATCATTAAAATCTATACACTACTCTTGCATGTATGTGCATATATGAAAACAAGGAATCTTATTATTCCAATAGTATTACTGTTCTTTGTCTATATTTTTCACCTTCAGTCATTTATTGATAAAAGTTCTTGATGTCTTTACCTTATACAGATGAAGTAATATAAGAATATGGTTCAGTATCTATGCCCAAGAATAATTGTAAATGCAGAAGCAGCGGATAACAAATGTTCCATCTTTCCAAACAGATGCATGCTTGTCCCTTAATGCCATATATTTTGTTTCTTAAACTCTACTCAGAAGACTTACATTTAGTACATGTATAGATTTATATATCTAGGCATGACTGCGTGCATACATGCACACATACATTCACATGCCTAGATTTAAATCTATTTGCTTATGGTAGATTAGTAATAGAAAAGGTACGATTTAACTATAAGTATGAATGAAACTTGCATCACACTATTGGCCTTTCTGGAAACTGCAGTTAGCATGAATTATTGTTAGTATTTGAATCACCTTTGGATTGTGAAAACATTACTGAATTAAGAACTTCAGTAGCCAAAAATGATTTTTTTTTTTTTTTTTTTCCCCCATATTTTTAGTAATGCCTCCTTCACTCACAGATAAATAATAGTAATAATTATATATGCACACACACAGTTTCTTCCAGTATTGGAATGGCAAGGCCGATTCCTTTGTTTCTGTTCACTGAAGATATTTGAGTTTATCAAAAAATCTGTGCTTCTGCATAATTATAGATGCCACACGCTTAACAGTATTATATATGAAAGTTTTAGTTTCATTTACACTTCTTGCATCAATTCCTGGCCATTGATAATCCCTTCCTTTGTTTTTTCCATTTTATAACTCTCAGATTGAGTTCAAAAACCTATTGTAGGTTTTAAAAGAAAAATCATCTCTCACTATGACAGAAAATAAAGTAGTATTAGTAAAGTAAATGATCACTAGTAACAAGTTAAACATCTTTCTCGTTTTACCATTAATAGTGAAATCGATCCTAAGATCCCATTATTTGTGGCTTTGTGCCAATAACTAAGCTATATAAAAGTAAATAATAATACTAAACCTTTTCTCAAATTTTACTATTATATATATATATATATATATATATATATATATATGTGTGTGTCAGAGAGAGGGAAGGCCCAGTCTGTCCTGCCATTTATTCATAGCTAGGGCGTAGAAGACATGGATTTGTACCTTTCCTAGGTGTATTTGAGCATAAGTGAATGTAACCAACATGACTGGAATTTAAACTCTTTTCTCTGATTTCTCATTCTACTATACCACTGCACATCCTTGGTTGTCATCCAGTCTAGAATAAGTAAACTCTTAATTCAAACCAGCCTGGAGAGGATTGGTCTCCTTCAGGCTATCTTGCTCAAGACACACCACTGTTGCTGCAACAGCACATGGTAGCCCTACAAACCTAATGACTTACAGAACTTATGAGGATCAATGGAAGTCTTGACGTTTGTTTATAGATACTAATTCAGATATTGTTCTTACACCTTAAGGTACTGAATGTAATATGCTATTCAGAAAAAGTGTACAATTCTGAATAGATTTTTCTTTTACCAATATATTTGCAAATATTCTAATATGTATATAAGTTTAGAATATATGTAGATTAGCTACAAAATGTATGTCAGTTGCTAACATTACTACAAAGGAAAGAAGGAGAATAAAAAAAATGTCATTTTGATATCTGTAATAAATCTTCAACTAATGCAGTCAGGTAACCAAGGGAGAAATTTCTTACAGCTTCAAATATAAAACTCATAAAAATTAGGAAAAAGTGACAAATAGAATAACAATTATGCTGTAGCTGCTACTGTTACTACTACTGTTACTACTACTTGCTATTGATTTAATATTTCAAATAAAACAGAATAAATTGGTGGCAGAGGTGGGAATAGGTAGGTGTACTGGAAGCTTGATTGAATTAATATGTTTGGATTTTTTTCTCTCTTTTTCCAAAAGAAAAATAGAAAGTTTTGAAATGATAATATTTTTGGAAGAGGTTAGCATTATTATCAAAACGTTTTACCTTCCACCCCCATGCTCCATCTGCAATGACCACCCACTTTCTGATTTTCTAGATTCTCTCTCATTTCAGTTTTGTAGAATTCTATTATTTTTTTTTTTCAACGTTTTCTCCATATGAAAGATCTCCTTTACTATATAGTTTTATAAAGATTTTGAAATTACTTCCTTTTCTTGTAAACATAGGCACATTTTAAGTCAGGCATAGGTAACCTTTTATGAATTGTGGGTCATAGATATAGCTCATCATGAGGTGGGCAGTACTACTAACAAGATTCAAGGTCATTTTTTTTTTTTTTTTAAGTGCCTTGGCAATTTTCATTACAGAAGCCCATACACATCTGCCTTAGAAATGGGTCTTTTTCTTTTTTTCCAAGATTTTTCTATAATTAAAAGTTTTGGTATATTATCACTAAAGATAGCTGTGATTTGTTACAAAATTATTCATTTAACTATAATTTTTTTTTTTTTTTTTTTTTTTTTTTTAAATATTTGTTCTCCAGAGAAAAAGCTATGTATGTTTCCTATTAGCTATGTTTTCCTATTTATTAAGCAAAAGATGTTTATGCATAGGGTCTTCCTTAGAGAAAATTGTCAACGGTTTAAAATGCTGAAAATGTTACTTTCAACAAAAGCTTACAGAACTGAAAAACATATTTAGTCATTGTTTATGTATGAGTGAACATGTGAGAACTAAAACCAAATTGAAACAAATGTTATTTTCTTTATGAAATTAGGCATGTCATTCAGAAAGCAAAGTGACGGGTGCAATTTGTCCATGATTGTTTTACGTATATTTTTACTAAAAGATCTATCTGTGATCAAAGCAACTACAATAAAAATAAACTTTGATGATATGCCAGAGATTTCCCTTGAAGCCTTGACATTTGACCCAATACACTGAAGAATGTTAATTTATCATTCAAATTTAATCTTTTCACATTTTTATTTTAAAGTAGATCAAGAAATTCTTATCAGTTTCATTTTACATGAATGAGTATTTGTTCTATCAAGTAAAAATTACTTAAATATTTTATAAGATCATTAAATAGTTATCTTGATAACTTAAAAAATAGTATTCTTTTGTTTTCATTGGACTCTATTAGTTTAAATAATTTTATTGTTTTTTAATATTCTCACAGAATGCAGGATAAAATAAATCTTGGAATCATCCTTATAGAGCATTTGTGCAAGATTCAATTATTTCTGTGCTTTAGGTATAAATGCTCTATTAACATTTTATGACTTTTCAATCATTTCACCCCAAGCAAAGTAATAAAGCCACTAAGGCGCAATTGGTTACTGAGTATGAGGAAAAGAAACATTAAGGAAGGAGAACAGTAAAAGAATGGGAATTAAGGTAATTAATACTGCATTTAATTTTTTGAAGATCAAAAGTTGACTGGAAATCAAGAAGCCGGAAGAAAGTTTCACAAGCAGGAAATGTGGGGGCAAACCATTAGCATAGAATTTATGGTTACATCTAACCATTTCAACTATAAAAGACGAGACATTGCTGCCATTTTGTACTGCACTTAGATTCATAGAGTCTAGGTACCAAAGCAGAAAGCTTGTCAGAATAATTACCATGAAAATATTTATAGAAAAGGCACAGAGAAGCTACCTTGTAGACATGAATAAGAAACTAATAAGTAATAGTAAATGGAAGACTAACTGGTACTGAACCCTGCAGTTGATTGGTTGCTAAATATTTAAGGATTTAATGTTTATCCCTTTCAGTCTGTCATTTGTAGATTACAAAATCTGCAAAATGAAATGTATATCCATTTTAAATTTAATAGTAATTCAGTCTCCCCAAAGATGACATTTTTTTTATTTATCGGAATGAAAATAACTTTGAAAAATGTTCATGCTTTTGTTTTATTATATTTTTTTTATGATTTAAAATATCAGTTGCAGAAGTTATATCCTTACATGATAAGCGTATGAATTTTCTCTCTGGACCTGTTGAATAAGTGTTGGTTAAACAAATCTCATTTGTCTAGTGCTCATGAGTTTAATCCCCGAGTTGAGTAATGCAAGAAGTTTTATCTATCAGGTCATCCCATAAGTTCTGTCCGAATTTTGAATATAGAAAACAAGTGACCAAATGTTACATTTAATTACAGATTCAATCAACAATGTATTTTCCCTGATTATCTACGACTTCCTTCCATCTATTAACAAGCTTACTAATTCCATTACTGTAAAATTCTTTTGGCTTTGATTCGAAGAACTCACAAATGTCAGTTTTAACTTCTTCCTGTGTTACAAAAGCTGTTTCTTCCAAATGATTCTGTAAGCTACGAAACAAATGGTAGTCTGAAGGAGCAAGATCGGGAGAATAAAGTGGATGAGGAATTTTCTCCCAACCAAGTTCTTTGATCTTTTGTGACGGGATTCTTGCTGCGTGGGGTCACGCATTGTCCTGATGAAACATCACCTCTCTTCAATTCACTAGAGCAGGTTTTTTTTTCCCTCAAAGCTTGGTTCAAACGCTCTAATTGCTGACAGTATATTTGAGCATTAATTGTTGCATTAGGTGGTAAGAATTCAAAGTGGATTATTCCTTGGCTATCCTACCAGATTGAAAGAACCTTTTGCCCATGAAGTTCCCTTAGCTGTGGCTGGGGTCCTTCCCCTTTACCAAGCCACTGTCTACAACACTTAACATTTCGATAAAAGATCCATTTTTCTTCACCAATCACAAGTCTATCCAAAAAAGGTGAAACAAGTTGGTGAGAATGGAGAGAAGAGCAGATGTCAACTCGGGATTTCAGGTTGTTTTCACACAATTCATGAGGCACCCATTTTCCAAGTTTAGGTACTTTTCCAAGTTGTTGAAGATGACAATGAACAGTTGTATGGTTTGAACTGTTAACCACTGCCAATTCCTCAACTGATAAAGCAGGATTTTCTTCGAGGGCTGCTTCAAGAAGCTTTTCATCAAATTCAACTGGACGTCTAGTTTGATCTTCATCTTCAAGGGTGAAATCTCTACTTCTGAATTTTGCAAACCATCTTCTGCAAGTTCTTTCATTCGCACATTCCTCTCCATAAATTGAGTGAATGTTTCTAGTCGCTTCGGCTGCTGAGTTTCCTTTCTTGAACTCATAAAGCATTATGTACCCAAAATGATTCTTGGGTACTTCCATGTTAGCAGAGTTTTAATCAAACAAAATTTAATTTTATTTTTCTCTGAAATAAAATTTGATCAGTTTAAATGCATCTAAACATAAAAATAATGTTCAGCTCCATTCAACATTATAAAATACTCTGTAAATTTTGTTCATGTTAACAAAAAGTTAAAATTCTGACAGAACTTATGTGATGACCTGATAAATGGATAAATTAACTGGTATGTCTTTTTAGCATGAACAACAAAATGAAAACCATTTACACAAATTTAATCAGTAAAGGGTTCAGTTTGAAATTCCAGAATGGTAACTGAATACAATGCAAAAGGCTAGTGCAGCCAAAACATAAACAACCAAATGAGGATATTAGTCTGAACAAATTAGTGTTATACTAATAATAACCATAAAATCTTCTTTGCCCCATTTAGTAAGGATTTAAGCATGATTCTTATGCATACATGTTTTATTCTTATTGATTAACTTTGTTTCTTTCTTTCTCTTGCAGGTAAGTTCATCTGATAATGAGGCAAATACTTTTTGGTAACTATAAACATTTTAGTTTTGCTGTATCTAAATTCTGAGTATCACAAATGACAGGATTTAGTTTTCTTACTTTGGTTTGTCAAAATAGGATTTGTTTGCTTCTTGTTTGCAATAGTGTGCAAGCAGTATGAAATCTGGAGAGTAGGGATGAATATGACCCAAAGCAGGAAGTACATCAATTGAATATTTTTTTTTATTTTTATTTTTTTCCTTATTTTCTCTTCAACTCTGTACCTTCCAAGAGAATAATGTTATTTAAATTCAGTATCTTTTATAAAAGTTCCAACTTTAAGAAATGGTTCTCCTATTTGTCAGATAATATTTCACCTTAGCTTTTAACAAAAAAATACAGAGGAATCAAAAAGCCACACTTGGTTTTAAGTAGTCACATTTCCTGCTGCATGTACCTTGTTTGTGTGTAATCAATGATGAAATTAAAAAAGAAACTGCCATTTTGATGTTATTAGTAAAAGATATGAAGGATAAGATGATAGTTTTATGTACCCCACTGATTTAGAAAGTAGCTTGGTTATATTAGGCACATAAGTGAAAAAAAAAAAAAAATTAGACGGCCTTCGTACAATTCACTGCTAAGCACAAAGAAAATGATTTTGAAATAAATGATAGGCAATGAAAAGTGGATGTTTACAACAACATGGAGCGCAAGATGATAGAGCAAAGAAAATGAACCACTGTTTACTATAAAAAGGCTGGTTTTCATGCAAAAATGATGCTGTGTTTATAGTAGAACTGGAAGAGTCTTCTACTGTGGGTTCCTTTTAAGAGAACTAAATGTTTCAGTGCTGCTCTCAGTGAGGTCCGTTGAAGACAGCAATCATTGAAAAGTGTCAAAAATCAATTAAGAGAAAGTCCATAACATAGAATTAGAATAAAATTTGATTGCTTTTTATCTTTATTTCAGGTGATCATGCCAAAATTGTCAGACTGGAAATTTTTCACTCTTCTGTCATTTTCTCCACATCATCATCATCTGCACATTTATATCTTCATATGTTGCACTTTCACATCTTCTCCATTCATACATATCATCTTTTCCAGATGTTGCACCTTCATATCATCATCTTCTCCAGATGTTACACCTTCACATCTTCTGCCACCTTGCACCTTCACAGTTTCTCCATATCTTGCACCTTCACATCATATTTTACCATCATCTCCAGATGTTGCACCTTCATATTATCTTCTGCCATCACTCCAGATCTTGCATCTCTACATCTTCTTTATGTGTTGCACCTTCACATATAGACAGATAACTTTGGGGAGTTCTGAGACTTTGGAGCAAGATCATCTTCAGATGGAGAAGAACGAAAAGTGCAAGATGTGGAGAAGATGTGAAAGTGCAACATCCTCTTCAGATGTTGCACCTTTGCATCATCATCTCCAGATGTTGCACCTTCACATCTTCCCCACATACTGCACTTTAACACCTTCTCCATACATACATATTCTGCCATCATCTCCAGATGTTGCACCTTTTCATCTTCTCCTCTTTTTTCATTTTCACATTTTCTCCATACATACATAGATGTGTACAATCTTCTCCAGATGTTGTACTTTCACATCATCTTTTACCATCTTCTCCACATCTTGCACTTTCATACTTTCTATATTTCTTAAAAATGACATGGTTGACAATGGGTGTAACAGCTTTTTGTGACTACTGACTTGGTGGGTAATGTAAATATAAAATATTGGTTTGTCCAAGTGCTTGTTCACTTAATTCCTTCTCCATCATAGCATTCCAGTTACAAGAATTTGCACAGTATAAGAAATGAACATGATCAGCTTCAGCTAGAATTAGAACTCTAGTTTATTGATAGCATTTGCTATAATAGTAAACATTACACAACTCTCCACTGATATTGTAAAGATTAACTGAACATTTATTTTAAATTTTGTATACTTGTTATCAGTTCATTTTAATGTCTTTTTGCAAAGGCATAAACATTTTGTCTCATTGCCTGTATCAGTAGATATAGAAAAAGGAATTATTTATCAATTTCATATACCATGCTATAATTCAGAGAACACAGTGCTATTATATGGTGCCACAGCATAGTCTCTCAGCATGACCTTCACCTTCCATGTCCATGGCTTAGTCTCACATCCTCAAGACCCTCAGTGGGAGTGCACTGGTCTGATCTTGTGTCCTCTACCTGAGGACCAACTGGCTGAGCATTCCTCGTGCCATTTTAACCCGCCATCTACAAAATGGCGATGAACATGCAGCTGCTGGAAGGACACTGTCCACCAGGACCTCTATCAGATCAGTCTTACACTGGAGGATGTTCTAACACTCTGCCAGGACCATGAGAGCAGGAGGGACAAGTTAGTGCTCATCAGCTCAACACATTCCTGGCATAAAATTTAGTACAAGTAGTAGTATAAACTAATTCTCAGCAAAAAAAAAATATTTTTTAATCTTTCTCTTCTCTGACCTCCCCAAGATAATTGAGGTGATATTCAGAATTGAGTAGTCAGTTTATCAAAACTTTCTAGATTTTGAAATGGTATTCTATGAAAAAGCATATATATATATATATATATATATATATATATATATATATATATATATATATTGTAGGTTTTGCATATATAAAGCAGCAAGACAAGAAAGAAAAAATTTAGTCTGACAGTCACAATTCTCAATTTGATTTGAGTCAAAGCTGTAAATGGTCTCTGCAGGTAGAGCTGTTGGTTTGTGAGAGAGGTTTGCACTCTAAGAATTAGTTACTCTTTCTGCACCCATTGATCGGATTTATTCTACAGAGAATCTCATCAATCATTAAGCCAACTTAATGCTCCTCTTTTACACAATGGAGACCAACTAGCAGTTAAGTGATTTCTCAAGATCTTCCTTATCAGAACTGAAAAAAAAATTTTTTTTTTTTTTTTTTTCACCCATATCATCTACCAAAACAAATCTCTAGCAGTAAAAATGTATTTTTGAAAAGGTTGATAAATTCATAAAATATGAAATCTATTAGGTTAAAAAGAAAATACTTTGAAAAGTTTGATCTTTGTTTACAGGAAGAAGGGATGTGGTGCAGTGGATGATTCCTCACTCTGATAAAAATAAAGGATTGCAGAACTAAAAACAAAAACAAATATAGGCAGGTAATGAGTAGGAAGAGGAAAATGTTTAGGAAGTTTTGGAACTGGCATCAAAAGGCTTTTGGATAATCACTTGGCCCAATATGATATTGGAATTTCTATTTTTTTTCTTTTCTTTTTCCCTTTCTCCTTAAGTGGTTCTTTGAAGAAAAACAAAATCCTACACTGAAATAGAGGATTTTTTTTCCTCCTCTTTAAATTAAGCTACCTTTACCACTCAGATCTTAATATGTCTGTAAGCAGGTTGAATTTTGAGAGGGAGTCAGCCTTTTCCATATTTAACTGGCACAAGGCCACAAGTAAGCGCATAAGATAGTCATGTTCCCTTCTGGGGAGTTGGGCGCTTTATATCTGATCTTTTCATATTTAAACATTATCTTACTATATGGTGAAGTAATGAATAACGGCTCAAATTGAGGAATCCGAGAGCCGAGTTCAAATTTCAGTCAAATCCATTGCATTCACTTATGTGCTAATACCCTTGGGAAAGATATGAATCCTCTTCTTCTCCCCACAAGCTATGGCTAAATAGCAGGACAGACCTGGTTTTATAGCCTTGGATGGCAACTGGTCTACCGTAGAAAGAAATGTCGACCTTTGTGGGTGTGGGGGAATCTGCCTTGTTAGCCATATATCAAAAGATACATGATTGCCTAAGCATGTAGCACGCATGGCATATAACTAATTATATATATAAGTGTGTGTGTTTTCCTTGATAAGGGGAATTGAGCTTTGCCTTGCTTTAAAGTTCTTTGTGACTGAGTAATCTAAAAGCATGCTTGATTATACAATGTTTTCCCTTGTGTAAGGAGGACATAGGTTCAAACCCTGCCAAAGAGCACATTTTCTTTATTATAGGCTCTTAAAAAAAAACTCAGTTGCAAGATGTCAATCTCTTAAAAAAAACAAAACAAAAAAAAAGATATCGACTCAAAGACATCTTCTCTAAAATATAAGGCTTATAGTAATGAGAAATATGTTTGATGTTTGTTGGTGCAATTGATGTGGTGAACAAAATTCTAATTTTAGTTGAGATTGTTCCATTTGGTTTTGTGAAAAATCTTTTGGGAAGGTATGAATTCATCTCTTCTCTTAGATATGGGTTAAATAGTTTGCGCAAACTGGGCTCATAAGACTCGGGTAACAACCAATCAAAAAGAAGTACAACTTTTAAATTAAAAGCCTACAACTGAAGCTGCCATCATGCATCTTGAGCATCGCCATCACTGTATTATTGTAGTTGATGCTCAGAGATTCATTCATGTTATACAAATATCTTCCTGTAATCTTCCTGAGTTATAGGTACTTTCTTATATTGGGGGGGAAAAAAAAAAAAAGAAAGAAAGAAGTCATGTTTGAAATTAAAGACGGCCATCATATATAATATAATAGCTGGCTACTTGTTTTCTAGTATGCCTGCTTGGTTGGCTAGCTAATCTCTGCCACAGATGCCTACTCAGGCACATTTATTTTTCTTCAACACACACAGTGCCAACCTGTGGTTTATACTGCAGTTATAACACCTTTCACTGTCGCCTACATCCGGTGGTGTAACCACTTTTTAGTTGTTTGATCCTCAGGGACTTAGAACAACATATTAACTACAGGGCTAACTCTGTGCTGCTCAATGCTGACACTGGTCCAATTTGCTTGTTGGTTACTTTGATCCACACCAACTCTGCCCGCACTCTGTTCTTCATCTCATAGTGGTGGAACATTGAAAGTCATAGCTGTGGCAGATGCTATATTAAGGAAAAAAACATCTTCACAATGAAAAATAAAACAAGAGACTTGTTGGTTTCATTTTCAGTTAGTTTATATAGCTCTTGGTACAACAAAAATTAACCCTTCCTGTGTCAATCTCTCTAGTGACACTGGGCCTTATCTTCTGGAGTTGCTGGGTTCAAAGTCTTGGAATTAGGAAATCTGTTGGCAGTTGACATGGATTTCAGAAGCACTCAATGTGGGAACTCAGCCCAAAGTCTCCAAGCTCCCCAAAGTCATCTGCTTATATGCACTTTGGCCCAAAACTGGTGTGTGGTCGAAGGATCTAGGAATTTGGTGATTCCCAAATTTTCATTAATTCCAATATAGGTTTTCTTTGTTCTCTATTTCTGCTTTCTTAATCAACTTTCCAAATTTGGAGAATTATCTACCTTCCTTGAGAGTAGTCACACAGATTGCTCTTCTCTTAACTCCAACCTACTTCACTTCACATCTTGCACCACTACTCCACACAGGCAGAGTTAAATTCTGCCCTTTCCTCCTTCCTTCTTGGTATTCTATATCTGCCCACTTTTCAGGGCTGGCATAACTGTCTTTATGACAAATCTAATTTTTAAAGTGTGTAGAAGAAAGGGCATAGTTTATTCTTCTCATTAATTTCAATTTTCTAACTCCTTTCCTGGACTAACCTGTCCAGTGAAAACATAAACCAGATCACCTTACAGTTATAATGCATCAATTTTCACAATCTTAACCCTTGCAGCAGGTTCATTCTCTGTTTTTATTTCTCAATTCATTTTCGCTAATGAAAATATAATTCCCTGTCTACTTCTCTTTTCGCTAATTATGTGTTTTTTCTAATTTCCCAAGAAAGAGATGAAGCCATTTCCCAATTTGCTTTACAAGAGGGTTGTTTTGGGGACCTTGTGGCATACTGTGCACCAGTTCTCTGTATTCGGCACTTCCAAAAACAATGGTTAGTTCTGCGCAAGTATAATCAAATGACATGTTCAGCTAGTCTGGCGGTTCTTAGCTGCTTCACTATAATAAGTCGAAAATGATGGGAGAGTCCAGTGTGTGTTTTTATTTATATATATATATATATATATATATATATATATATATATATATATATATATGATAATGATCATTTTGTGTACCAAATTCATTCCGTCCTGGGTAAGACATTAAGCTACATCCAAGTCCTGGGTAAGATGATAAACTATGTCCAGCAGCAAGGCCGCTGATCAGGAGGTTTTGAAGAGTGTGGAACCACATCTTATTTGCTGTTGTTCCCAGGTCCACCCTGACCCAGGGTGGTAGCACCTGTTAGGGTCCCAGCTATGGGCAAATAGTTAACTATTACCAGCTATACTTTTCTGAAAAAAATTATTACCAGCAATAGAAAATGTTGTTGGCATTAAATAACCCATTGAGGTTGATATGCCGTAAAACAAAATAAACCAAACCAATCATATTCGATTCATACAAATATATCCTAAAAATGTTGTCGGCATTAAGTAACTCATTGAGGTTGATATGCCATAAACCAAAATAAACCGAAGAATACATATTCTATTCATATGAATCTATCCTAAAAATGTTTTTGGCATTAAATGACTCATTGAGGTTGATATACCGTAAAACAAACCAAGCCAAATTCATTATTCTTCTGCTGACATGAAAATCTTATTCTATACACCCTTGAATAATTGTTTATTATTTAGGAAGAATTGACCATACCCAAGGAAAGGCATCGTAACAAAGCTTTTGATATGTTATAAGTAGAATGAAATTGCTTAAATGTCATCATTTTTTTTTTTTTTTTAAATAGTGATGGTAAACTAGTTAATTTTAAAAATCTTACATGTAAATACCTGAGCATTAACAGCAATTTGTTATAGGAATTGTACATAAAATCCACATAAATGTTTATCTCTTTAAATTGGAGCAAAAAAAAAGTATTTAATGACGAGTAACATAGCTATGGCACTCAAAGTATGTAATGAAAGATTAGAGATAAGGTGGGGGGAGTATTGTCCAAATACAAATGTGTTTATGTTAAACACACAGGTTTGCAAATTGGCTAAATATCACCTGTCAGAATTTTTTTGATTTTCTTCTTTGTTCACCTTTTAACCTGAAGTAGTTGTTAATCTTTCTTTTAGATCAGCTGATGTTGCCAAGTATTTGTCACATTTTTTTTTTCATTTCTATAGACAACTTTGTCAAAATGAAATTTGGTATAACATGACTTATGAAAGTGACATTTTGTTACAAAGTCAGGTTTGTAATGAGCAATATTTCAACCCAAATTTTCCACTTATAGGTTTGGTAGGATGATGATAAACTGGCATCAGGAAGTCTCAAGAGGGAATAATTTCATTAATTCAACAGAAATAATCATTTTATACATCAATTTTCGATCTGTTTTTGTAAGTGCATTATAAATTTTGTATCCAAGGAGGATTTAGAGTGCAATTATTTGCACTTTAAATCCTCAAATTTTTAACCAAATTTTGAAGAATTCTTTTAGTCTTATTTCTTTATTACCTTAAAAGGATCAAATTGATTTTATCTTTATCTAGAAATCAGTTGTATTTTTAACTACATCCAACAGCAAGGCCTCTGGCTGGTAGGTTTTAAGGAGCATGGAACCACCTCTTAATTGCTGTTGTTCCCAGATCCACCCTGACCCGGGGTGGTAGCACCTGTTAGGATCCCAGCTATGGGCAAATAGAGAACCCCCAAACTGGAGTCAAAATATGAAAATATTAAAAAAAAATAAAATAAAATACCAGCAATACATTTTCATAGAAAAAAAACATTAAAAAAAATAATACATTTTGCGAAAAAAAGGAAAAAAAATTACCAACAAAACTCACAAGAAAATAAAATTTTGGCCTTGTAGCAGCACCTGATACATTACACAAAAAGGGTGACATAGAAGATAGTATTTCTGTGGGATGCTGTGAGCAGTTAGGCAATTTTTTCCTTGCCCACACACATATAGACACTTCATAAGTAGTTGATATGCTGTTAAACAAACAACCCAAACCAGTTCCGTTTTATTTTTTTTCAAGTTTATTGGTCACCTTAAAATGCAGGATACCAATCTGATGTTTGAAATTAAACCATAAGCCTTATTTCTAAGCCATAGCCTGTAATCCTGAGCTTTTCCAAACAGTTGCTGTTCTTATGAGAATAGAAATTTTCCTCTTCCACTAAATATTCCTTCTCCATCTCCCCTTTATATTTTACTCTGAAACTGAATATTCATTTCTCTTTCTATCTGTATTTTCTCCTGTGTCACTTTTTTTTTCTTCTACACTGTTGCTTGCCTTTTGCTTTATATAAACTGACACTGGCAACTGATTTCTATTCTATTGACATGAACTCCATTTGACGTGTTGCTGATCAGAAATGCCTTTAAAATCCCACCCCAGTTTTTAATCTTCCCATTTTTAGCATGTTAGATTTATTTGCTTCTCGAAATATGCGTTATATCTTCTCTTAAGTTTTCAGGCATTGCAATCATTTAAATATAATAATAGGTGAAAGATGACACTTGCTAATCTTGAGTGGCTCCAGATTCTGAAAAAGCATCAAAAATTGTCTCTCTTTTTTCTTTTTATTTTTCTCTCTTTTTTTGACATCTTAAGCATATTTATTGTAAGTTTGCTCTGATCTCTTCTCAACTGCACAACCTTTTCTCTTTTTGGAAAATAAACTTTCTAAGTTTATATTATATTGATGATAATAATGGTAATGATTTGAGAGAGTTGCTGACACTTGATCAGCAATGACAATGTATGGTATCAACATTAAGACACATAACAACAACAACAACAACAAAGATAATAGTTGAATGGTCACTGTACAACTGATTATTATTGCCTTTTTCATTATTTTTAGGAGGAATGAATGAATATGATAGCATCAGCAGAGATCATTTACTAGTAATGTATCCATGTTTAGATAGAAAAGCTTTGCATCAGATAATCAACCTTATATAAACAGTCACTAGTCAACCAGGAAAAAAAAAATGGTGTTCATGGATTAGGACTTCAGCAACCAATGTAGTATTTGTATATTTTGCTTAAGATCAACTTCTCTTTCCTACCCTCTTCCTAGAATCAATGTAGTAACTGTGCATCAACGCATGGCTTCTGAGCACTTCTGCTGAGGATCAAAGTGTAATATCTGCTCCTCTTCATGTCTTTGTGCAGGAATTTACTGAACATCAGGCAAGCCTCATACCAGAAATTCTCACCTTGTGGTAGCACCTGACACAAAGGGGTGAAGTAGAAGATTGTGTTTCTGTGGGACATTGTGGGCAACTAAGCAATTTTTTTCCTTGCTCACACACATATGGGCACTTCATATTAAAGTGACTCTCACATAATACCTTTATGGGGAGATAAATATTGGATCAGAGTATAGAAGCTGTACACAGCATGAAAAGTATGTATGTATGTATGTATGTATGTGTGTGTGTGTGTGTGTGTGTATATATATATATATATATATATGTATAATATGTGTGTGTGTATATATTAGTGAACATTGAAGTCAACACTTAGAGATGACAGGCTGTTTCATGCTAGACGCAATCGTCAAGCCACAAGTTTGAAAATATAAAAGTGAACACACACACTATCTCAGATATTAGGCACTTTATCCCATAAATATAGCACACCTTAAGACTATATTTCTTTATTTATGATAAAAATAATTTTAAGGTATACTATATTTATGCAAATAGTACTCAGTGTGAGAGATAAAGTGTGGAAAATATAAAAGTTGGGCACTAAGGTCAACATGGAGTGGCAACAGCCTGTTACGTGCTTGGACATGCAGTTTTCATGGCCTGAAGATTGCATTCAAGCCTGAAACACTGTCACCTCTGGGTGACACATATTTATCAAAATCACCAAAAAATGTCTTGAAATAATAAAAAGTAAATTTATTCAATAAAATCGCCATTGGCTTCAACCACGTCCTCCAGACAACTTTAGAATCTTCTGCATCTCTTCTGGATGTTCTCCTTGTTGGTGAATGCTGCCATAATCCTTGCCTTCAGTTCATCTTTGGTATTACAAGGAATTTTGTTTGTCTCTTGCTCAACTGCACCCATCACATAATAATCAAGGGGGGTTGCAGTCGAGGGAGTTAGGTGGCCAGATGTAAAGGGTGATATGGTTGCAGAAATTGTTTGACAGCCATGACTGGGTTCTCCTGCTTTTGTGACACAGGTCAGAGTCCTGTTGCCAGATAGTGCTGGTCAAGAGGGTGGCTGCTGGAAGACGCTATCTTAACGCACTTGATATAGGCCTCCATACCGAATCTGAGGCTCTGTGGGAATATCAATGAAGGCATAATGTTGTGATTCATCTAAACACCATGATGTTGACTGGATATACCCTCCAATTTTTTCCAAATCCTCTGCATTGTCCTCAGATTGATACCCAAACACTCTGAAACGTTTGTATTGGAGCTTCCAGTGTGAATGCCAAGCAGTACAGCACGCTGTTTTTAAATTTCTGGCAAAGGAAATTGCGTGATGGTGCTCTTTTTCTCACAGATGATGCCCACCTGACACTGATATACACACACATATTCACATACATACACTCACACACACCCACACAGTTCAGTACTTAAAAGGTCTTGGCCTGAACCACTTGGAAGGATCTAACATAATGTGCAAACATCATTTTTTATTTATTATTATTTTGTTTTATAATTATTTTTTTCATAATTAGTTTCTCTGTTGGGAAATTTCCATCATTCCCTTGCGTCTGTCTGTCACTCTGTGTGTGCATGCATGTGGATACACATTGCATCTGATATAAATTTGAATAATTGATATGGTATAATAAAAAAAACAACATTGAGCATTTAGATTGACTTATGACCAGTAATGGCAGATGAAGTAACAGAATAGATTAATGCATGAAACTATATTTCCTAATGGTGGGCTGGAATAAAAATCATTTAGCAAACTTAATTCTCTGTCATTTCCTGAACAATTATCTGCATTGTGGTTTATCATCTTTTTTCTACAAAGTATTCCATTTCATTTAAAGCATACAATTTTGCTTCACTCATTTTTCTCTCACTATTTGAATTTTATCTATAATTTTTTCTTTTCTGTGATCTTAAAAGGAAAAATTGAGTATTCATTTATGTACTGTGTCAATTCAAGTTGTAAGGCAATCATGTCTCTCCACAACTTCCTGTCCTTTGTAGCTATAAGCAATGTATCTACACTTGCTCTCTTCATCCCTATCCTGCCAACCATTGACATAACCTTGTTAGATAGGTTACTCTCCATATCCTGCTTGTCATCAATACATCCTGTAAGTGTCAAATTCTCCAAGCCCTTTCTCATTGCATCCCAGAAATTTCAATTCTCTTTTTATTTCCATTTTCCTTTTTGCTTACATGTTTCATCAATGGTATTCCCAGCATCCTTCTTTCTTTACCTGGCTCCTTTTATGTTACACATTGAAAGATAACATTTCTAAACTTTGCCCACCTGTGTGGATGGCAACCTATGCACTTCATCAGATTTCAATGCAAATGTCTATACACTGGATTCATGGTTTAGTAGAGTAAAATTTTATTCTTTTATGTCAGATATTTCATTTAACTAGCATTAAACTGCATGTTTCAGTGTTATTAAAATTAGCAATCTGTTATTAGCAAGGTTCAATTGTAAACATTGATTACTTGACAGATGGATGAACCAAGGATGCAGTACAGGGCACAGTCTCTCATCCCCCCCCACAGTCTCTCATCCCTCCCTATCTCTCATCCCTCCCCCCTATCTCTCTTTCTATCTTCATCCCCTCCCTATCTCATCCCCTCCCCTCTCTCAATCTCTCAGAATCTCATCCCTATTCTTTCATCCTCCCCTATCTCTCATATTATTTGTCCTATTTAAAATCTCATTTTCATATTAAAAAATTAATAATTTGGGCCAGAATTGTTTTGTCAGGGCTTTTTTGAAAAGTTCTTTTTCTGATTGAGATACAAGCAGAATATATATATATATATATATATATATATATAGGGCTTTTTTGAAAAGAGAGATATATATATATATATATATATATATATATATGAGAGGATTTATATTTTCAGTCCTGCGAAATATCTCCAAGTTGCCTCTTTTTTCCTGACTCTTGGTATTTATCACCCCCCCATCTCCGCCATAATATCCTTTCCATTCGAAGTTGGGTTTTTTTTTGTTTTTTGTTTTTTTGTCAAACACCTGTTCAGCTATTCTTGAAAAACAATTCATAATTATCTGACAGATGATCTTTCCTGAATGTGAATAGATTTCCCCCCACATGAATCCAATCATTTATCACTTACTCTCTTTTCTTCTGCACCTGTCAATCTTTTTATTCACACCTGGTTTTGTGTGAAGTCTAATGAAATTAACAACTTTGTATAATTTTAGAGGTGTTAGAATCTGAGAGAACTTTTTTTAGTCTCAGAAATGTTTTCAACCTGAACCTTTTCTCAGAAGTCACTCCTATTCTGTTGATGGTTAGATGAAATAAAATCATGTTAGAAAATTCTGGATAAGTAAATATATTTATTTATATATTGTACTAAAAGTCATAATTACTTTATGATAATGAAATAAGTAATATTTAAAAAAAATATTTTATTAAAATATTAATTTCACATTTGTACAATGTTATTTTTTGTCTATTCTGCAAATTATTTTTCGCTTCTTGACTTGCATTGAAATCTGTCCAAAATGGCCTTCCGATCTTTAAAACTAGTTCTATAATTGTTATAACCTAGGGAAAGTTACTGAATAGAATAATCACACAACAGCTGGTAATGAACAATAATACTCAGGACAAGAAAAACACATCAGATTCGCCAGCAGTGCGTAGAAGAAGTAGTCAACTTAAAGTGAGTCAAATGAATTCCACAATGAATCTCCAAATGTAGATTAACCTACAGTATTTACTATTGTATTTATGTGAATGGGGATATACCCATTATCATCCATAGGTATGCTACAACAATAATCTATTTACTTAAATGTCAGGGTGAAGCTGACTACATAGGTAGAACCACTCAACTTGACTTGCTCAACATCTCTTGGTGTCCATCAGAAAAGGTCAACTAGATAATTTGTATAGGTATGCCATGACATCCAGATCTGTAATTACAGAATACCTGATACTAAGTTGAGAGTGTGCATCATTCTACTGAGAGGATATATTCATAATTCTGTATGGTTTGTATTTGAATTATTGTATAAAAGTCCTTGAAACTATTTTCATTAATTCAAGACCACCTTCTTTATATAAACAGAAGAATTGGTCACTGGAACTCAATGTGATTTACCTTTTTAAAAAATTTATTATTGATACAATGAATTTTCTATTTCATGTTTCCTGGTAGTCAGTTGTACAGAAATTTTTTTATCTTCCATGATAGAATTCTGATAAGTGAGAAGTGGCAATCAGTTAGCTCAACTTTTTTTCACCCCTCATCCACTTCTATTAAACTATCATAGTTGTTTTCCCTTCTTATCCTCTTTTTCTTATGTCCATTCTGTTTGCTACAATTGAAATATTACTTTAATCATTATAAATTAAGTAAGGCTTTTCCAAAACATTTAGGTTATTAACATTATTTAATTACTATAAATACTTTATTTTTGTTAAAATATATTAAATAAGTTAAAATATTTTCTTTGTCCCTACTCCCCATAAACCGGAAAAAAGTTATAATTTTCTTTTCCCAACCCTAACAAATCATATCTTACATGACTTCTGGTCATTAGAAACTGTCTACTGTAAAAATGCTAGAAAGTTTATTTTAATGGAGATTTAGTCCTTAGAGAGAAAAATTGCATTTCATCGAAATATTGATGATTATTAACTTCAGATAACTTTGTAAAACTTATTTTAGTTCAGATTGATTGAAGAATTAACCTCTCATCATTTTCTTATATATAATTTGTTTGTGAAAATGAATTTAAGAACTTAGAATAACTGTTGCCCCCCACCTTTTTTTTTAGTTTATTTCTCTGATGGGAATGGTCAGTCTAAATTTTGTTTACATTTGTTTATTTCCTGGCTGTTCTAAATGACTAGAACTTTCAAGAAAAAAAAAAAAAGGAACCCAAAGTTCCTGAGATTATTTGATTTTAAAGAAAATTACGATACACTTGTTGTATGGATTGTGTATAAAATGTGGTAACAGTGTTGACAAAGATACACTGTTGTAATGTAACAATTTAGTTATTGGGCTGTTTTGTTTCAAACTTTCTTTTAAAGCATGGGCAAAAGATAAATTATATTTCTGATAAGTGATACTCTGAAATTCCTCTGTCATCTGTTCTAGAAAAAGGTTTTCTTTGCATGCCTGAATTTACTGGCTTCTTTGTCATGAGCATTTTACAGCTAGACATATTGTTACTGACAAAAGTGAATTATAGGAAGAGCAAAAAAAGGAGCCTGTTAGCCTGTTGGGAATCTGCTTATCAAGATAAAGCCTTTATCCTAAAACACAATCCATTTCAAATAATGCACCCCCCCCCAAAAAAAAAAGAAAAAAAAAGAAAGGTTTCATCTGAAGCACCAGCACAGCTTGTAAATCTTGACCGTTTTTAAGATAAAACATAAAAATTCCTTGAAGAAACTTAGAAGAAAAATCAAATCTCAGAAATAGTTTGTTTTTTTTCACTTCCTCGTATGAAGAATATTGCAAATCCAATAAGCTTCAACATTAAGCTTCCCTCATGATAGATGCATATTAATCACTAATGCCATAAAGATAAACTTTTAAGCTCTGGTTTCTTATCTCTATTTCAACCTGTTGGTCCTTGTGTCACACTAAGCTCAGAATCAGTCCAGGCTCAGAACATTAACAGAGAACTTTTTAAAAAAATATATCTCTTCAAGATGTAGATGATCATGGCTCTCCTCATATTCTGTTTCTTTATCTGTGAATTGTCATGACTTCTTGGGAAAAGACAGAGTAAGTCATGTTTATTAAATCATATCCCTTCAGAATGTAGGGGATTGTGGCTCTCCTCACATTCTTTTCTGTATTATCTGTGAATTGTGAAAATCAAGGGAGATAATTCATGAGCAAAAAATGCAAATGCTCTTCATTTAGAAGTGAGTTGTTTTTTTTGTTGTTTTAACAACAAGCCAACCACAAAATTTTAGAGAAAATGAAAACAAAAGGTCATTTATACATAACATCAGAAACTTGAAATACCTAGGGCACAAAATGAGGAAAGAAGACTTGGAAACTTTGACACTTACAGAACAATATTGAAGGCAAGAGGGTCAGTAGAAAGCAGTTCATGTTGGTTTCAATCCAATGGGGGAATCAAAGAATATTTATTGTATCAAAAAAATTACAAGTGTGGCACAGGGCACAATAGTTTCAAAAATATAATGGAATGATTTTTCTCATTACCTTATCCACAGTTTAAAATTCAGTTTTCCTTCTCCTAGACTAGCTACCACCTGAGGCTTGAGAGCCCATTTTACTCTGAAAAGATGGATTATAGTCCTTGCAAAGGCTTTATTGAATGCAACTGGCTGGAATTTTAATTTTTTATTTTGTCTCAATTTGAAGTGCCGATAAGTTGTGCTACTTGGATGTCCGACAATGGGACTTGCCTCTTGATTATTCACATATGATAAACTCTTCTCTCTTTTCCTTTCTTATTTATTGAAGCTATTTTGTTTAAGATTCCTTTCTAATTAACATATCCCTCTCTCTATATGCAGTGTTTGTTCAGAATGTGGACAGTCATGGCTCTCCACAACTCTGTTTTTTGTTGCTCTACAGTAATTAT
Organism: Acanthosepion pharaonis; assembly: GCA_903632075.3. NCBI lineage: Eukaryota > Metazoa > Mollusca > Cephalopoda > Sepiida > Sepiidae > Acanthosepion > Acanthosepion pharaonis. Next base: position 1,535,670 of record CAHIKZ030000270.1, read on the forward strand.
TGTGTCTTTATGATCTTTGTTTTATCATCCATTCATTCAAACACTTCAAATAGGTTACCCACTGTTTTCTTCTTCTTCTCTTCATGGTACCTTTATGAGTGATAAATTCTTCATGTGTTAATTACTCATCATGTCCTCAAAAATTTATGTTGTCTCTTTGATTGTCAGCAGCCATTCCAATGTAGTATATTTTCTAATCCCTTGATACTCTGCTTAGCTTCTTAAAAAAAAAAAATAAACTATCTTTAGCTATTCTTATACACCTTTGGATTTCTGTGTCACACTTTCTGTTGACATTATACAATCCAGATGCTTAAACTTCTATGTCTACTTGATTTTAACATTTCCAATATGTAACTTGGCTGTTCTCTTTTGCTGACAACTATTTCTGTTTCTTCTAGTAAATTAGAACACATTCCTTATAAAAAATATAGTTGGCACTTGTTAAAAGCAGAAGAGTTAAGAATGAATGTATTTTTATTCTATATTATTTGCCTTTTTGGAAAAGAAGAATTTCTCTAAGTTTTTAATTCACTTGTCATAAATGCAAAAGTATCGTACCACAAAGGATTGAATATATGAATAAGCAAAAGCCTGCTTATGGTAATGACAGCTACTTTTTCTTAAAAAATAGTCTCAGTTTAGTCACTGGTACAGAATATATGCGGAATCTGTGATATATATATATATATATATATATATTATTTTTTCACCTTCCATGTTTGTCCTTGCTAAATTCTTCATCCAGAAAAATTATCTAAAGCTAAGATCTTGGATGCAAATACTGCAAATTTTAACAGTGTTCTTTTGTCAGCTCTCATTGGCATTGAATTCATTCATGTCCTTATCAAATCTCCAAGATGGATTTTCTTTCTTTTTAGCCTTCAAAGAATGGTCATTTTTGTTTGTTTTTACAATACACTTTTGCATTCTTTAAGTACTTCTATATTTTGGTCTGTAAACTCTGCATTCTTATTTCTCTTTTGCATATGTATATATATATATATATATATATATATATATATATATATATATATATATATATATATATATAAAACATTGAATGGTGATGCTAATAGAAAAAGTGCCTGATGTAGAATAACAGAGTGATAATATTTGTATTCATAATAAATATACTCCTCCCCATACATCCCCGCTCATTGGTAACACTGAGTTTCATGTACAATGAATAATGTCCTACTGGCGAGGAGAGAAAATATATATATATATATATATATATATATATATATATAATTACAAGTACTTTTGGCTAATCAATTAGCCATTTTCAAGGTTTTTACTTTTACTACTATAACAAATTGTCTGTAAGTGCTATTTTAGGCAGTCTAAAAGTTGCTGAAAACCTCAAATATGGCCAGTGCAATGCAGCCATGTTTCTAATTGATGCTAACAAAATGTGTATTAAAGTAGGATTGCTGCCCAAATACACAATTATATATAGAATTCTTTCTCTGGCATCTCTGTCTGTGCACATATACTTTGATATATCATCTTTGATTTGAAGGTTAAATCAGTCTCAGACATATGTGTTAAAACTGTAAGGAAACAGTTTTTCTGAAAGTTACCATTTGAAATTAGATTGACTGCAATGTTGTTAAATGTCTAAACAAATTTTAAGAGTTGAGAATTGCAAGTGATTTTTGCATTTTGAATCATGGAGAAAGTAGGACTTTGCTATTCTTTCATTGCATATATACATTTTTTCTTTCTAATCATTTTCCTCTTAGCAAGGCATTAAAGCCACTAAAATACAAGGGGTTACTGAAAGTGAAAGAAACTGATGAAACATTATTGTGTAGAAGAAAAACAATAACAGAACACGATTCAAGAAGACAGAAGATGACAAATTTTTTTGAAGATTCTCGTTGACATGAAAGCAAGAAGCCAAAAGTTCCACAGGTAATAAATGTCGGAGAAGAAACTATTAGAATAGAACTTATGGTTACATGTCACAAGTTCAATGATAAAATGAGATCTAACTGCCAATCTAGTACTGCACTTAAATTTTTGAAGTTGAAGTACCAGAGACAAAAGCTTGTCAGTATAATTGGCATGAAAATATTTATAGAAAAGGCAGTGGGAAAATGAAGCTGAAATGTGAGTTCAGGACATTGCAGAGTCTTCTATAGATTTTGTCAGGAATCTGTAGATTTCTAACAGAAGCACAAGACTGGTTGTGGCAGCAATGTTCACTACATGTGAAAAAGTTTATAAATTATTTGTACACTTAGATAAATAATAAATATGAATAATATATTTGTCTAATATAAACTTAGGTGCATTTATTTTATTATATAAATTATGCACACATGTATAATTATATAGAAATTAATTTGTGTATGATTGGGAATAACTGACAATTAAGACTCTAAGTAATAAACATATTCACACATAGCTTTGAGTGAGAGTTCAAATTAGTGAATACTAGCAGTATAACAAATCTTCAACTGGGTCTTTCATTACTGGCAATTTTTGCCGTTCAATTGGAGCAGTTTAAAGTCGGCCGATTCAAAAATCAATATTAGTAACAACAATTGGGTGCAACTGAGGCATATCCCCAAATGGGGCGGGGAGGGGGGTTAACAATTTGAATGATGTGGTGTCCCTGAAAAGTGCTGATTTTGTGTTCTCAATCTTGCAAAGAAGGAACCTCTTCCATGGAGCATCATCATAATACTGTACTGATGCGGCATTCACCCTGAGCGGATTGAGCCGGCTTCTTCCTGTTATGAGAAGAAGATTCTTGGGATAAATTACAGAAGTAGGGTACCCAGGCCTACTCGAATAACGTTCTTGCTTTGCCGGGGTTCCCACAGACGCAGAGACAGGAACGACCAGAAGCCGCCAGTTACCGATGCAGACGTTCCTTGGATTTTCACCAGAGCCCTTGTTAGCGGCGTGTGTGTCAGACCTGTCCGCTTTGGGTGGCCCTACCAGGAACGAAGTTCCGGGCGGCATAGCTCTGACACTACTGTTTACACTCCCCCCGACTGTGAGGTAAGGGTTGGACTTTTGAGGCTTACAGTACCAGGTGTTCCCAAGTGGTCCCCCATCTAAGTACTGACCTGGCTCTACGATGCTTAACTTCGGTGATCGAACGAGAACCGGTGTTTCAGCGTGATTTGACCGTAAGTCCATCATCATCATCATAATAATATACAATAATTTTTATTTATAATATAATTTTTTTTAATAATTCTAATAATCTTTTGTGTTAGATTTCAACTCTCTAAATTGATTGTATGCTTTTTTTTTTTTTACAGACATTAAATTTTGCCTTTGATTTTTGAGCAAAGTGTAAAAAATCTTTTTTTTTCTCTATTTTTCACCTTCAAGGTTGTAATTTTTTCCCACCAATTTGGACTCAAAACCGGCACTGAAGAAACATCTATCAAAAAAAAAAAAAAAAATTCATCAAAATCAGATGAAAACTGTGGAAACACATAAACAACATCCGATCACACTCACACACACACACACATTTTATGAATCATAGATATAGATGACTGATAAGAGAAATGTTTTATATACTATTATATACTTGGAGCTGAAAAAACTTTTAGCACATTCTTGTGTGTTTGTGCATATACACACATTTATATACTCTATATGATTATATTTTAATACTTAATGTTTCAACAATTTTATTCTTTTTGTTGTGTACACACACATACACATATTTATTTCAAAGGAAAGAGGCTATTAATATTAGTATAAATGAATCATTGCTTTTACTTATTCAGTTGCCTCTGGAAATGAATGAAAGGTTATGACAGGTAATTTCAGGATAGGAAAACATTTTTAAAGATCTAAAATTAAAATTCTTAGCATTCATGTGTATTGAATTTTTTTTTTTCTTCATCATCTCTACACAGTTTGACTTGCCCTCATCTTTAACACCTGAAAGAAGCACAAGTAATTGAATTCATTAGGCTCTACCTTTTGGCTACACTTGGAATTTACCTGTCAAATCTGATTAGAAGTTTACTAAATGGTTGGCCTAAGGACACTTTCCTTTGCTTTTCTCTACACCCTGTTTATTTATTTGTCTCTGATTTCTGTTAATAACCCAGTTAAGAAGTGACAAAATATTTTGGGTTAAATGCCATTTATGGATATTTCAACTGACAATTGTTGCTTTTTCCAGACCTTAAAAATAATCGTTCATCTTGGGTGCAGCTATTTCAAACAAGCCTTTTATTTATCCATTCTTTTTTCTATCTCTTTCTCTAACGTGTCTACTGTATATATTTGCGTAATGTGCAACCCCAAAAATTTCATGTATCTGGCGTATAATAAGGAGTTTTTTTTTTTTGTTTTTTTTTTTTTGTTTTTTTGAGAGACCAAATTACAAAAGACAACCTCTTTTCTTCAATCTCTTTATCCCATCTTCCAGTTAAATAAGTTAAAAAACAGAAGGAGAATGATAAAAGTATTTTTAGTAATGCTATATTCATTGTGTAAACATGTACTGCCATAAACAACCCAACAAGAAACATCTGAACATCTTATAAATGTAAAGAATGAAAAAGATGCATATTCGCAATGTTTGTATGATACTAATATGTGAATATTAAATGCATTACTATTGGATACAGTTAAGTAAAACATCAATTTTATAAAAATAATTTAAAAAAAATTTTTTTTAAATACAGCTGTAATTTTTTTACTACAATAAATGGATATATAGTTTGGTCAATGGCATAGTCAGGGCCAGTAGTATATACACTAATTTTATATCTCATGTATGATATGACCCCCTTAAAATTAGCTTCAAAATTAGGTCTTCAAAAGTTACATGATGCACAAGTATATACAGTATATATTAGTGGCTGATCATATCTTTGATAAGAATCTAGTGACGCCCCCATCATAAGATTTTGAATTTCTTTTTATTCTTCCCCATAATTCATGTTTCATGGAGCTCTCTGTTTTTAAGTGTTGTGTCCTTTCAGGATGTAGGTGGTCATTTTTTTTTCCACAGCTTATCTTTTATCTGAAAAACAGTGTCTTACCATTAATATTCTTGGAGATTAATTTGTTTTTTTTTTTCCATTTGTCTCCTCCATAGTTTTGAATTTGGATTTGTTCTTCTCAACTGGTTGCTAAGAAAGTCTAGAGCAGTCATGGGCAAAATGCATCCCAGCAAATCATATACACCCTGCGAGCTGCATGCAGATCATTTGGCTTTCTGAATGACATGCCTAAAATAATGATATTCACTTGTTCACTCACATTTTCTCATACATAAGCATATACATAAACAATGATTAGTACAAGGTTTGTTGATTTTTTTTTTTTTTTTTTTTTTTCTTTTCCTTTCAGGGAAGCTAATGGTTTCAGCATTTTAAACAATTTTTACTTAGGAAGATCTATAAATATCTTTTGCTTTAAAAACAGGACACCTTCACATTTTTTTCTCTGGAGAACAAATATATTTTATCTTTTTAAAAAGGTACTTTTCATATAGTGAAATGAATAAATTAATAACAAATTACTCACAGCAGTGTGTGTTAATCCCACTGTCATAATATTATACCAAGATTTCAATTTTTAATGATAGAAAAAATATTATCAACTTTTCCTAATTTCTAAGGCAAATACTTATGCAGGTGTTCTTTAGTGAAAATGACTGAGAGACCTTTAATGAAAAATTACTTTATTTTTATTTTATTTTATTTATTTTTTTTCTTTAATAGTGCAGCTTATTTGTTGATGAGGTACATCTTATGCATGGCAGTGTCCCAAAAAGTTCACCCATGACTGGGCTAGAGTGACCCTTTTGGGCTCTAATATTTAACTCATACTGGAATTTATTATGTAACAGAATTTTAATATTGCTCACTCACTCACACACATGCTCTCTCATTTGATATATAAGTGTGTTTGTATGTATATTCTTGAAACAAGTATAATAAAAGTCATGGTCAGGAAAGAACTTTCAGTTGAGCAACCATTTTTTTATCGTCTACACTATGCTGTAGCAAGCTTAATTAACCTGACTGTAATATTGCAATTTACTTTATTCAACTGATCTAAAATAAGAAATAATTTTGGTAAAATGTCTTCATAATTACAACTTTGATTTTCATTGTGACTATTTTTTTCTTTTAAAGAATTATTTATGATTAATTTAAAGGTTCTGTTACAATGTCATGCATTTACTAACCTGACAGACTGGTGTCATATTTGATCAGATATAGAACTCCCTAACTTCTGATGACATGTAAGACCCTCTCTATTTTTTTGCCCAAGAAATGGATTTTCATAATGAGGTAGGCTAATGTTTACCTTGATACTGCAGATTCCCAGTAATTGTACCTTGCCTACCTCCATAATTCTGTGATATTAAATGTAAATGGTGGTGAAAAGGATATTGGTATGTGGTCAAATAACTAAAAAATCTTGAAATTGGGTCCAAAACCCATTTTATTCTAAATCTCAAGGCTTTGTATAAATTGCAATGAAGACCCTATTTTTTCTATTCTTTTTCTCTTCACCTTAATAATAATAATAATAATAATAATAGACACCCTTAAATTTGACATATTTTTCCATCAGTTTTTCAATAATTTTAAGTCGGAGCTGATTGTCTGCCTTGTAGCAGGTGCATTGTAATTACACTACAAGTAATTATATATCACCATAAAATAATTATATAAGTTGGCCAAAGGAAAGTAAGAAAAGCCAAAGTTTTGTCATTTAAGTTTGGGAAGTTAGCTTGCCTTAGATATTCTTTTCTCATTGCCTTAATTAATAATAATGTAGTCTCAGTATTCCAAACTGGATAAGGCAACAGAAAACCATTTCCTTACCTTTCGCAAGAGATCATTGTAATTCACAGATAATAAAGGAAATCATCTATGAATCAAGATTACCTATTGATCTATGAACAATCATGCTTGCTTATGACATGCTTAGAATATTAAGGGTCCTGAAAGTGTTGCATTTTTCTTTCCTTTTTTTTTTTTTCTGTCTTCTTCTCTAATGTACCTACTGTATATACTTGTGTAAAGTTCAACCCCAAAATTTTCACTTATAAAAAATGATTTTATCATGTATCATGAGAGTTCCTTTATTTGAGAGACCAAATTACAATAGACTAACCTCTTTTCTTCTATCTCTTTATCCCATCTTCCAGTTAAATAAATTAAGAAAAAAAGGTAAGTGTAGCAATAAAGTCAATAAGAAATAAGAGGTTACTGAGTCTAAGAGAATATGACATGAGAAAAAAAAAGAAGAGAGAACAATAAAAGGAGTCAGTTATTCTGTTGATAGATGAAATAAAATCATGTTAGAAAATTTTGAATAATATTTATTTAATAAAAGTAACAATTACTTCATGATAATGAAATAAGTAATATTTTGATAAAATATTTTATTAAAATATTACTCAGTTTTGTACAGTGTTATTTTTTTGTTTAATCAGTGAATTTTTTAATTTTTTTTGACTTACGTTGAAATCTGTCCAGGATGACCTGCTCTTTAAAACTAGTTCTATAATCTACTTAAATGTCAATGTGAACCTGACTACATAGGTAGAACCACTCGATTTCTGGAGAGGACAATTTACTCCAGCACTGTTCTACTGGCAAAAGATCTGCAAAATATTTTTAATGATTGGTTTCTCTGTTTTCTGTAAAATATTTTTGCTATTCATTATCAGATTTTCAGTGAAATTCTTTATTTTCAACTGTTAAAGTATAGAATTTTCTCCATCAGATTTGGCATTTAGGCTAACAGAATAACCTATGTAGCAGTTCCAATATCTAAGAATAATAAAATGGATACATCACCAAGAAAAAGAATATTAAAATGTCACTATGAAAGAATATTTTGAGGCTCAAGAGTTGAGAAATTAGTGAAGCATTAAGGAGACAGAATTCTATTTTACAAAAGAATATATATATAATATATATATATATATATATATATATATATATATATATATATATTATAAATTAACTGATTTAAAAATATGGCTCTTTCGCTACACAGGAATTACCATGTTTCAAAAGCAGAAACTAACAACTTCAAATTCAATTATTTAATTAAATTAAAAGCACTAGTTCTGTTTCATTTTCAAGCAAATTTTGAAATAACTTATTTTAAAATTTACTGAGTTTTAAAAGCAAATACTATTTGTTTCCAAGGGTACAGAGAAATCCAATGATTTAGACAGGGGCCATAGTGTGTTCGTTTTTATTAACAACTATTGTATCAAATTTGAGTTACTTTTAAAAAGAGTTTGTCTAGGTAAGGTAGGTGTGCATTTTTCAACGAATTATGACATGTTGTCTGGTTATTTTAAATGACAAAAAAATTTTCAGCATTTTTATCCATTAAATTTATACTTGTATACATGAAGATTCTTTCTAAAAGGGGTGTTTGGATTAGAATACATTGTATTGAACTACAATTTTACAATATTATTTTTACTTTTAATTACTAAACATGAAACATAGTAATTCCTGTGTAGCGAAGGAACCATATTTTTAAATCCATTAATTCATAATATTTATGCTCTGTAAATTTACTTTGAGCACTGTTTTGTAAAAATAACTATCAATAAGAACACTTGATCTTACTGCTCTTTCTTTTTACTATAAAATATACACACACACACACACACACACACACATACACACAATAGGAATTAAGATTACTTTGGGTTAATGATCATTTTCACCTTGTAAATTGAAATGAAATTCACAAGGATTTTTCAAACCAGTCAATGGATGATAAATTATTAAAATAGTTTTAATTTTTTATATTGTATTAATAGGATTCACTTGGATTATATACCAATGGATTATTACTTGGGGGTGTGTGTATGTATGTATGTATGTATGTATATATATATATATATATATATATAATTTGCTAATAATTTCTCAGTAATTCCTCATTTATATATGTGTATTCTATTACACTGGGAAGTGAATAAAGTTTTATCAGAGTTCTTGCAATTTAATGGCCAATGGATCAGTTAAAGAAATGATTAAAGGTAGCAAAAAAAGATGGAGAAACTTGCATGAATGAAAATGTATGGAATGATGAAGATGCTTCATCTTGGAAATCCCCAAAACAACAAAAGAACTCTTTGGTTATTTGCTTGGTATGTGGTAACTTTTATTGAAAATTGCTTTCCGTTTCTTTTCATAAATGACTTATTGTGGCATGAAATACAGCACTTAACATTTAGTTATGTATTTCCTGCTTGTATGCCCAAAGAAAAATTGCATAATATGGACTTGTACTTATAAATATGATGTCTATTCAGAACTGATCTACTTGTTTAATATTACCAAAAAATAGCCTGCCAGGTACAATGGTAACTTATAAAGTACTCTTTTTGGGACCTCATATCTTTTATTGCAGCATCCCTTCCACTTTTTGAAACAGTTTGTAAAGATTTCTGTGTTGCGGGGGGAACTACCATCACATACCTTGCTACATTCTCCTTAATCTCACCCACAATCTGAAATCATCTCCCTTTTAATTTTGAAATTTAACTTTGGAAAAAGTTGTAAGAAAAAAAAATCTGGAGTGGTAGAAATAGATATAGGTAGTGCAATGTTTTATCAAAGAACCTGCACAAGATATTGTGAATCTGATATTAATGCAATCCAAGTTCACTCATCTACTTCACTGTCGACTGAGTAACCCCATAGAAGAGGGACTGTACATTTATGGTACTGCTCTGATTTGTTGCCAAGTGTATTCAGTTCTGAAGATACTCAAAATGGCTATGTGTCTTCTGGACAAACCTTGTGGATAAAATCTTCACCTACTGACACATGAACCATACATCGATCGACATGGTCAACTAAGTTTTGAAAGTATCAGACTGCTGCACTTAGAGATTAGCTATCAAGGAGCCAGTTCTGATGGCTGATTATTCTTAAAAATAACAAGTGCTCAACAATTTGCTCTTTCATTTTGACAGCATTTTGCATTTCCTGATTCAGATGAAAAGAAAAGCTTTTTGCATTATTATACTGTTCTGTGACCAGTATTTGTAAGCGATTATTCTGGTGATATGGACAGGATTAGAAGTATAAGTTAGGTCTCGTATCCTGTAAGCTTATCTCTCTTTCTTTAAAATTCAACCAGGAATCAGTTATTTAAAAAGTCCTCCAGGATTTATAGTTTTTCTAAAAATGAGGTTAAGTACCTGTGTATATATGTGAACACTTGTGCGTGTGTATATTTGTGGAAAGAAATGTAATAGGCACACTAACTCGCCTGCGTTCATGTCTGTCTTATGCAGTCATACATAAAGTTCTTGTCTGGAATCTAAGAATAACTTATTAAAGCCTTGAGTGATTTCTGCTTTAAACAAGAAAGGTCAACAGTTTTATGCATGCACACAATCTTTTTAATTTCTTCATCTTCTTATTTATATATATATATATATATATATATATATATATATATATATATATATATATATATATATATATGTTAATATCTGCTTATATATGTATGCACAAGTATACGCATATTTGAATATGTTCAGTTGTGCATATTGATATATTTACAGAGTAGTGTATATTTATACAAATATAATAAATTTATGAGAGTGCATATAACATTGTGAATGAATCCCTTGTTATTATTAATTTTGACAAGTATTTACTTTGAAATCTAATACTGCTGTTGCTAATATTACTAGTGTAAAAACACAAACTACTGTGGTGCTAAGAGAAAAGGTCATGGGATGAGGGATGAACTTAGAAGATTAGATTTGATCTGTTGAGCAGAAAGTAGTTGGTGCATTCAACCAAGCTTCCTTCAGGCAAAAGGGACAAGAATTCAAGAGTTTATCTTTTATTTCTGATTTGGGACTCACTGCTGTGGATCAACAGCCTGTGTTGTAATAGATGAGGTGTTTGTAAAATGTAACTAAAATAAATTAAGATGAAAATAAATTCATCAAAATTAATAATGGTTTACAATCACCTGAAATAAACTTCTATTTAATATTTTTACTCTTTACTCTTTGCTTATACCTGATTAAGATAAATCATAACTTGAATGCAAGATATATATATATATATATATATATATATATATATATATATATATTATTCAAAATTAATGGTCAGAGTTGAATTAGACCAGGAAGCAGTAGTATTAAAAAAGTGCTCAATGATATATCAAAAGACAAATATTTAACATGTAGAGCTTTTAAGTATAGAAAATTAGGAAATCAGCTGATTTCGCTACCTTGGTTTCAACCTTTCGGAATCTTCAAGCGATTTCAATCAATTGATTTCCTAATGCTTTATTTTTTATTTTTTTTTAAATAAAAATTTATGAAGGCTATATTTTAAAATAAAAAAATAAATAAATGAATAATCGATGTACATAAATGACGTGATGTGTGGGAGAAGCTAATATTAAGAATAAAAGCTAAAGCTTAAATAAGCTAAAATCTTAAAATATCAAGTAAACTTGATGCCAAGGCCGACAGAGCCTAAATATAATAATATTATCAATACCAAAATCTGCTACACAGTTTCATGTAATAACAACAGTCATCGGGTGCCTGATGATTATTGCATGAAACTCTGAGTAGATGGAAACGGGATAAACTTCAACTCCTGTTCAAAAAAACAGGGTGAAGTGTGAACTGAGTGATAAGCAAACCTATCTACACCTTTTTTATTTTATATATATATATATATATATATATATATATATATATATATATATATATATATATATATATATATATATACATACACACACACACATACTATATGTTACATTTTCCAAATTTTATCATCATAAGTTTGAAGAGAAATAACTTGCATTCTCAATACAGGAAGCTTAAGATCTAGATGGCAAAATGATAGTCCCTCCCCACATTTTTTTAATAATAAATTAGCAGCCTCATATGTTAAGGTTTGTTATCTCCCTTTACTCTCTTGAAATTGCATGAACATCTCTATCTATAGATCTGTCGGTAAAGTTCTCACATAAGTAAAAGTGGTTACTAGACAAATATTATTCCTTATTATATAAAGACTAAAATAGTATTTTTGCTAAAGAACAGTTCAATATGTATGTGAAAACTAGAGTAATATTTTAAGATGATTATCTTCAAATTCTTGTTTTAGCTTAAAATCTTTGTCTTTTAACTGTGAAAATATTTAAGTTAGTAATAACGTCTTAAATCGTACTCTAGGCATAGAATTCTTCTTGACTCCCTCTAAATCTAGGAGATTAAAGTGGATTAACATAGAACTGAGACTGCAATATAAACCTTTCTTGACACTAGTAAAATCTATACAGAGCAACAGAAAGCTACCAGGAGAGATAGCTGACTGAAATGCAGATTAATGTAAAATCCAATTTTTGCTGGTGTTTTTTTTTTTTTCTTCTTCTTCTTCTTCTTCTTTCACTATTCAAAGCTGAACCCATGAAGGCTTGAGACATGGTAAAGGGGTTTCCTTGCTGTTCTGCCATCTTGGTTGATATTTGCCTTATGCAGAAATCAATAGATTTACTATTGAAAGTAAACAAGTGCAGATGTTCAACATGAACAACGCTTGCATGCTTTTCTTAGATGCATCATGCACAAGTGCTGCTAGGCAGATGATTTCACCTTGCTGCATTTTGATACCAGCATTTTGTGAATAGTGTTTGACCAACAAAAGTGCCAAGTTTGAATATTGAATACTCAATGCCATAGAATTCTACAAGATATTTTTCTTTTCATTTATTATGAGACTTTATTTTATTTTGCAAATGGTTTTAGTACTTTATTTTCCTGAAAACATGAAAAAAAAATGCCACTGATCAGCTGTCTTGAAATGTATTTAAAATTTTTAAATCATGTTGAGTGCAGGTAAAAATTTTACATTGACATTGCTGAAGAATTCTGTCTTTGTAGCATTTGATTTGAATTTTCATTCCTGTTGTGCAACTTGGACTGAAAACTGAAACTTGCAAGCAAAAATATTTGTAACTGGAACTTCAGATTTCATGCCAATGAAAAATATGATTATACTTGAAAACATAGAGGACATATTTTTTTACATTATTTACATTATTCGGACTATTTTTCTCATCTTTTTTGCCATATTTATCACAACGTTTCGGCTGTTGTACACTCCGGCCTTCTTCGGGTGGTTCGAATTTCAAACTGAACCCTTTATTTCGCTCACTGGGGTAGACTGTTCTAGTTCCACTTGCCATCAAGGACACATGGCACAGTGGATAAAGGCGTTGGTTAGATCCAGTGACAGGACCCAATGAGTGTGAGTTCAATACCTGGTTAAGGCAGTGGAGAACTTTCAGAGGGAAATTAGCAGGAGATAACTGATAACTGACATCCATCTAGCCAATAAAAAAAAAATGTGGATCTTTCGTAAAACAATATTTAGCCTTTAGCCCTGTAGATGACCAGTGTTTTCTGAATATTACATACTGTGTTGAGGGAGCATCATTTTTGTATATGTTTCCAATATGCCACCATATAATAGTATTTTCTTTTCATAAAAAAAAAAAACCAATCTTGTTAAAGACCAGTCTCATTTCCATTTATCATTTCAACAATTTTTCTAGTCCAAATGCTCCAATTTTAACATTTTTTTTTTTACCTTAAAATTCAAGAATATTTGGGAAATAGAAAATTGCACCAAATTCTTATTGCAATTACTCTAATCATCTTTGAGAAATAGAATCATAGCTTTTTGTTTGCATTGCTTTGTCAAACCAATCAAGTCTGACATGTCACTGATATCCTGATAAAAATCTAAATTCCTTGTTAAGTAATGTTTCTTGCTTTGGAATGTGGTAATCGGGAGCTTGTCTCAGATGATGCACAGACATCAAATTCATATATTTGACATTCAACTACTACCTTATCCTGGAACTTAACTTGATATCTACCCAATCAAGGTGTCATTCATATTTCTAATAATAAACATAGATCACTAGACATTGACATTTTTGATGATCATATGGTTAAATGCTTGTAAATAAAATGCATATTCTGTACCAAATTAACTGTAAAAGAAAAGTTTTCAGGTTCTTAAAGCTCTAAGCATAAAATAAAAAAAAAAAAACCTAAAATCTCTTTCATTGTGGAAGCAGAAATTTAAATGTATTCAACAACTGAAGACCTTTACTTTAGAGAAGAATCTTGGTTATGTTTCCTTATGTGTAATGTCCTTGCATAATGTCAAGTTTAAAAGTATTTTGAGAATATAAAAGCTAGATAGGGTCTACAGAACTTCCCCAATCTTGACAATAAACCAGAAAGTAGAATTTAAAATGCTTGATTTTTAACATTTTAACAATGTTTCTATTCACTGGATACAGAAATACACATTCCTGTATGTAAACAAGTTAATTAAAATTATTACTGTTGTCTTTAACCAAACTTGTATTAATGAAAGATTGTAGTCTCAATACACATTATATAATCTCTTAATGTGCAATGAATTGATTCACTTTTATTTTTTTTGTATAAAAATTTCAAAACAAATGATTGAATTTCAATCTGCTGATAATTGATGAAAGCAATTTTTAAGGTTTCATTTTTAAGAATAAAGACACATGTCGCTCATCTTATCTAAGTAGTTTAAACAGATTTTTAGAAAACGATGTCCTGTATAAGATAAACATTTTCCCAACTATTATTATTATCCTCTACTCTTTCCAGAATTCAGTCTTTCTACCTCTCTCCCAGGTTTACTTACTTGAACACTTCGTTATTGTCAGAATAAAAACACTCCCACCAAGCATTGCCAGTGCAAACGAAATAACTCTACTATAGGAAAAATTTATATAAGCTACTGGTATGACATGCACACACACACACATATATATATATATATATATATATATATATATATATATATATATATATATATATATAAAATTTTGTGTGTGAGAGAGAGAAATAAAATCAGCCTATTTATTAAGGCACTTCTTAGCTAAATACATTCAGCATAAAATTTTACAGTACTAAATCACTCTTTGTTTTTGCACAAAACATAGGAATGCAAAGTTAGTTGCACGAATGCAAATGGATTATTTTTTTAGTAAAATGTAATAAATAGGAGGCACAGTGGAGTAATGGATAGTGGCTCGTATTGAGAAATCAGAGAGCTGAGTTCGAATTCCAATCAAATCCATTACATTCACTTATGTGCTAATACCCTTGGGAAAGGTATGAATCTTCTTCTTCTACCCCCACCCACACACTTCCAGCTATCGGTAAATAGCAGGACAGACCAGGTTCTATAGCATCAAATATAGCAACTGGTCTATTGCAGAAAGAAATGGCAACCTACTGCAAGAAAAAACCTGCTTCGTCAGTCATGTACTGAAAGATACATGATCGCCTAAGCATGTAGCAACACATGGCACATAACTGACTGAATAAATGACAGTTTAAAATTGTGATCCTCCTTAGAGAAAAATGTAGATATGTCTTTGAATTTAGTAGTTGTGTGAATTTCTTTATAATATTTAACGTTTTGACTTCTTTAAAGAAAAAGAAACAAAACTTGTTTATATCCAATCTAAAGTTACCATTAATTGTGCAAAGCTGAAATAAACTTTTATCATTTTTCTCTTTTTTTTCTTTTTTTTTTTCATCCTAAACAATTTTATAATTAATATAAAGTCTTCATATATCCCAGAAGCAAAAAATAAAAGATGGAAACACAGTTCTTACATAGATTAATTTGTTCTTTTAGCTTTTATTTTAAATAAAACTGAAAATTAATTGTTTATGGAGAAAGATTCAAAATAATGTCTGCTCATGACTGTAATCTATGTGTCTGATTAAATCTTTATCTTTTTGTGTTAATCTGCTTTTGTCTAATCTATGCTTGATGGCTGAAATAGTAGCATGCTGGTTTCTGCCACAACTTGGTTGTTTTCAAGTAAATTTAACTGCTAAATTATGAGGCAAGTGTTTTCTTTAATAAGTTGTCATCAAAAGGCAATTAATACAGTCTTTTCCCACAGTGTATCCCCCCCCACACACACACACGTGCACATACACACACCCACACATACACATACAAGGAGGAATTGTAAAGGTCTTGGTTTCAGCCATTTCCCAAAGTCTAAGTGGCAAAATATCAGAATCAATCATTTGTAGAAAGGTTTTTTTGATCAAAATCTTTTCAATACTATCTTGTACATATAGGTACATTATTATGTCTATAGCCTAATATTAAAAAAAATATGTTTCTCTTTTTAACTCTCTTCTTGTCAATGCACTTAATTCAGTGGTAAATGATTAAACATTATGCAATAAAAGTTTTAGATCAAATTTTAGTTAATCACTAAAGGTCTAGCTGTAGACTGATTGGTCCTTTGTGTGTGAGGTGGTGGTGGGACTGAAAAGTTCTCAGCACAACCAAAATGGAGTTAAAAACATGAAAAATCTATTTGACCAAGTTTTAGAAAGTGAGCTATAAATCATATATCTATACATATATACAATACAGTTTGTGTATGTGTGTTACACAGACACACACACACACACACACACATATATATATATATATATATATATATATATATATATAATTATTTATTTTTTCTTTCTAAAGACTTAATGGATTTGTGTGTGGGTGGGATTTGTCACAGGTGTAAAGTATCCAATAAAGATTCAGTTCACTACTAAGTAATCTTTTGAGAATCTAACCTGCTAACTCTGGCTAAGCACCCATATAATGGCCCACATTTGAATAGTGGAATTGAACTCCCTCCACTGGAAATAATCTATGATATTAGTTTTCTAACTGTTGTAACCTAGGAAAGGTTACTGAATGAGGAATAACAAAAACGGAGGTTGGAAATGGAATGGTAATCTTTATAGCATCAACAAAATAGAATACTCGTCAGCGGTGCAAAGTAGGTAAACCACTGCTAGTGGTGGACTACTTAGACAGCATAATTCCCCCACTTACAATAGTGTCCAACGTATTTATGAGGATTGAGACATACCTATTAGTGTTCGTAGGTACGGTATATAACACTAACCATTACACTAATCATAAGTGGTTAGTCATCAGCTGCATGCAAATCAATCTTATTCTACATATCCTTCTTCTCTATATCCCACTTCTGCTTTAACGCATTTATAGGAATAAAGGTTTTTCTGGAATTTGTAGGATTTTTAATTTTCATTTATTTTTTGCATTGAAATACACTTACAAATCCCCCTCCCAGCATCATTTTTCCTTGTTCTGAAGATGATGGGAATAAACACTGAAATATTAAAATATTCAACAAGTATTTTTGCTTTTTTATTAAATACTTACCAATCCTGTTATTTTCCAGATTTACAGAGGAAAACCACTTATTGTGATCACTTTGCAATTTTCAAATAGCCGTGACAGTTTGATAGCATTAAGCAAACAATATAAAAATTGAAACATTTTGCATTCAATGTTATAAATAGCCTAGAATTATGAAATATTTAAAATTAAAGGACTCTGAATTTATAATATTTAATTAATTTTAAATAGTGTTTGAAACTGACTGATTTTGATGATAAACACTTGATAATATTACATATAACTGTACTAAACATGTTTATAAAAATATGCAGTTGTATTCTCTTACCTACATTATATATATATATATATATATATATATATATATATATATATATATATATATATATATATATATATATATATAACAGAAAGAACAGTTGAGGAAAAAAAATCCAAAGTTCATCGAATTTACTTTTTAAAAAAATCATACTTGGATACATCTATAATACATTTGTCACTACAATGTTCCCTAGTATCATTGGATGACATGTCTAAGCTTCAGTTTTCTTAAAATATAATAGCTCACCCACCTCCACCTTCTGACCTTATTTTTCTATTTTAGAGTAGATCTGATATTTAATTGGTTCATCTAGACATACCCATCAGTATATTTTTAATTCTGACCTTATGCCCCCACCTTTAACTTCCAAAAAGAGGTAAGGATTTGTTTTTAAATTTCCCTAATAAATCATTTTTATCACAAGTTATCTAACATTGCCTGAGGAAGTATCATCTTAGTACTGAAACATGAAAGTTTTTGTGTAGTAATGTAAAATGTTTGTATTGTAATTTATTATAATGAAAATATTTATCAGGTTTTGTCTATTAAATGAGATTATATATAATCTCATTTAATAGACAAAACCTGATAAATCTAGTGATTATCTTGAAAGGCTCTGGGTGCATTCTAAAACTTAACTAGCAATATAATCTCTGTATTTCTTATAGACAAAATGGGTTTCTGCTACAGCTGAATGCAAATTTACTTTTTTGTTTATTTTCTCTTTTCTTTTTCTTCCCTTTCCCAATGCTGTTAGTTTTGTGAAGGGGACGACCACATAGAGCTTTCTGTTGGTCATTCATAAGAGACTCCCCCCCCACCATCCATCTGCTGTTGCTGTAAATAAAGATCCATGCATACTGTGCACTTAGCAAGTATAACAAGTGCACAGAACAAGGCATGACTGGCAGATGGTTCTTGCCACTTGGGATGTTCAAGAATGGATTGTCTCACTCACTCATAACCAGGCTTTATTCTTTTGTTCCTACCCTAAAGATTGCTGGGTTTTTCTCTCTCCCTTCTCTTCCACCTTTCTTCTCTTCTTTTCCCTTCTACATTTTTTTTTCTTGATGCAGCTACACTTATGGTGTCTCTATACACATTCTATTGACAATTCATCAACAGTGATATTCTTCAATCTCTTTCTCTCCCTTCATATCTTTTCAGCAACATTGTTTTGTTTGACATAAGCATGTGTTGCTATTTTTTAAGGTAATTTCTTAAGTAAAAGTGATATATTCATTTCTTTACAAGAAAATATCAGCTATTAGATTTCGTAACATAGCATCAAAATTTGTACGTTCTCTCTTTCAAACTGAAGCCCATTTAATTTTAATGAAAGTACAGTCTTTAGTTTTCTATGTCTTGCACTCTTTTAAGGAAATTTCTACTTGATTCTTGTAAACATTTTCTCCGAGCCTTAGTTCCTGATTTTTCTTTTTATTCACAATTAATGCAGTAAATGCATTTGCGTACAATTAACACGATGGTTAACATAATAGTCTCAAAGACCACTTTGCTGGTGGGGGTCAATTTGATCTTCTCTGGCTGTCTCACATGGTTGATTGAGAAATCTGTAGGCTATCTATACATATATAAAGGGCAGTTGCCTGTGTGTGTGTCTAAAACTAAAAAAAACTATCATAATTGACAACAAAATATATATATATATATATATATATATATATATAGAGAGAGAGAGAGAATCAGTATCACCCAACCCACTTTTTGTAAAAAAAAATTATCATTGTATATTTTGTATTTATAAAGATATTTTAAAATTAAAAATATGTAATAATTGCATTAGAATGCATTCAAAATTCTCAGAACAAAAAGTAAAAATGTACAGGAATAATTCTTTTTCCCATTTGTTTTTACTTTTTAATTCTACTGATAATTATAATTCCTGTTCATTTTTACATTTTAATAGTGCTGATAATTTCAAAACACTATATGTATTTTTAAAAATTCTATTCACTTGAATTTATTTCCATATCTATAGTAAATAAAAGTGTAACTTTAAAAAAAAATGAATATTAAAGCAACAAAGTAAATTTAAAAGAAGAATATTAAATATTTAAAACAAAAATAATACAAACACAACAGAATCAATTCCCATAGATATTTTTAGGGATTTTCAGTAGCTTTATTCCATGAATATATAAGTCATCTTTGTTGATATTTTTAAACAGGAAATTTTTAACTACATATTATTATTAATAACAGGTTTACTTTAAATACATGCATTTTGTTTTTATGTTTATGTTGTAGGAATATTATCTATCTATCTCTCTATCTATCTATACATACATAAAAGGCAGTTTGTGTGTGTTGACTTATTAATATTTTTCAGCTATATTATAGAAAATAATTTTTTTATTCAATCTTTAAAAAATAAACTTCATTTTCTTTTTGGTTTGTAACTAACATAGAAAGCAAAAAAATTTAAATTAACTTTTATTAAAGGAAAAAACTATAGCAAGCCTTTTTCGGAAAATAATTTAAATAAAATGTATTTAGATTCATAAAACAAATATTCAACCTGACCAATGTTGACATATCTAATGTCTGTCTCTGCTAATTTTTATTTAACTAGGGTTTTTTTTTTTTTTTTTCTTTTCAAATACAAATATAACTGAAAATTTTAACATAATCGATTTTCAAAACTAAATTCTCAATGTATCTTACTCTTTTTCAAAATAATAGTTAAATTCATTTATGGAGAAATGTTAGCCTCTTTGACTTTCTTAAAAAGAAAATAATCACTAATCTAATGTTTAAAAGTAAAAAATCTAAATTCCCCTCCAAGATAAATCGTTAATAATTATTTTTCAAAGAAGGCTCATTATAGTTTTTGTTTGAAAAAAAAAAAAAATGATTAAGTTAAATATGTTTAAATATATCTTAATTTAAGTTTATTTACTTTTTTTTATTAATAATAATTTAAAAAAAGGTTAATGAACTTAAATAAATCAATTTGATTTGTTTGAAAACAACATTAACAGAATATTTATGTCAGTATTTAATTCGAAAAAAGTGTTCTTCTGAATAAAAATATGGGGATGCTCAGCCCTCTAACACCCCCAAGTGTGGTATTGGTAGTGTGGTATTTTCCTAAATTTAGTTATTTTGTAACAAACCAAAAAAACAACAAAGTTTATTTTTTAAAGATTGAATAAAAATTTATATTCCATAAGATGGCTGAAAGATATCAATAGTCAATAAACAACTATCATTCAGAGATATTCTGAGCAACGCCAGGCATCCCTGCTAGTATTATCGTATAGCAATGGTTAACAAGCTTATCTTGTAGAATAACAAGAGTATATTATCAGGGAGCAATAATTATCATCTTTGTCTCACAAGTTAATTTCACAAGTATTATGAATTTGATTCTCACTAGGTGCCAAACTATAGTGTCTTTGTGTACTTTCAACTTTAGAATAACTATGGTGTATTAAGATGGTACAATACTTAGCAAGCTAATCTCACTAGTGTTGCAGTAATCCTTGCTGACTGCTTCCCAACTATTCTGAGCTTCATCAATATATGCAGCACAAACTTTTGATCTGTTAAATTTTTTCAATTCTCTCTTGTATAATAAATACAGTTTTATTTCTTAGGCATTTCTCTCTGAATTTTGCACTAAGTACTACATTTTTAAAAATCACTTGAAACTTTGGTACTGATATTAAAGATTACCATCACTTATGATATTCAATAGTACAAATCTGCATATTCAACACAAATATAAAACCTGAAATGTGTCATTTCCATTTATGATGCACTCTCATAAATTTCTGAAATGTTTGTGGAGTGTCTTTTCTCAGAAAGCTTTTTTAGAAAAAAGAACTGTTTGAAAATACTAAGCCAAGTGGGTAATGGTAGGTTTTTCAAAAAAAAAAAAAGTTTTATAGAACAAGTGTGAGGCATATAGAAATATATGTAAATGTATTTAAGCAACCTACCAGAGTTAGGAAAATGATATTCAAATATAATTCTTAATTTCCAACTACTTGTTTAGAACTTTGTTACATTTTTTTTCTTTATATTACACACACCTAACTCTTTCCCCAAGACAGGTTTGAAAATGAAACAAAAAGAGACAATATTTTATTGAATGAAGTTGAGCACAAAAAGCAGGAACCAAAGTGTGTGCTGTTGGCCACAAATGATAGATTGATGAAGTTAACAAATATCAAAATTTGC